>OU830594.1:85570790-86078290 GCA_917563855.2 Limnephilus lunatus
CATAAGTTTTTTTAGTATTTATGTAATCTCGTACCTTGTATAAATAATATACCATGAACAATAATATCGTGTCACAGAACCATTCGGACCCAGAAGCTTGTTTTCAAGCTACCTACAATATTTCCAGATGTATGTAATGATGTAAGAGGTGTGCTTGCCTTATTTAACTCAAGCATTAGCTCATATATTAGCGAAAAAATCCCCAATGTATGTAATGAAAAATCTAATGAATAAAGAAAACTTTAAAAAAATATATTACAAATAAAATAAAAAAATATAATGCGGCATCTAATCGTAAAATGACATCAGAATGTATAAAATGATTGCTATTTCTTGAAGAATATAAAAGTAGGAGATACCAGTTCATACAAAATATAGTAGATATATAAATATATGTAGACTTACAAAAGTACAACTTTTCATATTTTCGTTCAGATTTATTAGTATCATCTTTTTTTCAGTAAAGTAATCAACCGTTTATTAATTTCGTTAACTCAATTTTAATTCCAATAATAAACTTCTTGACTCACCGGTCAACGTGGTCTAGGGGTAAGGCTCTTGACTCGAAATCCGAAGGTCGCGGGATCGAATCCCGGCGTGGACAAATAAATTGTATTCGTTTAGTTTGTGTTATTTCACATTTAATTCATTTAAAATAAAAATAAAATAGTTTATTTGCGGCACGTTCCAGAGTGGAAGATACTCTCAGTATCGCCCTGGTGTAAGACCAGCATTCAGAATTTAACGTTGCTTGAAATGGCTTTAGTCGTGTTTGGTGACCAGATCTGCATAGCCAGGTACTTCCCCACTTTCCTCTTCTTCATCTCCTTCCACTCCTCACTGCCTTCAGCCTACGGACAGACAATGGTTATTCTACACGTAATAAAAACTTAATGGAAGTGAATTAATTTAAAAACAAAAAAAATTATAATCCGTGTTTATGTTTTAATAAAATAACAGGAACATGGCGCATAATAATTACGTCTATGTCTGCCTCGGAACAAGATTAGCATAAATAAATGATAAAATGCTCCTGGCATTCCCTGGTACGGCCGACAATACTTCCTGATTTATACAAAATACATTAATTATTGGAAATCTCTGGGGAGCACGCCACGTTCCAGCCGGGGCCATACAGGGTGTAACAGCACGTACACGAAAGATTATTACCCTCGGGCCTCGGGTCATAATTTGTCAGAGGGTAAAAAATATTTCCGCTTAACAATGAAATCCAAATAAATGTAATATTTGTGAAAGTATCCAAAAAATAAAAAATGTTTTTGAAAGGTGATGAAATACGCTTTCAAATTTTTCATAAAAACACTAGCTGGTACTCGGCACGCGTTGCAATGCCATTCAAGAAATAGTTTCTCCCTGCAAGTCCAATCCTGCCTTCCCTCCCTGCCGCTAAAATATATGAAATACACACATTTTCAAACCACTCGCGCACTACTTGTAGTAATTTTTTATACCAATTTCATAACGCCAGAGCTTGCCATTATATATAGAAACACTCTTCTACTAAAATGCAATGTTCGGTAAAAATGTTGAGTCAATTATTATCAATCAATTTTGATAGGGACACCCTAGTGACCTTCTGGATAGGGACCCCTTATCACCTAGCCTAGCGGTATGAAATATCCTTTACGACCTATTCTCATACCTACCAAATATACGTAAAAAAATTCATAAAAATCGGTCTAACCATTTCGGAGGAGTGCGACCACAAACACCGCGACAAGAGATTTTTATAAATTTAGATTAAGTTTTGAAAATAGCTCACCTTTATGCTTACCTTACGTTTTTTCTAACTAAAATTACTGATAACGAAAAAAAAAACCGTACATATTTTATTAGACAAATAATGTATTATTTACTCACTTTTTTGTCGTTCCAATATGGATTACCCGCAAGAAATTGAAACACGAAAATCTGGAGAATATATTATTTATTTAATTAATAAAGACAATATTAGCGAAACCCAACCGAAAATCTTAAACAGGAATATTAGAAAAAGATATGCGGGTCCCAGATGTGACCCTATCTTTTTCTGATTTTTCTGTTTCAGATTTTCGATTGAGTTTCGTTAATATTGTCTTCATTAATTAAATATTGCAATTTGTTACTCAATAAGTAAAAATAAAAATATTATTTATCAATTAAATTTTATTAAAATATTAGGTAAACTTTGAATATTTGAAATTCACGCATAATAAATTCATTTACTTGTACGATCAGTTAGTTACCAGTTGGTACTCTATTGATTTTTCGCAGTAATTCTAGTACAAAAATCACACTGGTTGTGTTGATACTTACCTACTAGAGAACTTGTTTCGCACAGTATTTTATAGATGTCGCTCTCGTGTAAAAAAATAATTTTGCTTGCGTAAAATATGTGAATCATTATTTTATATCAGAATTCTGAATGTAAAAACAAAAGGTAGGCGGTGAGGATAGAATTACAGATTTTACGAAAAGCTATCAATTTCTAAACATTTGTGATGAATGTAAATGTAATATTGTGATGACTGTAACCCGATGAAAACTGACCTTGGATTTGAATATTTTCCTTGCAATCGATTTTTAACGAAAATTGGATGATTGTCGATTTTTAACGATCCTTGTCCTACTTCTGGTACTCTCTCCTATCGAAGGTTGGCCATCATCGGGGAAATATGCACCCTTGCAGGCTGCAGCACTGAACTACTATAACCGTTATTTAGTGTTTTGGAAATTTTGTTTCTATTTAGCATTATGTGCTTGTATCACAAAACATTCGTCAATACTCAGAATGTCATGATCAAGGTACTATTGGCTCTAACCTACGAAATTATTGAATTTTAAGTTTCTTATATTTATATAAAAATATTATTTTTGATTTTTTTTAAATTTGTGTGTAGTTCACACGCGGTAAAAGTGAAACCTACAGAAAACTAAAGAAGACAAGTGTGGAGAGGCTACGAAGCAACACACAAAGAGGAGACCGATAGGCTACGAATCACCGCAGAGGGGACCGATTAGTCTATCTCATTCTCTCGCAGGCTAAATCCTATTTATGTATGTATTTGTCTCTTTTTAGATTCGCTTTTTCGTTTCGTCGAGTTTTAAATCGTAACGGTTTTCACTTAAAAAAAACAGTTTATTTATTGTCATTATTATTGCGCGTGACAGCTGTTTTTCCTTCCGAAGGCATTATGAAACTGTAGTAAAGCTACTCACAGACGATCTATTTATTACACTTCTATATAGGTACATTTTATATACAAAATAAAATGGCTTTTAATTTCTAATAGGTAATACCTTCGTAAGGCGAAACCGCATTCCCTTATTTATTATATAGTTATAAAAAAACTGGATTTTTTAATAAATTAAATAATAAGATTAGATATTAAATATTAAAAAAACTAAAACACGAAAATTTTAGTTCTGCAAATTGCTTAAACTTGATAACAATAAATAAAAAATAATATTTGAATTATAACTTTTAAAAAAAAAACACATTAAAAAAATCTCTGTCGAATTTTATTAAAGTAGAAAAATACATTGAAAACTCTTGTAGTTTATTAGTGAGATAATGACGTACTTGCAATGTTTGTTCATTATCAGTTCATTTTGAATTACGCTTCTTCTTTTTCCGCCTGTTTAAAATCATTTATATAATAATTTTTTAAGCCTTGATCTGCCTCTTGATCCAATCATTGTACGCCCAGACCTTTGTGTAGACCCCGGGAACATTAGCCAAAGCGCAAGGCGTAGGACCGAAACTGACGACGCCGTGCAGGGTCCATTGCAGTCTGTCTGCTGCCATTAGCGGTCCGCCCGAGTCTCCCCTGCAAGAGTCCTTGCCCACCTCCCCCCCGGCGCACATCTGCTTATCCCATAGATCGGCCCTCAGTCGGGGGTTGCTGTAGGCCACCTGGCATCTGTCCAGCGGCACCAGCGGGATCTGAAGGTGAAGTTTGACATTGCTGGACCTTCCCGTCTCGGTGGCTCCCCAGCCGGAGACAATGGCTTGGATGTCGCTCTGCAGGGTGATGTCTGAGGTCGGCAGGCAGATTGGACGGATGAAATCTGGAATACGATTGTTACATTATATTAAGGAGCGATTGAAATGATGCGAAGAGCTAAAATACGAGGCCTGTATCCAGCATTGGGTAGAGTAAAGCTAAAGAAGAATTAAAATAGGTAATTGAAGGCTGGGCAAGCATTTTGGTTTGAATTTGTTTTACAGTGTTTTTCTTTTAAAATATTACAAGAACGTTTGATTGTTATTGCACTATATGTAAAATCGACCACCATAACACGGGCATCAGCCTAGCATGGTGGTCGAAAAATCCACAAAAATGTAACCATAATATTTATGCAATGAATAAAAAAAAATTACACAAAAAAAATAACAAAAAATATTAGTTATTGTATGCGCCAGACAAGCGATTGTAGATTATCTGACCTTCGGCATGGATTGCCCAAAATATAATATTTATGTAGATACGACGTTAACAAAACATTATTGGGACTTGGCATTTAAAATGGAAATTAAAATCCCTCTTCTAAGTTTCCACTAATTTAGAGAGGGATGTGTAGAAACGATGGAACACTCCATAACTGGTTGGGCACACATTTCCTGCTTTGCCAATTTTCATCATTTGTCACGATTATTTAAAAGATCTGACTCAACTATTCGATTAATTTAATTGTGCCATGTATTCCTGGGGCTTCTCTGACTTCTTCCATCCTCTCGAGCGTATCCTCTCCTGATTTATTTATACTCTCCAGTCAACAACCAAATAATATAAAATCATGATAAAAGAAAAAGGGCCTTTTTAGCTCTGAGCTCTGTATGCCATTATATCAAAAGTATACTCTCTCGAAGCTCTATTCTCTGACCACTTGCTCATTCCATCTACCAAATCTCTTTCACCCACTTTGTTGACTCTGTTCAATGGTCAGATATTTCAGGATGCAATTTAATTAATACGGTTGTGATATTTCAAATATGGCAAACGTTGATCCGTTTTAATAATAATAATAATAATAATCTTTATTTGGAAAACAAACAGCTTTACAAAGATGCATAAAAATAAAGAGTGCTAAAATAAAACAGTAAGCCTAAAAACATGTTTTCGCTGATAAAATTTGTATTTTTTTTTCGCTGACAAGAAAAACATAAAGAAAAACTAAGAAGAGTTTTGAAGGACCATTATTTTTTCATAGTACCTATGTATTAATAAGTGTCGTCGTCATTTGTATATTGATTACGTACAAGTGTAGGGAGCGTCTGAGGCCAATCTCAGCACGGCGATGTCGTTCTTCTGACTGCCGGCGGATGGCTGGTACTGCGGGTGGGGGATGGTGCGCTCTATGGCGATGGTGACGGGTTCGTCATTGCAGTCCTGCCCGCCGGCGATCTCCACGCAGTCTATACCGGTCCTCTTGTCGTACTCGCCCAACCTCACGTTGATCCTGGAATGAGACGAAAATATAGATAACCATTTGGGTTCCT
Organism: Limnephilus lunatus; assembly: GCA_917563855.2. Taxonomy (NCBI): domain Eukaryota; kingdom Metazoa; phylum Arthropoda; class Insecta; order Trichoptera; family Limnephilidae; genus Limnephilus; species Limnephilus lunatus. The sequence continues at coordinate 85,576,294 of OU830594.1, forward strand.
TGCCAGTTTATTAGTTCCTTCCCAGATTACAACAGTGACAATACAGAACATTGAAGAAAAGTTTAAAAAAACTTACCTGACCTAACGGAACCTATTTTATTTAGGATACCAGCAGTATAATACTGATATGAAGCATGATTGATGTGACCAGACGTCTTGTTTTCAGGCAGCGTGTCCCAATGTCCCCGAACACAGCTTCGGGACGCCAAAATGTCCCGTTTTCGAAAACAAACCATTATGCGCCTACACAAACATACCGGTAATCTTGAAATACATAAATATATATAATAGCTAACCATAATATGACGGCATGGAAAAAAACATTGTTATCTTGTCAATTGTTTTGTACAAAATTGTGAGGCACCTAAAACGAATAAGTTTATAATATATTTTATTGAATTAATTAAAAAGCTAGAATTTCAATAATCCAGTTGCAAAACGAGTCGTGATCTAGCCTCCTACATAGTATAAAGTAGATTCACTAGTAAAATCCCCGATAATTTTAGTCAAAAATATTTTTACTGTAACATATTGCTTAATTTCGTTTATTACTAAAAATGTCTCTTTAAATCTTGTACATGGTCTAGAATTCCAATCGTCCATGCGATTGGTAGCTGCTAGATGAATAATTGTAATCTAGCCTCTTTTGTGCATCGCTCTTGAGGCGATTTTTCGCAAAAACAGCGCTATTTAAGTTGTCCAAATTTAATATTAGTGTACCGGATTGGGGAAAAATATAAATGGTCACATTAAGCATGATAATATATAGGTTACATTAATTTTATCAATTACAGTTGTCCACATGGGTTTTATAATAGATAAGTGACTTTAGTGATTTTGAAAGTTAAATTTTAAAAATGTTTAAGTAGGAATAGGGAGGAGGTAGGGTGGGGTCTAATCATGTTCTGTTAGGTGGCTGTTCTGTTTTAGCCGGTTTGCAACTATCAGTGTAATGAGATTTTGGAGTGAAATATCCATTTCGTGTGTTGACTCTACTCCCCGCGCCCCCTTTTCTAATATATTTTTCTTCACATTTGTACTACGTGTAAAGTTGACAATGTTATGCTTATTTGACAGATTTGTTACTAAATATACAATTGCAAGGGATTAGATGAATTCGTTAAAAAAACAAAGATTGTTGAGGAAAATAATTGCCCTCAGGACTAATGTCAACTTTGGGGATACTGTGAGGAGGATCTTTTGAGGACAGGAATAAGAGTAGTTTCTGCGAAGGAAAAATTATGAGGGGTTGATAGGAATTCCACGGCCGGCGTAGTCCAGCGGTAAGGCTCTTGACTCGCACTCCGAAGGTCGCTTGATTGAATCTCGGCGTGGCAAATGAATTTTATTTGATTAATTTGTGTTATATCACAATTTATTCACTTAAAATAATATATAGAATATTTGCGGCACGTTCCAGAGCGGAAGATAATCCCAGTATCGCCCTGGTTTAAGACCACCATTCAGAATTGAAACGTTGCTTGAAATGGCTTTAGCCGTGTTTGGGTGACCAGATCTGAATTGCCAGGTACCTCCCCACCTTTCTCTTCCGGGTCTCCTTCCCCTCCCCACTACCTTCAGCCGCACAACATACCCCAATAGGGGATACCATAGTCCCACTGGCTCCAGACGGCAGCAGTTGGGACTCTTATGTGGTATTCATGTAAAAAAAAGGAATCTGGGACAGTATGTCCAGAAGCAGAAGAAGGTCAGCAATAAGTATCACTGTCGTCCGCCATGTCGAAGCTCTCCACGCAACATAGAACCGCGAGGAAGAATTGGAATGGTAGAATCCACCACGGAAATTGAAGTATGGGACACGTTCCTCAGCAAGAAAATGCCCATGCGGTGATGCTGCAGTTCAAGGCGATCGGTCGAGAGAGTCTGGCTGGAGAGTTGCGTCTTCCTCAACCGGCCTCCCCAATCCGGTCCGTTATGCACCTGGAAAAACTTCATGAACCCTAGCACTCTAGCACTAATGCTAAGTAGCCACCCATAGCTAACCTAGGGGTGACCTATGCAGTGGCGTAGCGAGGGGGGGGGGACCGCCCCGGGTGCCACCCGACGGGGGGGTGACACTCGGTCGGGTGACACTCAGTCGGGTGACACCCCCCCAATTAGAATTCTCTAGCCACCCCTCCCCCCAGGATTGACCTATTTTTTAGGGGTGGGGGAAAGGGGGGTGACACTAACCACGTTATCCGCCCTATCCGCCCCGGGTGCCACCCATGCTAGCTACGCCACTGGACCTATGGCAGGGTTTTTGTTTTTCCAATGAAATGTTCTCGGGGCGGCGTTACCCGTATGAGTTCACCACCACTATAACACACGTTTTTATCATTTTACTTACGGAGTTCCAAGCTGCGTGAGCACGTCCCCGAAGACGCAGTGACCGGCCGTGATGACGTAGCGGTTGCTGATGAGCGCCGCACCGCATCCCAGCGAAATGGTGTCGCGAGGAGTGCGGTACTCGATCAGTCCCATCCACGGGTACTGGTCTAGCTGGGTCTCGTTGCCTCCCACGATCCTATCTTCACCGGCCTCAATGCCGCACTGGTCGGCGGCTGGTAGCAAGGCGGACACGTCTGGAGCTGGACCGGTCTCCTCCTGCAAATATGTTATATTATTTAAACATTCCAATATTTTTATTTTATAAAATAAAATAGAAACTAAAACAATATAAGACAAATCACTAACGGCCGCTGTTCCCAACTTTTCGATCGATCAATATTAGTGTCCGATCAGTTAAGTGACTTGTTTAGTAACGCTCGATTCGCCTGTTGGTTGGAGAGTTGGGTTGGGAAGAGCGTATGTTTGCTTTACTTTTCGGCTCAACAGTTAATAAGTATGATTGGGAACAACGGCCGTTAAACTACATTACCTACGCTACTATTTGGAGGATTCAGTAAAATGCTGGAATATTAGGCTTAATTATACAAAAATTATGGATTCGGTATATATCTTTGTAGTAACTCCGAACTTTTTGCCCAGATCGTTCTCCTATATATATATTTTAAAATGTTCTTGATAACAAAGCATTTTGATATTAAGAAAGGGTTGAATTTTTTACATTTCAGTATAATGGGTTTATAATTTGACAAATCGAAAATTTAAGAAAAAAAATGCCACCCCTTACATTTATTTTCATGTTATTTTTTCTTAAATAAAATAAAAAATTCCACATGACATCACTGGTCACTTAACATAGTAACCGCCCGACCCCTTACCCCGACCTTACCCGTCTAATACCTACTGATTTTTTTAATTTTGTAAGTTGAAAAAAAAACTTTAAAATGTCACCAAAAGCCAAAATATCATATACATTTTTTACTCCACATAACGTCAGGAATTACTGATAAGGTAAGTCAAGGACGTCCCTTAACACCCTGTATTATGAATGTGAATAGATAAAGGAGTTGTGCTGAGACATAGTTGTGTGGCGGTCTGATAAGTTAGTCCTCACCGGTTCTGTCGTTGCGCCCCCAGGAGGGGCGACGGGGCCTCGACCGCAGCAGACGTTGTACCTCGCAGGGCCCTGGCACGTGGACCTGCGCAGGTACTGCACGGTCGAGGTGGGCAGCGGCTTGGGCCCGTTGAAGAGCGTCTTGAGGTTGGGGCAGTTGTCGAGGTTGATGCAGTTGCCAGGCGTGTTGTCGGCCGTGGTGCAGCTCGGCCCGGTGACGGGCGGGGGAGCGGGGCAGCATAATCTGATTGCTAACAATCAACAAATATATTAGGTTCAAGATAAGACAAAACAAAGCATTGAAGAAAAGTGATGAAAAAGAACAAAAACAACAAAACCTTACCTATTATTTACCCTTACTTATTTCAGTTTGCATAGTTCCCTTGAGCACTCAGGCCATGGGCCCATTGTGCTATCTTCGGTTTTATCAAGCCGTTGTCTTTGATAATGTTCAGTCATTGGATTTTTTTACTATGTTTCCTTGTTCCAAAAGTGCCTTTGTCACCATAACTGAATCGGACTCTCTTCATCCTATTCACATTACCTGCATTTCTTGGTGTTTCCACTCCTTAATGATGTATGTGTCCCCTGAGATGACAGTGTCCCTTTAGTAGTCCTACCAGTTCCCTCAGTGAGTGCACTGTCTACGTTGAGTATTAAAATAGTGTTCGCGTAATTTGTTTACCCTCGGTGGCTACGCGAAAAACGACCACTCTGCCCCTTACGTTTAACCGACCAGAAGGATCATTTTCGGTTACAGGGGCTGTGTAAAACTTTGCTTCCTATTTTGAATGAAATTTCTGACGCGATTTCGCACATTGAGTATTTATCAAATTTGTCTAGGAAGTACGTTTATGAATACTGTGAATTTTCTCATTTTAGGTGCCTTCTCCCAATTCCTTCCAGTGCTGGTATTTGAACCCCCTTTCAATATCTACATAGTTTGGGTATGGCAAGCTCCTACCTATTATTTGATAATTTAATGTTTTTTCACTGCTCTATTTTATCCGGTTACTCGAGAACATTTTATGCCATATTTTTTTACGCATTTTCATTGCTTTCGGAGTGTCAGGGAGCCTGTAAAAACTGTCACATTTATGATCATGAAATTTAATATTTTTCGTCTAGTGCGCCAATTCTGAATCTACTGTTACACGAACAGTCTGAAGCGTGCGTTATCCTACCTGCCCCGCTGTAACTGGTAATCAAATATTATTATTATGTGTTGTGTTACCTGCCCCGGTGCCGCCGCACTGCGAGTTCCTCAGTAGTAGGGTCTGCGCCTGAGTGCGCTGCCTGTTCTGCAGGATAGCCAGGAGGCTCGGGCATTGCGCCACCGGTATGCAGGTGCCGGCCACGTTGTTTGGCGTCGTGCACCCACCATTCTCTGAAAAAAATTTTTTTTTTTTATAATGTGCACAACGGACAAACAAGCACTGGGAAAAAACTAAGAATATATATCAAACAATCAAATAATATAAGTACGTCTGGAATCTTTTAAAACATTTTTATTTTTATTTTTTATAACGAGTCAAGATGGCCTCTCAAACGATGAGTTAAAGCAACTTATCAGAATTGAAAAGTAGGTTTCACATTGAAAATGCTGGTGTAGCATTTTTTATAGTATTTTTTTTTGTAATGTGCGAACCTCGCAAGAGTCCCAGCTGCTACTGTCTGGAGCCAGTGAGATTATGGCATCCCCAATTGGGGTTAGTTTGGGGGTAAGATTGCCTTATAACTTGCTATATTGGATGTTATATTATAATACAGTCGAGACTTTCGCACAAGCGGTTGAAGTGGAGAAGTTTAAGTTGTTTCTTTAGAGATTTTTAAAGAGGAAGGTTACGAAATGCTTATATACATATTTAAATCTCCTCTCTAAACACGGCTAAAGCCGTTTCAAAGATTCTTAATGATTTCTTTTCACCGGTGACCGGCCAACTCAGAATTAAACCAACTCAGATCCACCTCAGAAAGGTCATTAAGAGTGACGATGAAAAAATATTAAAAAATTGGTTTAATAGGTTAAGTTATGTTAGGGCTACCGGCTATTTTAAAATTAATTTTTCTTAGCTTTTAATTCGATTCTGACATTATTTACCATTTTGGATATTCTCAATATTCCGTAACCTCTAGTTAGTTACCCTGGCCCCTACATACAGGGGAATTCTTGTTGGGTGTCACATAAAAAAATCCAACCGATTGCATTTTTATACCAAACATTCTACCTCTATCTATGATATTATCGTTACAGAATTTCTTTGTATTACATTCTAGGTGCGAATAACACATAACACATATTCATGACTAAGTTTATTGTACCTAATATATTTATATTACTTGCGTGGCAACTTTCCCTTATCCCTCTCCTCCCCTTACTTGTCCCAACCCAAATACCTATTTCGCAGTCTTTTTAAGTATTGTTTTAATTATTTTATTGTTGTGTATATCATGTTTATCACTAGTTGAATTAACATCTGTATTATTATTTTTTTTTAAATTGCTGCTTAGTTCTGTTTTTATTTTTTCTGTTTTTCGAAAATGTTCTAGTTTATATTCAGTTACTTTTATGTTTCTAAATACCTATCTGTGAACATTAAAAATTGGTCTGTTTTTTTTGCCATCCTCTTATGTATATTTTATTACTAAGACTGTTTATGTTCCTTAAATAAATAAATAAATTATTCTAAAAAGACTCAATGTAAAGAATTCATGATATTGTAATTTTTTTAAATCCAAATCTTACGTCAGATTGCACGATGCTCTCTGTGCTTGTACGTGATTTGCCCATTTCTGACAATTTTCCTTGTTGGTTTTTTAAATCTAAGAAAGCTAGGGGAAGTGTGTGAAACAAAGAACTTGAGAACCGCGCAGCCTCTGAGACTTCACGTCCATACTTAAAGGTTAAAAGTGACGATGAAAAAATATTTAAAAAATTGGTTAGGTTAGGGTTACTGGCTATTGTAAAATTATTTTTTCTTAGCTTTTTTTTAGTGAACTTTCTGAGGTGGTTCTGAGTTGGTTTCATTCTGAGTTGGCATGGAACCCTTTTCACCATTGGCGATTCTGAGATTATTTACCATCCGATTACATTTTTATACCAAACATTCTACCTCTATCTATGTAATTATTCTAAAAAGACTCAATGTAAAGAGTTCATAATATTGTAATTTTTTTTGTTTTAATACAAATCTTACGTCAGATTGCACGATGCTTATGTGCTTGTACGTGATTTGCCCATTTCTAACAATTTTCCTTATTTGTTTTTTAAATCTAAGAAGGTTCTTATTTATAACATTATTTTCTACTTGAATATCATTATAAAGGTTTGGTTAATACGAGGTTTTTCCTTGTGCATAGATAATCTTATGCATCTTGCATTTCTCGGTACATGTCCACACATTTCATAATTCACTGAATTTTATTATCATTTTTCATTCCTTATTTATTCAAAAACGTAAAGAGTGTTATAAATTGTAAGAAATCATTAGCGGCCAAGTTTTTTTAGTTTCTTCGTATATTTTAGGATTTCTTGGTAACCATTTTTGTGCTTTTATGTCGATTTTTTGAAATTTGCATTCGATGAGATATCGAATCCGTGACATCTTCAATACATCAGGTATCTCAAATAGGGATGACACATATATTTGGCAACTATTCGGTATTCGGCCTATTCGGCTACTTTTTTTACTATTCGGTATTCGGCCGAATATTGCCAAGGATTCGGTCGAATACCAAATCATGAAAAAAAATCATATAAATTTAATATTTATTGTCTTTACTACAAATTTCATAATATTCCCAAATAGGTGATTTTATTAAATGTTGCAATTTCATAAAGCTTTTCGCGAACAAACAAACGTGTTACATACTATAAGTGTATAAGTAGCACACTTTCATGTTCCAATCAACAAATAATGCGTGTTGTGCTTTGAGCCTTTATTGATCGATGGTGTTGTGACACGACCTACTCGCAAATGAAACAAATACGTAGTTACCACACGCACTCAATGATGCAGATCGGAACATGTCTCCCGCGAAATATACTAAGTGTCGCCGAATATTCGGCGCTTCGGCTGAGAGCCTAGCTGAATATCCGGTATTCGATATTCGGCAAAATCACTATTCGTGGCCTCTCTAAATGCCACTGAGATTACCTCTCATCTCGTTCGATGTTTCTTCAGTTGCAGAGGTGGCTGGACCGATATTTTAATGTTTAAAGTCTTATCGCTAATCGAAACTCCTCTATTTATTAACCAAATAGTAAATCACATGAAAGAAAATAGCAAGATGTAAAGCTTTAACTGATCTATGAATTAATCGACGAACGAGGCATGGAATCGGAATAAATATGGATTTTAACAATTTTTTTAACTTCATTTTTTTTTCTTTATTCCCAAATTATTATTATTATTATTCCTATTCCATAATTTGTTTTCAAAAATTCGAGTGTAAGGATGAGTTTAGAACCAATAGCCTAAATGTAAATTTAATTGGGTAATAAAAATTTGATTCTGTGAAATACGCAGTACATTCCAATGTAGTTTTACATAATTCATGTATAAAATTATATTAACCCTACACTCCAATGTATGCAAGTGTCTATTTTCTGTTTAATAGGCCACCACACCTTATTAACGCATTGCTTATTTCAAATCAAATATACCTTCACAACACTCCAACGTACTTGATACTTATTAATAAATTTACTTGTTTATATGCTTATTTAAAAGATAATTGACGCTTCACTTCGTCGTGCATGTACATGTCGAAATACTACTTGTCTAGGTTCATTTACATGCCATTCTCTAACTTCCTTTTCCCCATATACTTCCCCAGCCCACTCTCTTTAGGCTAACAATGTACCCCAACAATTGGGGTTGCCACAGACCCCTGGCTTCGAGCAGTTGGGACTCACGTGCGCTATTTACATTTAAACAAATGCATATATGTACTCATACGTGTCGATTCTGTAGATATTTGAAATGCAAGGAAATCTATAGATTTAAAAAATGTACTTAGTTCATTCTTTAATCCATCTTTTAGTCGTCTACGCAGATTGTTTACATGTATGGCCATTTGCCTTTTTTCAATTTTATCTCATTTCTTTAAGAGTAACCTGATCCCTTTGATAAAGTTCACCAGGGTTGTCATTGTGGCTTCTGGTTCCTCAATGCGTCTTCAGGTATATAGAGCCTTGTTCCAAACAGAACGAGACTTTTGCACCACATGCCAATTGGAGTCTCTTCATCTTCTTCACGTTTCCTGCTTCTATTTGTGTTTTCCACCCTTAACATCTGCGGGTCTCCTGAGTAGTCCTACGAGTTTCCTTAGTGAATTTCTGTCCACGTTGAATAGTTGCTTACTTACTCTTAACCATAAAGGTTAATTATGGATAAGTAGTTATTTTTGCTAATTACGATAAAGCTATTTTTGAGAATTCTGGAAATCAAAGGTAATTTTTTAATACCTTCACCTTTTTAAAAAGCAACTTTCTGAATGATAGACTGAAACACGGCTTAAACAAATAGAAAATTAACGAAGGTCGCATTTACGTTTACATTACTCTATTTACCCAACAAGTTGCGGTCTGTCGTACCGCGAAAAGGTTCAGATGTGTAGAACCAAAGCATCAAAAATGAACACGATGAAGATTTTTTTATAATTAGATTACATTGGTGATATGCTGTGCCTGTCTTACCCCTGTGGAACCCCTGTGTTGACAGCAGGGGCAATTTACTACAACAATAATAACATTTAATTTAAGATAAAAGGCAATCAGCATCGTACCATTGGGAATACATTCTGATAAATAGGTTTCTATAACATGGTTGATTTTTGATGGCTATTGATCGAAGACTTGGTGTCTGATTTGAATTTCAAATAATTTGTGTTCTGTCTATTGGCCAGTGGAAGCGCATTGTGTAGCTTTGTTGCAAAGTTTCTAAAATTATTTGGCAACAGTAGTTTTAGCGAAGGGGGTAAGTAAGAGATTACGCCCTTTGGTTCTAGTATCACAAGCGGTTTGGATATTGTAAAAAACAGTTCTGTGTTCGAATAGGTATAGACGGCGCAAAACGCCGCTTGCGGTTGCTTATTTCCTTTCCCGTTTTCGTGGTTCCATTTTATCTTCGGTTTATATGTAGCATAATGTCAAGAACACAGATTTTCCAAAAAAATTAATTTCATTTCAGTTTTAAAATACCATATTGATTGCTTAATACCAAGCGGCTCATGCGGCACAAACAATATCCTATTTTAGTGAATACTTAATAAAGCGGGGCCAAACACGAAAGCCCGCTAACTGCAGTCATCAGATTAAAAAAGGTTAAAAAGATTCTCACTCCGCTGTAGACTGGTTTATACGTCAAATCCGGCTTATTCGTCTTTTGGACTACCTATGTGCCTTTTGAGCGGAATCAATTATTGAGCAATATTAAATTATCCTGCATTTTTAGAATCATGTTCAGGCCGGAGCCTCTCAAACTTGTGGTACTTACGACGATTATTTTTTTATAATAAACTGTGTGCATAAATCCATTTGATAGATTCCAATAACTTAACAAACGGATTGCAATCTTTAGAGCACAGGCGTCTCGTGGGAAAGCTGCCCCTTTTCTACAGGTATTTCAATATAAAATGCTCCGAGGAACTAGCGTCGTTGATTCCTTCGGCACCGGTGCACAGTCGGGAAATAGGCCAAACGCGCGCCCATCATTTTTACACAGTTGTCATTCGTCACGTGAGAACGGGTCGTTTCTATGATTTGCCGGTCTCTGTCACCCACAACATGGGTCTCTTCAAGAACCAGGTTTATTCCTTCCTTTCCACAAAAAGACCGTCTACACAGCATCCCCAAAGATGACATGGGCCCTGAAACTTTCGTTTTTGTGTCTCAGAGTAATTTTATTGGAAGAGTAATTTTATTGGAATTCGGTAGATACTATTTATGTAACTGAATATTTTTTTGTTAACGTAGACCAATTACCGAATAGCTTTTCTAGGATAACCTAAATTGTAGAGTATGTGATATAAAAAAAAGAACATACCGCACAAAATTCTCGTTTGGGGTAGTGTATTACTCCCTTCGGAACGGGGGTGTTAAAAGATAAAATGTTTTTGTGCTTATTTTAACTACTTCTATTATCGCCCTGGATTGCACCAACCTGTGTGATATTTACAATAAATATACGATTGAGAACCACTGGTGTAGCCACCTTGGTTTTTCCAGTAAATTACTCAATAATAGTTATCTCTCCAATATTCTGAGAACCACTTCCAAACAAAATAAATAACGTTAAATTATACTATTTGTTTATAATTTTGCTTTAAAATTATCTTATTAGTTATCTATTTGACCCCAAATTTATAATATTTGAATGCCTAAATACTCATTATTTTTTATCAGTTATTTATTAGTTATCCTACCCAGTTACATAATTTTAAGATTTTAGGTTTTAGCTGCAGATTTTTAATTTATTTTTACAATAGTTCCCTTGTCATCTTTTTGGATGCCATGTGGAAGGTATTTAAAAAGAAAGGAAGTTCTTCAAATTAAAAAAGTATGAGGGGTGAGTGGGATTCTGGGGGTCAGTGGTCCAAGAGTGACAGACGTATGAATCCATCCCATTCACTGCGGTGCAAGGCGATGGGTCGAGAGGATCCTGCTGGAGAAGCTAAATGTTCTCTCTCAAGCAGTCTCTCCCGATTCGGCCTGCCACGCAATAGGGCAGAGCATCCACCGTCAACACCTCAAGACAAGACAAACCTCTCAAAATGAATCCGGGCACTGCTGCTAAGTCACCAAACGTAGCGAACCACTATGTCAGAGGTGTTGGTTATCCAATAAAATATGTACCTTCACCCGCCTCCCAATTTTTTGATCACAAAAATTAGATTTAAACAGCACACAATGTTATTATGACTCGCAAGCGAATTGAAAACGAAGTCGGGGACGCCGAAAGAAGACATAGCGCAATTTGGGATTTAAGAGGCCGGTATGGGTACCGCCGCCCCGGGAACCATTTATTGGATAACCAACACCTCTGCCATAGGTCACCCCAAGTGGTTCGCTACGTTTGATGAATTAGCAGGGGTGCCCGGTGCCCGGGTACATAGGGTGAGGTTTGTCCAGGTCTTGGCGGCGGATTCGTCTGCCCACCTGCTGCATGGCAGGCCTGGTTGAGCTTTTGACCTTTCCATCTCTCAACCCATCGGATGGATTCATACGTCTGTAACTCCTGGGCACACTGACCCCCAGATTCCTACCCACCCCTCATACCTTTTTCCTTCCCACGACTTCCTTTCCCTTAAAATACCCTCCACACAGCATCCCTAAAGATGACATTGGCCCTGAGGGGAATTATTTTCCTCAGGGCCTGCTGTGTGGAGCTAATGTAAAAAATCGAGATAATCAAATAATTAGTCAATTCATATCATTAAGAATCGATATAATAGAATAGAGCAGGATTTCACAAACTTTTTCTGCAATGGAACACTTTGCAAACCCGTACATTTTAACGGAACACTTGGCTCTTTTTTTAGATTGGGTAATTCTTAAAAATAAATTTAAAAAAAAAGTTATTACACATTATTTATTAAGTAAATAAAAAATGTATGTATAACAATAAGAAATATAAAAAAAGAAATATAAACAACAAAAAATGAAAAATAAAAATATGGAAAAAACAACAAAAAAATGGAATATAAACAACAAAAAATGGAAAATAAACAACAACAAAAAATGGAATATAAAAATAAAAATAAATTGAATATAAACACCAACAAAAAATGGACTACATAAAACAACTATTAATGACTGATGATTTTGAGTCCTTGAATTGCTTATCTTCTTATGATATCAGGCACAATATTGGTAAGTTGAATTCTATTATCTGGTGTGGCATCGAGCCTCTTCCTGCACTTTGACTTGGTTTTAGCATAATTAGAAAATCCCGCGACCCATAAATAGGTCGTAGAAAACGGAAATAAAACAGTAATAGCTTGTTTTAACAAATTGGGCTACTCTTCTGACAAACTCGCCCAGAAATCATTTAAAGGTTGATTTTTGTTTCAAGTCCGATTCACTAATTAAATCAATTAGATTTTCATACTCACTTGCGCTCAAGCCTACAGGTTTGGCTGTCACGGAAAATGGATTCCGAACCCAGGAATCGTCCTTACTAGTTTTCAGAAAATATTGCATAAGAGTTGTTTTCAAGTTATGTAGGTGTTCTAAAAATTCTTTGGAAACCTCTTCATCTACTTTAAAATTAAAACGTTCAAACATTCATTTAAGGCAGGAAAATAATCAAAATTATTTGATGAACTGATAAAATCCAAAATTGCAATTTTTTAGCAATACATGCAATTTTATCTCTCGTTAAATTTTAATACTTTTTCCTTGTAATGATAAGTTAACTTAATTACACTTGGTAAAAATATCTGCCAGATAAGCAAGTTTTATCAACCATGAAAGATTTGATAAAACTTCAACAAATTTTTTTCCTGAATTTAAGAAGACCAATAACTCACCCCGAAGTTTATACTGTCTTTATAGTGCTTTTCCTCTGGATAGCCATTCACTTCAGTATGTACCTAATTAAAGTGCTTTGTGTCCGCAACCCATTTCATCGCACAAATGACGTGTAGAATAAAACTACAATATATTGTTAATTTAATCAACATTGAGAAATTCTGTAAAAAAGCATCAAAAATGTACCTCCCAGAAAACTAAAATCTTTCCGTGTTGTTAAAGGTATTTTAAAAAATATATATATTTATACAAATTGATGATTATGCTTGATTATTATTACTCACCCTTGATTTTGAAATGTAGACACCTATATGTATTATTTATGAAGTTTGTAACGTTTGTGTTCTCCTATAGACGTAATTTATAAGGATATTTTCCACAAACTAATTTCACGTGATTTTTTCACCAAAAAATGCGCGTTTATAGTTCGACTAATTGCTAACAAGGATGTACTAAGACTGGTAGATGTTTAAATTATTTTACTTTCAGGTATAGCCGATTTCAAAAAATATGGTTGGGTTCATTGGGAACAGATATTTATTGACACACATGCAGATCAGTTGTCCCGCTGTAATTTTTTCCACATCGCACAGATATTCATATTATTGAATCTGGTATTATACAGCACAGTAATAAATTTCGGAGATTTTTATTAGTAGGTATGTAAATTGAAGGTTTACTGCGATAACACCATAAAGGGTTCTTTCCACTTCCATAAAGCTTAGTCTCTCTACCTGGAAGGGTCTAGTACAACGATACTCAACCTTTTTTCTCTTCGGGCCACATACATGTATTTGTAAAGTTACGCGGGCCGCAACACCATACTGGTATGACGAAAAAAATCATCAACGCCCCCCCACCCCCTCCCCCCTCCCCACAATAAAGAAATATTCTTGTTCCCATCACTCTCTTTTCGTCTAACATTTTTCGATTGCATTTTGACACTCCCGCTATTATGCGTATTTAAATTATAACAGAACAATACATTATACGACAACAAGTAATACTGTAAAAATTTGCAAGTAGATACCTGACTAACCAGTGACATTAACCAGTTTTTATACATTATAGTTGATGCGGTGGTTTCTAGAAGTGGCACTTTTTTATTTATAAATTATTTGCGAGCGTACTTGCATATCAAATATTTGTTTTTTGGGAATAAATCTAGCGTTTGCAATAGCAACACTCTTACACATCTGCCCTGATGATGGACACTGCAATGCTGTCGAAAGCTGAAACGTTGGCTAAAGAAGGAGGTAGCGCAATCCAGCATAACACCGCAAAAACAAATAACGAAAATACTTTTGGCTGTGAAAATCTAAAAAACGTATCTCACTCTTATACCAGATTATGTGGACCATAATGACAATCCTTTTCGGGTATCACTATATGTGCGTCAAAGTCGAAACGAATCTCAAGATATACGAAATTTAGGGTGATAGATTTTTTTTAAATCAAGTTCCTGATAAAAAAGTGTTTAGGGCCGCACACAAAAGCTTTCCGGGCCGCAGGTTGAGTATGGCTGGTCTAGTACCTACTTAAGAACTATTGTGAAATATTTATACAAACAATAAAAATTATATGAATATACATATGTATATCATGTTAAATCAAATTTTTCCGACAAATTGTCGCGGAACCTCTGTACAGGTTAGGCGGAACCCTAGGGTTCCGCGGAACACAGTTTGGGAAACCCTGGAATAGAGGATAGTAAGTATGCAGCAAAAAGTGTATGCCATGGCGGAGTACCGCAAGGAATTGGCATGATGTTTATTTCATTTAATGGAACACAGAAGGCAGAAAACAAACATATAAATGGCATTTTACAATACTTTAAATATTAAAACATTTCAATTATTCAAAACTATCTCATTGTAGGTTAACAACTTTTCGCATCGCACCCCTCAAATCTTATTAATAATTGTACACCTTGACAGTGTTAACTTACAGTCGAAGGCCGAAGGAGTATTCTTATGTTGATAGAAAAAAAAACATTTTTTTAACGTCCTGTGGCCGCCTGCAAAATTAACCATATCAAGTTATAACCGTTTTTTCTTATTTTTATTACTTACGTCCATTTACAGTAGAACTGAAGTTAAAAACCAAGAAAACAGAGATGACCCACAGAGATATCATGTTGAAGCCGCGACCTTTCGCCTCGAATGGACAATAATAATATCTCAAAATAATACAATTATTGATAATAAGATGGTATTATTTTCTTCGATGTTATAAGGCAACACCAACACCACGTACTCCAAAACAACACCAATAACTCTGGCCTTGCAGCGGCGCAGATATTATTATTATTATTACTAGTGATGCTGATCCGGGTCTCTTAGAAACCATTCACGGCGGTCGCCGAAGTGAGACTGAACAGGAATTATAGTGGTTTGACCACCACTCTTGGCGGATGTCTTCTTTTTTGCAGGGTTGTCATTGCGATAACCGGCGAAATGTATTATAATTTTGTTCTATGTAATTTTGATCAACAGCTAAAATCGGGTTGATTTTGCTGCTCGGTTCGGTAGGCGACTTTGGTCTCGATTAAATTGAGCGAGTTTACAAGCGAATTCACTATCTGCCAGTAAACTCACTTAGTGTAATCATATTTACTTGCTAACTAGCAGATTGTGGACAATGCTTTTAAACTTGCCGGCTAGTAGCTTGTAAACTCGCTCAATGAAATCGAGGCTTTTATGGCAGTTGACACTAAACATTCGTAGAAGTTGTCGCTTTTAAAGGTTATCTTCATTTTCTTCTTCTTCTTCCGGTGTCTTATTATCTCTTATCGGAGACTGGCTATCATCAGGTCACAACCACCCAAATAAATTGTTAATATTGTACATAATATCGCAAACTGCAGTTAGCGAGCCACGTGCGGCTCTTTGGCTATTTGTGTGTTGCTCTTCGACGAATGGCACATGTAAAATAATTTTATTTGACTAATTATTAAAAATAATTCATAAATCTGTTACTAAATAAGACAAAATATTCCAGAGAAAATGGTAAGGTTTTCTTCGAAGTTTCCATCTATCCTTAACTTTTGGTAGGCGTTTGGAATTTGACATTTCTTTACTGTCGAGAGGTTTTTCAAGACGTTCTTAATAGTGTACATTTTCAATATTTTATTTAAATCTTTGACAAATTTTCGTTATTTTTAAAATGTTATAATAAATAAATATTAGTGTTCTTAAGTACTGCGATTTGTAAATTAAAGGAGTCTGTTAGTTAAAAAAAATTGCAGTATTTTAAAATTTGAATAAAATTACATTTTTATGATAAGAATGTAAATAAGATTATTATAAAGCATAATATTATATATAGTTTTATTCAGAATACCTAGTTTTAATCAACTAAAAACAGGATGCATGTAAAGAAATTTGACCCTCAAAATAAATCTAAATTGTTACACCTACTGCTAATATTTGGCTCTTTTGAGTTTGCTGACCACTGCACCATAGGTATACTCCAAAGATATTAGGACGTACACTCGCAAAAAAACAGATATATTATGGCAGGATTTCCCATCGAGACAAGTACAGCGCACTAATGTATTTTTAAAGTTGAAAAAAAAGTATAAAAATTTATTATTTTTGTTGCCAATCTTGCGTTCTGTACTGGTATGAGTTCCAGCCGCTGTGAATGTGTCAAAGTTGCTAGCCCTGAGTGAAATAAACGGCTTGACCGTGTAAGGTCATTACATCGTTAATTGCCGAGGAATACATTTACTTTACTTCGATATCTTCCTACTAAACTACTAATAGGTGGCTATTCTAATGACTTATTTATCATTACTACGCCATATTTAGTGATGATTTACGTATCTATTTTTCTGAAAATTATCTTTTACATTTGAAGATTTGTTCAAATTATAAGGGTAAAGTAAGATTTTTTTGAAATTCGTGAAAACGGTGGAGCAGACATTATAGCGCTATTTAAAATCTGCAACGTCAAGTCGAAGTCCTTCTACACCTAGTCCACCGAGGAATCCCGTCAGATTTTTTATGTTTTTTTTTTTAATTTAAAAAAAAAAATTGTTTAAAAATTTGTGACATAACTTCATTATTCTACGTTAAAATATTTTTATTTGAATTCCTTATATTTTGAACTATTAGGAACATTGAAAAAATAAAATCAAATACTTAACTCACAAAATCGCTAGACTCCATTTGACAATTTCTTAATTAAGTACTCCATTAATACTCCATTGATTACATGCATGTCATCGTGGTTCTCTTACATAAAGTTAACAGTAAAATCATAACTCAATCGGTTGCAGAAATGAATTTTGGGGAGAAAGTTAAGTGTGTTTAACTTTTAATAATAAATACATGCCATGTGCCATTTTCGAATTACCAAATAATTTATTTTAACCCCATTCATTCTCGTAATGCGCTTTCTTTTTGATAAATGTTTTCGTGAACCAATTTTTGGAGCCGATAATTTTGGTTTCAATGTCATTTTAAACATCCACACGGTCTGTGTAGACTTTGTTGGTCGATGGTTTTCCTACATATTGCAATATGCATATAACTCCCTAATTACGGCGTTAATGCATATTTTAAGCCTTTTTTCCCAATCGTGCATATTTCGTTTCGTTTTCGTCAATTTGACAATCCTGAGGCCATTGCAATTTAGTCAAGCGCAAGCTAGCATTTGAAAACGCATCCACTAAACAGAATATTACCCTCATCTCAACACATTTCCACAAGTAACCAGATGCCATAGTTAAATTGGAAATAAAGAACCTTCCTCTATTTGAATCAATAGAAATACTGGAAACAATGATCGAACTTGCCAACGCCCTTCTTAATTCAATATCGGAAAAGATTCGTAAAAAGTTAGACGCTATTTTGCTTAAGAACCCGAGTCTTGAAGACACGAAGAACATTAATGCCTGCATCAACGGTATAGGTGATATCCTGCCTAAACAGGTATCTCCAGAAATGGCGCCAATTTTTAAATTTTGTACAATGACGTCAATTTTCGGCGTACAAATGAATACTGGGTGACAAACGTCACAAATTAGCGCTCGAAAATTAGGAAAAACAGTTAATTGTATGTTGTTACAAAAACTATGCACAATTTTAAGAATACTTCGCTGTTATTGTACCGTCTTTAATCCAAATATATACAAATAAAAATGGTTTTTTGATTTTTCATTGTGCATATTTTGGCCATATCAAGAGTTTTTAGTGCATATTTCGGCCTTTTTTAGTGCATATTTTGGCACTTTGTTAGTGCATATAATCCGATGTCTAATAATAACGCATGGAATTAAGATGATTTTATATTTACCTAACTTGATAATGTATCTGACAAACCGCGAAAAAACCCTTTATTGCATTGGAGATGTAATTTTTTATTAAAAAAAAAAATTGTGCTTTTGGTGCGGTCCATTCCCAACTTCTGCTTTATGGTATAAGAAGGGTATTTATGAAAAAATGTGTCCATGAAAAGAAAACAACGCAATGAAATAGTAATGGGTAGAGTATTTTGAGCCGTTGTGTGAATGCGAATGAAGCAAGGATGTGCGTTAGTTCTAGGATCTCATCACTCTGCCACGATGTTGGTGTTCATTGATGATGATTCGTTTTCTCTGAGAACGGTTCTTCGGTTAATCCGGATATCTAAATTCTATAAGGCGCGTCACACCGTGACTGAATGCTGAATGCAAGTTCTACTTGTTTTATTTTCGTCTGTTTGTTGTTTACCTAAAAGATATATTTTATGTGTTGTAAAAAGTTCAGTCTCTCCTCTTCGTTATTCCCCTTCTATATTGGCATTTTTAAAAAAATATTGTTTTTGTTTGGTTTTTGTGTTGGTTTTTGTGTTGTTATTTTGCATTATACCCACCTCTACTAGTGTAGGCGTTTAGCACACGAGAAATGATAGGTAAGTATATATATATATGTATTTAATTATTTGTTTGGCAATATATTGGTGATAAGTTTGTTTATTTATAAGCATGTCTTTATGTCTTCTTCGAAGTTTGCATCCAACAAGGAAAATAATATAATTTACAAACTGGAATTCTTAGTTATTATTTATTAATATTGTCGGTTTCTTCGGAGTTATATAACAAGTGTATAAAATTGTTTTATTATAATTTCGATAAAGTGTCATATCCAAACATAGTGACATTGCAAAAAGGGAGTCTTAAATCTCTATAAAGTAGAACAGGGCTTCCAAACCTAATAAAACGATGGAAGATTAAGCAGTTAAAAAAATGGTTTTTTTTATTAACCATAAATCTAAAAATCTCTACATAAATAAATACGTCCCACTAAAACTCGTGACTCTACTCGTGAGACCTGGTCTCGTGAAATTTGTCGTGAGTTTTTCACGTCTGAGATCTAGGTAGCTATTTTCAGGTCAAAACTCATTTAGGTGAGCATTAGCATTGATAAATTGCAAGTTGTGTTTTTTCATCTATACATTTTATTTATTTACAGTGATTTTATATTCTCCACGCTAACGGTTAAGAGTGTATAACCAGACTAAACCGGAAATATGTCATTTTTAAATCAAATTTTATACGTATTGACTCTTTTCCACAAAAAAATATAAATTGATTTCGAAAGGCTGTTCTTTTATCTAGTAAAGGTATGTTTTAAATTTTGAGAAAATATTTTATTCAATTTTTATAAAAAAACTTTTTTTAAAACTTTTATTTTTAATTTAATTTTTTTTATTACTTTTTTGAAGGTTATTCCCATCAGTGAAATTTATCATATTAGAATAAGTTAACAATAAACGAAAACTAAACGAAAATATGAAAGAGAACAAGACACAGAAAAACAGAAAAAGACAATGGTCGTAACTGGGACTCGAACCCAGACATCTCCATCTGAGGAAAAATTCTAAATACTTACGATCAAAAAATAATTACAAAAAGGACATCATTTTAATAGTTTTATCATACCGCCTTTCAGCATTTTTGAATGTTGGTATAAATTAAAGCAAATTTTGAATAAAATAAAATCGATATTGAGTTCTTATTTTAAAAAGTTGGTACGGAGAATAATTAATCTTTCTCATTGGAACCGCCCTGTACGATCGTAAGAACATATTTCGACGAAATATGAATTCTCGGCCGCTGGCTGGTTAATGGCCCTTAATAATCTATGTTATCGAGGTTTTAACTGCCAATAATGAACACTTCTAAGCATTATTTATATCTAATTGCTTACTTTGTTCCACCACAACATCTAGTACCGAAGTTTAAATTTTTGTTAAGGCTCCGTTCCCGGCCCCAAAAAGAAGAAGACGGAGAGATATGAAATTACGAATGTTAGAAGAGCGCTCCAACATTTACAACGATAAAATCGATGCAAAAATCATGAAAATCTTTAATAAAATACGACTCGTTTAAAATAGAGCAAAAATCTCGCGATAATTGTCTTAAACAGCATTTAAAGAAACGCTGTGAATTTTTTCATACATATAACTTGTAAAATAACTGAAACAAACGCGTTTATAATAATTTTTGGAGCATACTTTGCGATTTTTTTCTATCGAGGGAATTTTGTATAATTTGCGTTTGGGCGCGACTGATGTCTAGATATATTTTTCAAGAGCTTAAAAACTTCAAATGTTTAAGGGAAGTTTGCAAGAAATCGGTAGAAATTCGAATACCGGCCTATTAAGGAAAGATAAAATGAAAAAAATATTTCGTTAATAATATTTTATGTGAATTACGATAACCCCCAATTAAACGACTTTCTAGGTTAAAATATGTGATTTAAAAATAAAAATAATCTAAAAGGCATTATTTTGTATGTGAGGTCGAAGGTTATTTTATAATATGCATTCGAGAACCAAGGCTTATATAATATTATATCGAAAAATGAAGAACAACACTTGACATTTTAAGAGGAGAAAAAGAATTCATCGAAGCGGTTTATAATAAACAGTATTAATTAATTCACTGATGTATTTTTTTGTAGAAACCCATTCAACTTTGTATTACGTATGCTTTATGCTGCAAAACTGACACGCAACTACATAATTTCAAACAGGTACCCACCTGCATTTTTTTTGGGTTCTCTATATAATCTTCATTCACCAGTTTCCGGCTTGTACTACGAGTTCCTGAACGCAGTGTGCAAGAAAAAAACGTTAAGGTGAAGTTATACGCGAAATCCTATTTAGGTACTATTTAGATTAATCTTTACGACGAATTGGCTTACAGCATGAACATCAAGAAATATGCTATGGATAAATTAAAGCTTTAACTAGGTTTTCTGTGTAACGGAATTACAATAAAATTATTATTTACATAACAACAAAAATTAGCGTAAACCACTTAAAAAAATGTTTTTTCATGACTTAACTATGAAGTGATACTAGAAATATTTTTATAAAAATACCCCTTTATGGCTAAGACCATTTTTGAGGTTTTCTACGTTCTAACTTTTTTTCACTCTTATAAAATTATGGATAAAATAAATAAAAACCACTTTTTCGCTTACTTGCCTCGCGCAAATAAGACGCTCGATTGCAAATTTTGCAGGCACGAGAATCGAAATATTTCTAGCGTTTATATTCCTCTTAAAATAGAACATGTCCCTGTACACCCGGGGGATAATTCCACGACTTTTTTTTTCCGATTTCAATAAATTAATGAATTGTATATGGAAATTTACAGAAAATGTTTACCACAACGGATTTTTAAGCGGAAAAAATAATCTACTTAAACAGGATACATACAGGATACTAAAATGTGTATTTTTCATATTGTATTAATGTACCTACTCCTTTAACCCGTGAATTTACTATCGTATTTTAATACAACATTATTTTAAATACTACTAGTTGGTACCCGGCATGCGTTGCAATGTCATTCAAAGAAATGAATTGATTCTCCTTGCATGTCCTTTCCCGTGCGTTCCTGTTCACCTCCCGAGTCCCCTTACCCTCCCGCGTTCCCCTTCCACCTTCCCCGCCTTCCCCCTCCCTCGTCGTCCCTCCCGCGAACCCCACCTCCCCCGTTCCCCCTCCCACTCCTGCCTTTCCTCCCTAAAGTATATGAAATACACACATTTTTATCTATACAGTATGCTCTGGCGTTATGAAATTTTCATAACGCCAGAGCACCATTATATTCAGCCTTTGTGGGCGTGCGCACAACATATCACCAAAGTTTCTTCGCAATTCGATGAACGGTATGGCAGCGCATAAAATACGAACAAACAAATATTGATTTTTATGTATAAGATTACTTTTATTATTTTAAATACGGCACCACTATTTACCGAGTTATTTATTAGTGAAGAATTTTAAGACACCTGCATTATGTACATAATTTTCTCAGTATTCTTGAACCTGCCTTTGTAGTATTTTAAGATGATCAGACTAATTATTAAACAGGTTTTACAAGTTTCAAGATTATATTTATTTCAAGTCAGAGATAAATTATAATATTTTCAATACAATAAACATATTAGTTTTGAGGTTATCTTCATAGTAATTAAGTATCACCATCCAGACCAGGGGTGCTCAACCTAAATCGTTTGGTGGGTCAAAAAATATTGCCAAATAGGTGGGCCACTTGGGGAGGGGGGAAGGGTAAACGATGTATATTGCCGTTAATTTTTACCGGTTATTCGGTGTCCAAAAATGCTATTTTTGTGTAACCGTGACTTTCAATGCTAGAAGACCATATAAATTCAAGCGCCTATGTGCGTCCTTTGCAATCATCCTCCACTTATTAAAATCAAGTCAGTTGCATTCCATCTTCCGAGATACATCCGGAAAAAATGTACTGGTTGGAATTGATTGCGAAAATAAATTCCCAGTGCGGACATACGCCTGGCACTTTTCAAGCAATAAATCAAAACACCCATAGAGTCCGAGGTCTAATAACAAGAAGGTTTTAATTTCACAAAATGAAATATTATTGTGATAATTTAAAGAAAACGATTTTTAATTTTTTTTGTTTGAATACCAAAATCCAAAACACTGAATGCTGAAAACTTCATTTTAGGCCGCAAAAAATCGTCAATTGGGCCGCAAGTTGGGCATGACTGATCTGGACATTTAAAAGTTTAATTGGTTATAGATCAGATATGAATAATAATAATTGGGTAATTTTTAAGCGCCGTTTTTTTTTAAATCACCCCTCACTATCTTCCCTTGGGAGTCTGGTTTGTTTGACTATCAATCAAATAAAAACGTCACTGTCACCTCACTTTTTTGTTATTTCATTAAAAAATATATATATATTTTCAAATTGCGGTTGGAAATTTTGGTTTCATATATGTAGGTGCATATTTTTCAGTGGCTAACTTCTAGATTCGATTATAAAGCGTGGTGTTTTCCTCTTTCTAACACCGTTTAGATCATATTTCTCACCATAACAGTAAGGGAAATACATCGATTTCTATGAGACCTGTGTGAGCTGTTCCTAAAAGCGAACGATTAAGCCTGATTCTACATATTTGCATCGTCTATATTGTTTTTGTTTCCTACATAGACTAGTCAGTCCAGTTTTCCAGTTCCAGCAAACGAGTTTTGCCGTCTTCGGCGCCAATATTATTATCCACGAACAACCGTAGGAATATTCATTAATTTATCCAACCAGTTTTACTAACTTTAGCTTTATCCACAGCTCGTCCCAAAACTAAGCCATGTGAATACCAGTTGATTCTGAGTTGGCATGGAACCATACTCACTTATAGTTCGCAGGAATTGTACCGACTTATATAATATACTGACTTATATTATATAATTGCATTGTATTTTATTCCCTTTGCAACAGTCCCGGTGGTTCCTTCTGCCAACCGTTAATTCATTTATATTGTAGTTTGATCGAGGATATTTTAGTAGTGTACTTAGTATCATGAGTGACGCTATGTGTCACTGGAATAACCCAAGATATCAGACTGTCGAACCATTATTTATTTAAATACTAGCTTTTACCCACGGCTTTGCTCGCATAGTATTAGTGGGAAATTACTGGCATAATTGTTATTATTCTTGCTATTTTTTCTAATAGAAAATAATTATTGTTGAATAGAAAATTTCAAAATTTGAGAATGACATTTCGCAAATAAAAATTCTATTTTAGAAAATATTTGAATTATTAGTATTTTATTCATATTTGAATCCAGAGTAACCTAAAAAATAAGAAAATGACAGTCCACTTCAAACGCCATGCTTTATAGCAACAGTATGCTTTTTGTTCAGAGAATAAACATTTTTAGAGATATGTAGATATTAACTACGACGCCAAAAAAGTACTCTTTTTAATCACAACAAAGTCTAAAATTATTTTAATTTAAGCCTTATATTAAAAAAAAAAACATTGTTTCCAAGGTAACAATTTGTTTGACGTTTGTAATAACTCGATTTTGTTAGGGACAGACAACGTATGATACATAGTTTCATAACGCCACAGCTTATTCATAACGCCAGAGCTTACCAATATATAAAGCCGTTGTTACTCGCAAATAATGTAGCTTTCGATTAGTGAAAGAATTTTTAAATTCCATTCGATATTTATTGCGGGAAAGAGTATGGACCATCCATACAAACTTTCGCATTTATAATATTAGTAAGATTTTAAAATGTATTCAGTTCCACGGGAGCGGGACAAGGGAGTGAGTCGCAGAATAAGGCGACATGGTGAACTAGTTGATAGGGGAAATACTGATGAAATGGATAATAATGTTATTTTATTACTATACGGAAGTTACAGGATCATATAACCGCTGTGCTGTGCACATACTAATAAATGGCACCCCCACAAAAAATTACCCCTCGGGTTAATTTGTTCGGTTTTCGGAACAACTCACAAGGGACAAATAGAAATCGTTGTGTATCCCATGCCATGGTTATAAATATGATCTAAACGGTGCGGTGTTAGAAAGAGGAATCACCATGATTTATATTCAAATCTCAAAGTTAACGGCAAAATAATTCAAATGTACAACTTTATGAAACCAAAGTTTCCGAACGCAATTTGAAAAATATTATTAAACTTTTCGAATTTTTTATTATTATTTTTTCATGAAACGACAGAAAAGTGAGTCTAAGATAACCTTTATAATACATTTGCCTAATATGTGCGTATTTTTTTTCGTTTTCTGTAATTTTAGTTGGTAAGGTGAGCCATTTTTAAAACTTTCTCATGTTTGCATTCTAAATTTTTACATTTCAAAAATTGCATGTTATTTTGAAAGCGTATTTCACCACCTTTCAAAAGAAGTTTTTAGTTTTCGGATACATTCAGTAATATTCCACTTATTTGGATTTTTTGGTAAAGCGGAAATATTTTGACCTTACGAAAATAGGCCCGAGGCCTAAGGCGCTAATTTGTTTTCTTCAATCAATTTGACCGCGAGTAGTCCCATAACTCCCTGAATCTAAAATCAAAAAATGAAATCGACATTAATAATAGTCTAAACTTCGGGGTGCTTCCACTCTTCCATGATTTTAACAATTCCTTTGGTTTGGAGTATTGTGTTCCAATTAAATTAAATAAACTGTGCAGAATTTACCATTTCCATTCCAGCCTTGCTTTGTATGGCAATAGATTTATTGGTCTCAAAATTCCGGTTAGAAAAAAGCTGTGCAAATTTCGTGAAGCCAGAATTCATCTTTGGATCATTTGTGATCCAAAGAGATAGTTAGAGACATTGATTTTCATCTTCATTCTTTCATGGTTCTTGCTTAGAAAACTTATTTTCTTCAATTATTCATTTATATTTACATCTCCCTGCCCCATCTAATGGCTCAAATTTGTCCCAAAAATAGAATGAAACGTAATCCAAGAACGCAATAAATAAACCAAAAGTGCAATCGGCATCAAACCATTGTTTCCGCTGTTGATCCTTCGTGGTCTTATTCAAATGATAATTCTGAATTGTTTGGTTTCCTTTTTTCTCCGGCTTCCTTGTGGTTGCCATTTTTTTCCCATATCAAACCAATTACTTTTGTTTTAGCTTTTTTGCATTGTGGTAAGCTATCGCTTAATTGCTTTGTTCAGTAGCCATTTTATTACACCACCAACTAGGTAATACCGACTAGGTATCACGCTGTGACTCAATGTAAAGAAGAACGAAAACCACCGTGTTCATAATTAAATTATCACAACTGTTGTTTTAATTGTCCTAAGAGAATTTAGGTATGTTTTCGTTAGGTTAGGACGCATCAGATTGCTTATGCAGAAACGTTTTTAAAAGGTTGAGAAATCACTCAGAAACGTATTGAAACCACTTTCCTACGAAAGACTCGTGATTCTAAACAATAATTGAACTGGATTCGCTCTTTAAGCAGACATGCTAGCGTCCTTATGCTATTCAGATTTTAACGATTTAATCTATAGAGATTAATTACTGCAGCATCCATTTGAATGTTTATACTATTTTGGACTTTAATTATCGCGAATACAACGCTATGCCCACTCAACGACCGGTCAGTGGTTGAGTGGGCATAGCGCTTGGGTCCCACCTGGGCGTCGCGTGTTAGATTCCTCGGCTGTCTAAGTCCTCCATCACAACACAAGCAACATTTTCGGCTTTCTCTGGTGGTAGTAGGAGATTTTCAAACATTGTTGGGTTATTCGTAAACCGGGAATGTTTGTCTTTCTTTTTAAAAAAAATAATAATAATTACAGAACTAGGTATTATTTATTTATTATTTACATTCAGATATTTTAACAATTTATCTGGACGCCTAGAAATGCTATCTTCACTCACTCTTTTATGGAAATGCAGAGCACTTTGACATTTGCAAGAGATCCTTTAGACTTTAGAATTTTAGAAAATCTTCACATTTTCCTTACGTTTCGACAATTTTTTGCGCTTTTTAAATCTAGTGAAATTAACTACCGGTAATAATTCACTTGTAATCGTGGTCTATGAGTAGATCCTTGGGGAAGTCCACAAATGAATATTTTTCTTGTAAAACATTAAGAATAATTCATAAACAAAAAAAACTTGTTTAGGCACTGCCTAAATCAATATTAGCTTAATTCATATTTTTCAAATTTTTCCTAGTTCTTTTTATGGATGCACCATAAAAAGAACTAGGAACGCAGTTTTTTTCAAAAAAACTGCACCATAAAAAGAACTAGGAACGCAATTTTTTCAAAATTGATAATGCTGCATCTTCTTCATTATTCTTGTTATTGGATTATAACATAATTATTATACTTGTTTTCTTTAATGCATGTAATGTTATTAATCTGTAAATGTTCCTAATAAAATAAAATAAAATTCTTACCGCTTCGGTTTGACCACGTTGGAACATCATTATTTTAATAGTGGTCTGAGAATAGATCCTTGGAATACTCCAAAAATGTTGTTGAAGATTTTGATGAATCTAATTATGTGGTTGACCTAGGTCTAGAAATATGAAAAAATCAAATACTTCCTGCATAAATGTATTTTATTATAGTCAACTTTTCCCATCTTCTTCAATATGTACATTTTTTGATCAAATTGTTTTCTGTTTGCCCTTCTTCTTGCCGAGTCCTCCCCTCGGGCTGATGACGCTGTCGATCCATTTGATGTAGGGGTAGATGTTGGTGTAGACTCCGGGAGAGCTGGTGCCGCACTCCTGAGGACCGTAGCTGACAATCCCTATCAGGTGCCAGGAGTTCTCAACGCTCAGCATGAGCGGCCCGCCCGAGTCACCGGCGCAGGTGTCCTCTCCAATTCTTCCACCGGCGCATATCTGAAAAACCATTGTGATAGTTTTTTTTTCCTCCTTTAAACAACGTTTTAGACAGCCTTATCGAGGCAGATTGGTTGACCAACGTTGGCTAAATGGGGAAGAAGCGAAATACGGCATAATACTATAAAAATCAATCACGATAATCATTTTTATTGTGCTCATGGATTAGCAAAGCTAGAAATTAAGTAGAAAATCTACAAGCTAACTCAACCTTCTCTACTATGCGTCTTTATTTTTGTGTAATACAAGGTAATCTGCAATTAAAACAAAATTTTATTTTTTTAAAGTTGCAAGTTCGTCGTTGGTCTAAAAAATCAACAAATGTTTTACTATTTCCAATGAAACCTACAAAGTTCCGTGCAAATACTCGTAAATACAAATAAATTTATAACATACAGTATACCAATACTTCTCTGTCGTACAATATCGCCATCATCCGAGAGGTCTTCAGAGATGATGGGCCCCAAGTAAAATTGTTAGATGCGTTTATGTTTTCCTCGTTAAGTTGTATGGGGAACATTTTCTCGGGATTTTTTCCATCGCGGTATTATTATTTGTAACATTAGCAAGTGAAATATTTACAGAGTTCATTTCGTGAATAAATTAACGATTGTTTATATATTATCCGTATGAAAACATTTTTTCTTACCGTATCAAAAAGACAGTTTCCCATATTATGACCTTCCGCTTTAAAAACAAATTTTCATGGTGAATGACTTTACTGACTTTACTTAAGCTTTTCATAGTAAATTACCTCTCTTTCTTATAGAAAATGACCTTACCATAGGAAACCGTATTTTACGGTAAGGTCTATTAACATGAAACTTTCTTTTTTATACGGTTAGGTTATTTACCAGAAAAACTGTTTTAAAACAGTAAGGTTAGTTACCATAAAAAAAATTATACGGTAAGGTTTGTTACCATGAAACCGTTTTTTTTTATACGGTAAGATTATTTACCATAAAAACTGTTTTGATACGGTAAGGTATGTTACCATGAAACCGTATTTTTGTACGGTAAGGTTTTTACACCATAAAAAAGGTTTTTATACGGTAAGGAATGTTCCCATGAAACCGTCTTTTTACACGGTTATAAGGTTATTTATCATAAAAAACTGTTTTCATACGGTAACAAGGTATGTTACCATGAAACCCTTATACGGTAAGGTTATTTAATATAAAAACTTTTTTTGTACAGTAAGTGAGTAAGTTATGTTACCATGAAACCGTATTTTTTATATGGTAAGGTTTTTTTTACCATAAAAATTGTTTTTATACGGTTAGGTAATTTACCGTAGGAAGCCGTTTTTTATTACGTTTAAAATTTTCTCTAAAAAAAAATCTCTTTAAATTTTGAACAAGGGTCTAGAATTCCAATCGTCCATGCGATTGGTAGCTGCAAGATGAATTGTAATCTAGCCTATTTTGTACAGCACCCTTGGGGCGATTTGTCGCGAAAACAGCGCCTATACAAGTTGTTCAAATTTATTATTATTGTTAAGTACCTTTAGTATTAGGTTTGGGGGAAATAATAAATGGTCACGTTAAACATACCCCTTCCTTGCCAAATGAGTTATGGATTTATCTGTGTTGTATATCTTAATATATCTTAGCATGTTGATAGCAGACTTTTATTCCATTCATCGTCGAAGTCTTTGCTGGTTAAAATAGCTATCGAATGACCCGAGCAGTGATAAGAATGTCTGGCGGCTTCTGGCCTTCTCCGCTCTTTCGTTTAATCACAGGATACAGAATTTGCTTTTAAGAATCTGTTCCAGCTTCTTAGGGGCATACGTGAGCAGTTTTTTTCTTCAAATCTAGACCCCCCCCCCCCTTGGTGAGATAAATTTGGGCCAACGTGAGATTTTTGCTGGACCCCCCCTCCTTTTGAACTCACGTAATTAATGTATGCTCCCTTACTGTCATGGTGAGAAGTATGCTCACAACGACGTTAGAAAGAGAAAACTTCACGCTTTGTATTCAAATGTAGAATTTAACCATATAAAAAAATTAATATGCACCTCTATGAAACCTAAGTTCCGATAGCAATTTGAGAAAAATCTATAAAATTTCGAGAATGACAAAACATAATAAAGTTTATTATACTTTTGCCTAATAAAATTGTGTGTTTTTATTTTTTTTCGTTATCAGTAATTTTAGACAAAAAACTTGAGGTGAGCCATTTAATTTTTTTTAATGTATGAATTAAAAATTTAAAGTTTTCAAGAATTTATATTTTTATTTATAATAATAACATTTGTAAACGTATTTCATCACCTTTCAGAAACTGTTTTAGTTTTCGGATATGTACAGAAGTACTCCATTTATTTGGATTTTCTGACAAAATACGGCCGTTTTCTGGGGGGATAGACAGCAAGGTAAGAAGTCTGGGGGGATAGACACAAGGTAATTCGTGAGAAATAGTTTGTATGCAGGTGAGTTCTCTAGTTATTTTTTTGTATATTATTGTCAATTGACATCTTTATCTGTATTTTCTCCTTAAAATAAAAAGGGAATTTACATTCTTGCGCCAGTATATTTTTAATTTTTTTCAAATTAATATACAATTGAAGAAGAATATTTAAATTTTTGGGACATAATTTGGGAGGCGGGTAGGGGTAACGCCGCCCCGGGAACCATTTATTGAATAAAAAACATCTCTGCCATGGTGAGGTTTGTTCAGGTCTTGGCGGCCGAAGCGTCTGCCCACCTGCTGCGTGGTGGGCAGGATCGAGGGAGACTGATTGAGGTTGAGGGAGGTCTTTTATCCTCTCCAGCCAGAATCTCACGACCCATCGCCTTGCACCCCAGTTGGAGGGATGGATTCATACGTCCATCACTCCTGAAAGATCTTCATACAAAAAGTTGAAATTTTGAAAAAAAAAAAATTTCAGCTGCATCAATAACACCGTATTTTTCAATCTTAGCACTCTAGCTTACTGAAAACTCACGGACCGCCACTGCTACCCACTTCTCCTCATACCTATTTCCTTCCCATAACGTCCTCTCCTTCCTTTCCTAAAAAAACCCTCCACACAGCATCCTCTAAAATGACAGTGGAGTTATGTAAAAAAATAAATTAAAATACGTTAGTTTCTCCTCACCTGGGTGTGCCAAAGTTCTTGGAACATCCCCTCCTCTTTCATCAGCCTCTGGCATTCACTCCTGTTGACCATGGGCAGGGGGACGTGCATCTTGGTGGCGCTGGAGCTTGCTTTCATCGTTGCTCCCCATCCTGCCGCTTGGAGCATCAGTGGCAACGGATTGCTGGAGAGTTCTTGGTTCATGGGCTCTGGGTCCCAGGGAGGCAGGCAAGCCGGACTTATGTAGACTGAGACAAATTAAATTAATAGTTTTTTTTTAAATGTTGAAGATTGTAGAGATAGGCAAACTAAAGATTTCGCTTGACCCTTCATGTACTGTGCAGCATTGCCGGAGTTATTTTTAATGTTTCGGAAATCCAGAATGGTGATTGATTATTTTTCCGGTGACCTTGCCGCCTACCAAGATGAGTTTCTGCGCATCGACTGATCTACTTCACAAGAGTTTAGACTGCCCGGTGCTAGTTGCAGTGGGACGATGGCATCCAAAATTTGAGGAATTTGAAAGGGAATGGAATTGGAGGAAGAGGAGGATTGGGAGGTACCTAACTATTAAGATCTTGGTCCCTCTTTCTCTCTGGAAATATTGTAGATGGTACATAGACATACATGTATTTGTACGTCCGCGAGATGGTATGATAAATTGTAGATCTGACTTTGTTAGAGTGATTTTGTTTGGAACAAAAAAGTGTTATTGATATCTACATATTATTAATACAGCTACACTTTTTATTGCAAAAGAATGACTAATATTATTACTATAATATATTTTTTACTTAAGTTCTACACAGGAGGCCCCGAGGAAAAAAAATCCCTCGAGGGCTCCCTGAGGAGAGGTCTAGCTTAGTTCTCCCTCAACCTGAAATGAAAATCTAGTCTCCTTCAACGGAAGCAATGTGCCGAACAGGCCCTTCATTGATATGCTTGGTGTAACCCTAAGTGACCAGCTCAGATATGGGGGCTCCATCGAAGCCAGAGTAAAGTTAGCCTCCCAAAAACTGGGCGTACTGTACAGGGCCCGCAGATACTTTAATAGTACACAACTTCTAACCCTGTACAAATCACAAATGCGCCCCACGGTTGAATTTGGCAGCCATCTCTGGTCTGGAGCTTCAAAATACCTGAAAAATATCCTCGACTCTGTGCAAAAACGGGCGGTCCGTTTGATAGATTCCCCCATCTTAACAGACGGATTGCAATCTTTAGAGCACAGGCGTCGGGTGGGAATGCTATCCTTATTCTACCGGTATTGCAATGGAAGATGCTCTGAGGAACTAGCGTCATTGATCCCTTCGGCACCGGTGCATAGTCGGGAAACACGCCAAACGCGTGTCCAACATATGTACACGGTTGACATTTGTCACATGAGAACGGGTCGTTTCTTCGATTCGTTCTTGTGTTCAACAGCTCGGCTGTGGAACGATTTGCCGGCCTCTGTGTTTCCTCCTTCCTACAACATGGGTCTCTTCAAGACCAATTTTCATTCCTTCCTCTCCTCAAAAAGACCCTCCACACAGCATCTCAGATGTCATAGGCCCTGAGGGAAATTTTTTCCTCAGGGCCTCCTGTGCGGAGTTATTGTAAAAAAAAACAGTCTCCCGATCCAGCCTTCCGTGCAGTAATGGCCAAGACCCCGACAAACCTAACTCCATGAACACGGGTACCCCTGCTAAGTCACCAAACTAGCGAACAACTTGGGGTGACCTATGGCAGTGGTGTAGGTTATCCAGTAAATGGTTTCCGGGGTTTCGTGGGCACCGTCTCGAATTGAATTTTTTTACATTACTTATTTTTCATTCTTTATTAATTCTGTGTCGAATCAAAATAATTCTAACAACTTTTCAGATTACCAAATCATAATATACGTCAATAAATATTTAAGTGGTAAAATTAATTATGTTAATGAGTTCTAAAAAAACATATCGTTAAATTTTATTGCCTTTGGGGAATACCCAAATCTACAACGGTAGAATTGTTGATTAATTTGGTAAATAATTTTTTATGTTTTTTACACTCATTTGCGTGCCTTTTTTAAAAAGCATTGTTTCGTTTGTTACTAGCATTGACTTACAGGTCATAGGTGGTTCCTGCGCCAGCTTTAGGAGTGCGATATCATTCCTCATGGTGTCCTCGTTGTATCTGGGGTGGGCGTGTACTTCTATTATGGTTATATTCACTGGCGTATCAGCGCATTCTTCTGCCTCACAATCCTTCTCCGTCAGCAGATTATAGTCTCCCAGGCGGACATGCAACCTGAAAATAATGGGTAAAACATTGAAATTAGGTGGTGCAGTAGTTGTTAGGACAGTTCGTATTTTATTATTTGGGAGTTGAATAAACATAGATACATATATAACGGCGATCCGACAGTGATCCAACGGCGACCTGACGATGACCCGACGTCAACCCGATGGCGAACAGACAGCGATCCGACGGCGACCCGGCGGCCACCCGACGGTGATCCGGCGCGACCCGACGGCGACTCAACGACGAACCGACGCGACGGTGCCCCGACAGTGACCCGACAATCACTTCCAACCTCGAATAGAATAGATAGAGAAGATAGAAATATTGATGATGATGACTATACTATGGATTAGAGTTTCATTTCTTTGTTTTTAATAGTACACCAAAGATCCCAAAAAGAGCACGATTTGAGAAAAGTCACCATAAAATTTAAACAGACTTAAAAACATCATTTTAATTTCTTGTCATTGAACACTGTGAGCCGAATTGAAGGTATGCATATACATATCTATCTACTTAAGGGGAACGTATGCGCGGCCTATTTCGACTCGTTTCATACAAATCTTAGATTTGGATTTGAGATCAAAAAACCCAACAAAACTGAAAAATTATTTTTGTAATCAAAAAGTATATCAAATATCTAGGTAAAATTATTTTTGTAAACAAAAGGTATATCAAATATCTTTTTTTTTTTTTTCCTTTACTCACAAATAATTGCCCAAATCGCCTCTAAAATCGAGAAACATTAAAATCTTTAATGGCCTATATCTTATAATTTTAAGCAAAAATAAATAAAGTAGCTCACATTCGTACTAGATATTCGATATACCTTTTGATTACAAAAATAATTTTTCAGTTTGGTTGGGTATTTTGATCTCAAATCCAAATCTAAGATTTGTATGAAACAAGCCGAAATGGGCCGCGCATACGTTCCCCTTAACCTGAGAAATCATTTAAAGAATTCCTTGTTATACAATGACACTGTACTTAACAATTGTTACATTTATATAATTACTAGCTGGTACCCGGCGTGCGTTGCAATGCCATTCAAAGAAATAAATTGATTCTCCCTGCATGTCATTTCCCGTGCGTCCCCGTTCCCTTCCACCTTCCCCGCCTTTCCCCTCCCTCGTCTCCTCCCTCTCCGCCAACCCCACCTTCCCCCTGCCTTTTCTCCCTGCCGCTAAAATATATGAAGTACACACATTTTCATTTATGCAAATTTCATAATGCCAGAGCTTACCATTGTATACAGCCTCTGTTACTCGCTGATAATGTAGCTTTCTATTGGTGAAAGAATTTTTAAAATCGTTTTAGTGGTTTAGGCGTTAAAGCGTAACAAACAAACACAAGCATTTTCGTATTTATAATATTAGTATGGATATATATTCATATTTCGACTACCATATTACGGGCATGTGCTTAGTGTGGTAGTCGAAAAACTTGTAAAAACTGTATATCATTATCATTACATAGTATAAAATGAAGTCGCTCAAAATGTTTGTGCGCTTAGATCTTTTAAACTACGCAACGGATTTTCATGCGGTTTTCACCAATAGATAGGGTCATTCAAGAGGAAGGTTTATATGTCAAATATTCAATTCAGGCAGAGGACAGCGGGCAGCGGGCAGCTGGCAGCTGGCAAGCGGGCGGTGTGGATTTTATAAAGGTTGGGTAATGGCGTCTTGTTTCGTTAGCCACAGCAACGTGTGTCCGGGTCTGCTAGTCATGAATAAATAAAGAAAAAAAATCTCTTGATTAGGTGGCGACAATGGTAGATTCAAATATTCCACCAAAGACGCAAGTTTTGGGCTATGATTTCCAATACTGCACCATGTATATATAAATGTAATTTCCATGGTATCCAGAACAACCACCAATTTTTTTTTTAAATCCTTACAATTTCCTGTCATTGACCACGCAATGCGCCGCCGTGATGATGTATCTCTTGTTGATAAGCGAACCGGCGCAGTTGGTCACAATCTGGCCATCCGTGGTCTCCGAGACCAGCACGGCCATCCAGGGGTAGTCGGTCAGCGACGCCTCATGTCCGCCGAATATCCTCATGTTGACTATTGGAGTCAGCGCGCGGCCGCATCTAGCAAAATAATCATTGTTAGGTGCACCATTCCTTTGTAACCTCTCAAAAAAGAGAGATTACAATGGAGCTCTCAGTTGTTGGACCATTATAGAGACAGACGCTAATTAGAAATTGCTTAGAATTTAATTTTTTGGGGTATGTACATTATTGTGGCGGGGAAATTAACATTTTCAATTTTTTCGGAGAGATAAAAAACTATACATATATGTATTTTAGAAGTCTAAACATAACACCATTCTCTTTGTCTGTCCCTACATTACTTTTTCTTATTATAATGCAACATTCTTTTCAGATTTCCCACTCAGGACTTATTTCCAACTCGTTTTTTCAATCGGTTTTCATTTCTACTAGTCTACTTTCGTCCTTCCTCAAACGGTTCCATGCCTCACAGCCGGTTGGTATCAGATCTCCACTATGGACTGCTAACTTCTCTTTGTTTGACAACTTCTTATATCTTTTTGCTGTATTCAGTCCTCCATTAATTGAATTCCTGCATTCACCCTTCTGTTAATCAGTCTTCCCGTCTCTCGCAAACATATTTTTCACATGTACAAACTCCTCCATTTGTTCCAAGAATCCACCATTCTTATGGCGATACCACACTACATTGGACTGTGGCTTACCTCTCATTGGAGGGCATCAGAGGGAACATGTCATCATTCCTGCAGCAGGTTGTGAGCTTGGTTGTCTGTGTACATTGTGACCTCTTCAGGAAGTCTATCTTGTCTCTGCCCAGCTTCTTATCACCGATCCTCTCAGAGAGTATCTTCATTACCTGTTGAAATCATATTTAATCCATCTTTGGGTTCTTTTACGGAAATTGTAAATTTTATAGATTTTGAATGCCGTCAATTGAGGTGACTGATCAGTGTTAGTTGAAGACGAACACTGTACCTTTATTGGCTATTCGCAAAAGGTATAATGAAAGGAAAGTAACATGCCCGAAGAGCCGGGGTAAATTAGTTGTTAGCGAACAAATGATTGAAAGATCAATGGTAGCCAAGGACGGTTCAAGACCTGACTGAAAGCATGGTGAAAATAATGTGGGAACAGGCTTGAACATTGATAGTGTCCTCAAGGCAAAACAGGCCAACTGGATCAGGCGTACACTATCAATTAGTTTGACACATTTCATGGTGTAAACATTGTAATGTTTCTCTCTCTAAAACTCTCTTACAGAAAGATTAGTTCTTCACACTTCCCAAAATTACTTTGTGGCATCATTAATTATATAATGAATAATATATCACTTTGTTTAAACCACTATATTATAAACAATATCTACATGTTTCGATAACAATGTTATCTTCATCAGGATATGTTAATAACGATGTTCGATAACAATGTTATGTATTATGTTATTAACATATCCTGATGAAGATAACATTGTTATCGAAACATGTAGATATTGTTTATAATATACATAGTGGTTTAAACAAAGTGATATATTATTCATTATAGAAAGATTAGTCTTCATTATTAGCACTAGACCTTATCTCAGTACTAAGGTTATTAGATTCAAAGACTTTGGTTCTTTGAAATCACAGTAACTGTTTATTGTTATTACGAAAAATGACGAAGAAGGCAGATGACTTGTATTCCTAACCTTGGGGCAATCCTCAATCTTCACACACGACCCTTCGAATCCATCTGGATCAATGCATTTCTCCACGTGGCAGCAGACGCTGGGGTTGAGCCCGTAATCTCCGCATTGCTCACCCCCGTCTTTGAGAGGTTGAGGCTTTGAGTCTGGGAAGAGGCATTCGGCTTTAGGAACGCAGCGACCGCTCTCTCCTCGCGAAGTCAGACATCGCACGTAATCTGGACAAAATAAAAAAAATTATGTAATTTGAAATTTTAATTTTCAACCCTTTTATGAATGGGACACTTAGGTTGGAATATTTTGCAGAAATTGCCAGTTAGCGCCATTTTCTTTTTTCATATTTGAATTAAACGCCG
This sequence comes from Limnephilus lunatus, assembly GCA_917563855.2. Classification (NCBI taxonomy): domain Eukaryota; kingdom Metazoa; phylum Arthropoda; class Insecta; order Trichoptera; family Limnephilidae; genus Limnephilus; species Limnephilus lunatus. The sequence continues at coordinate 85,613,384 of OU830594.1, forward strand.
ATTCTAGGTCTGTTTCAGCTTTTGCAGAAAAGCACGCCATATTATTATGCTTGTCAGCTGATCTGATTTGAATTTGATAGACAGCTAAAACGGATCTCGAATAGGCCTTTAACAGAAACTTTTCAAATGTTAAAAAAGTAATGGCGCTGATTAGCCATCTGATGTAAATGTTACATTTGAATTTCTGTGAACACCCCAACCTACTATTGCGTTATAGCGAGTGATTTCCTGGGAGATTTACACTATTTCATGCAATCTACCGGGATTTACCAGTTTCATCACCAATTGGCTTTTTTGTAAAATAACAAATAACAAAAACAACACCAACACTAATGTTAATGTTAAATAATACTCACTCGCTTGTGCGGGGTTCTCAATCAAGATAACAGAGGTCACTACTGTCACTAGTATTTTTGTCAAAACTTCTTGCATATTTTAAATAAATAATATTGCTAGCGTTGTATAACTTCTCCTTGAAACAATCTCACCATTACTGACCAATACTTGATTGGAATCACATATAAATCACACATGCTTGAGGAATATAAATAATAATAATGTTTCTTTTGATAGCGGGTATTCTTATTATCTGTATTTTACTTGTAAACACAGCTTCTCGTCATTTATTGTAGATGATATTATTAAAGAATATTTTTGGTTTGGGTATTTGCTGTGCATTTTATTATTAAAAATTAAGCATATCGACGCTGGAAAGGTAAAATAGCTAAAGCGCCGTACAGCTGTATCATTAAACGTGAACCTATACAATAAGCTATATTGTTTGTTTGTACTTGTATTCATCAAATCAAATTTTTTAAAGGGCGGGCCGCATCGAGGGAGACTGGTTGAAGGAGGCCTTTTGACCTCTCCAGCCGGACTCACTCGACCCATGGGTCTATAAATCCTGGACACATTGACCCCCAGATTCTTACCCATCTTTTTTCTTCCCAGAACTTCCTCTCCTTCCTTTCGATAAAAAGACCATCCACACACCATCCCGTAAGATGATATAGGCCCTGAGAAATATTATTTTCGTCAGGGCCTAATAGTCAGGGCCAGTGTGGAGCTAATGTAAAAAAAAATATATTTCCACTATAAATTTGAATGAAAGAAATTTGCATAAATGAAGACAATATTAGCAAAACTCAATAAAAAATCTGAAAACGGAAAAATCAGATAAAAGATACGGTCACATCTGGGACTTGAACACAGGACCTTCGCCTTTCCAGGGCGCAGCTCTACCAACTGAGCTAATGTGTCCCTATCCGATTCGGTCAAATTTAACTGTATATATATTTAACTGGTAGAGCTGTGCCCTGGCAAGGCGAAGGTCCTGGATTCGAGTCCCAGATGTGACCGTATCTTTTTCTGTTTTCTGATTTTCAATTTAGTTTCGCTAATATTGTCTTCATTATTACAATTTTGAGGTTTTACTTATTAATTTAAAAATAAAAATAAATAAATTTGCTCCTAGTATATGGTTTTACACATTTAGAAATTAATATAAATAATTAAATGAACACAATAACATTTCCTTGCAAATAGAGTTGTGGAAACGTGAGACAAACATCCATAACACTGCTTGTCTTTTAGTCAGGAGGTTGTGGATTTTATTCCCTCAAATAATTATCATTGGTGCTATATAACCCTTTGAAAATCCTGATCACCTCTGGGAAACACCTTAACCGCTGTAAGTGCTTTATGCCTAGATGTTGTGGGCATTTTACGTAGCAGGCCCAACTTTGCCTGGGGACGGTCAACTGTACATCTCCCCTCTGGAACTGCTGCCAGTATTTTATGTATTTATCTCAAAGTTGAGATTTCCAGGGTATTTGATTTGATTTTCATAAAAGAGTTTGCATTAAAGTTTATTTCTTTCTATTGTTTCAGGAGCTACCAAGGACATTGGCACAGCCCTCACCAGGATGTGTCTTCGTCACAAGGCCATGGAGACCAGGATGAAGAACTTCACCAGGTATTTATTATATTATTTAAATTATCCTTCCACCTTTGCAGGACCTTTTGAGTTTTTAAGGCAGTTCACACATTCAACTGCTGCTCAATCTTTGACAAAGTTTTATTAGGCAGTGACTTTATTACTGATGAAAATAATATTTTACTTTCAAATCTAATAATTCTACTGGCAAGAAATTAAATACTTCAATTTGAATTGATTCATTCATTTGAGCATTGATGAATGGAAGATATTCTTAGTATCACCATGGTGTAAGACCACCATTTAGAATTCAAACATTGCTTTAAATGACGTTAGCCGTGTTTAGTGACCAGATCTGAATAGCCAGGTACTTCCCCACCTTCCTCTTCCCCATCTCCTTCCCCTCCTCACTACCTTCAGCCTCACAACATACCACAATTGGGGATGCCATAGTCTCACTGGCTCACTCTCATAGTCTCACTGGAATCTTGTGAGGTATTCATATAAAAAAAATTGAAACATATTTCGGTTACCATGATGAATTATTGAGTGAGCACAGGAGAGCTCTACTTTAACTCAAGTGTTTGTATTTCATCTGTTCTATGACCGTGAGTTCCTTCATTTTGATTTACTGAACTACTTCTACATACCGAAAATTTATTGATAGATAGAAACTTTTAATAATTTATGATTTTTTATTTTCAGCGTCATAATGGACTGTCTGGTGAACCCCTTGCAGGAGAAGTTAGAAGATTGGAAGAAAACATTGATCAATATAGACAAGGATCACTCAAGAGGTATACATTTCACTAATACACATTAACTTAAATACTATTGTGCTTTAGGAAATCTTCATGATATTTCCAGAAGAGTTTTTTTGGTAAATATGCATAGAGTCCATCTCACGGATAATACTTTTATATTATAATAATAATAATCGGATAGTTTGTATTGTCGAAGTTTGATGCACAGATAATACGGAGTTTTCCTTTTTTAACTAATAGACAATCAAATATGACATTTGCCGGAAGTACCAATCTTATAAAATAAAATCTTGTCAAAATAAAAACAAACAGTACCTACTTCGAATTATTGGGTTGAGATTCAAATTACGAAAGCTGCATGTCATCATAATTTAGATATACATCCCAGGTTTTGAATGTTTGTTTGACAAAGCAGGGTTTGTCTAGCGGGTATGTGCAATCCCGTTTGATTCGCAAACCTAAAATGCATAAAGTGCTTCCATCAAAACTGGGTTAACAGAGCGACTTGTATGCAGTTTAAGTTTGCAAATCGAGCTGATCATGCTCCGCTCGCTGTGGAAGGCGCGCTTTAATGTTGGGTTGGTTTGTAATCTTCAAAATCATGGAAATCTTGGTTTTGGTGTGAAAATTATATCGCCTAAAATTATTTTTATGTCTTTAATTAATTAATACTGCATATTGACACATCTTGGCCTAAAGTGCTCTCTTTAACTTAATGCTATGAAATATGCTAAAAATGTACTAGCATGCTTTGTCATAATTTTTCTTTTGTCCTGTGGTGTTATTTCATAATCCATCACTCAACTTCCTTTCAACTTCCACAGAGTACAAGAGGGCTAGGACAGAACTTAAGAAGAGGTCCACAGACACCCTGAGATTGCAGAAGAAGGCCAAGAAAGGAAAGGGAAGCGATCTTCAGAGGCGGGTTGAGACGTGTCTACAGGTTTGTTTAAACAAAATAATTGCTGCTTGTGATAATGATAGCGATTCAAGGAAGATATGAATCAAAAGTACAAAAATAATCAAGTTGAAGTTATACATAGACAACATGAAACAATTGTTTACCATGTACTTCAACATCCGATAACTCTCATAGTGTAATATCTGAAAGGACCGAATCATAAAAGGTTGAAATAGTATTGAAACCACTCTTACTACTTACTGTATTAGCCCTTTAAACCGGCTTCATACAAGCATGAGTTTGTCTTTGAAAAAATTCTGACAGATAATAAATCTGTTTTTGGGCAGAACCGGTGTTGCCTTAATGGACGGGAGCTGCTTATATACGGTACCTTAAAACGTACATGTTTCAACCAGTAAGTTGCCCAGCCATTTAGGATAATAACTAAGAGGTGTACTGTGTAGCCCATCACAATTAGGATTTTTTTTGCCTGTTGCAAAGGGTTAGATTGGAGATGGATAGACTTTTGAAGTTAACGTATTTATTGTAACATATTCTGTGCCTTAACCCGAACAAAGCTTAACAAATTAGGTCAGAAATCCACCCAGTGGTGGTTGATTTTGATATTTTAAATCAATCATTTTCTTTTCAAATTCGTGGAAGAAGAATTATTGATCGTCCAGTTGAGTATGCAGTTATATGTAAAAGTGTACCCTCTATCTGGTACAATACTCAGATTACTCATAAACACTAACAATTCAATTGTAATGCAGAAAACTTGTGAAAAATTTGGAAAAAATTGTTTTCTGTATTACTAGTAGGAAATTTCAAAATGCCATACTAATGTATCGGACTGTTATGCTTCCCGATGTTATTTTGTAGCATATGTATATATATAAAACACAGACATGTGTAAATAATATTTGATTTATGGTGAGCATTTGCATATTGCTTTCCTCATTATCTCAAAACATAGTATTTGGAGGATTAATGTCTGACTAATCAACTGGACGATCGACATTCTGGAAAATTTTTTTTTTTTATCCTAAGCACCGATTGATCACACATGTATGTGACAACCACTCAACTTTAGAAATCACAGATGTGTGTATTCAGCTGCGGTTAAAATATTATGAGAGTGTATAAAATGGACAAATAATAATAATGTTTGATATTTTTGTTATTTGTTTGCAGGACGTAAATGAAAGACGCCAAGTGTTAGAGGATGCGGAGAAGAAAGCGGTGCGAGCCGCCCTTGTGGAAGAACGCAGCAGATTCTGCTTGTTCGTCGCTCTTCTAAAACCCGTTGTTGTGAGTTAATTTTAATCTCATTAATTCCATTATCTACCTGTAAAATGCCAATCCCTACTTTCTGCTGCTTAGTAATATTCCAAACTGTTTTCGATTGATCAAATGTTTTTTGGAAGACATGAAAATTTAATCATTGAAGAAGATAATATCAAAAGTTCTCAATGAAAATATAAATCAGATAGACACAGAAAATAAAAAAAGAAAGCGGTCGCAACTGGATCTCGAAACCAGATCCTCTGGTCTTACCGAGACTGGCAGTCTACCAAATGAGCTATTACTTCCTCATTACATTCAATTTTTTGTTTTTCATGTCAGGATTCGGAGGTAGCCATGCTAGCCGAAATGTCCCACCTTCAGGAGGGGGCCGGCCAACTACTGCGCACCACAGCTGAGCCCCAATCACTTCCCCCAGCCAGTGAACAAGTAAGACACTCTTTATTTTTATTGTCAAGTCATCGATAATCATTATGTACTTTGTTTTGTTGGATTTTTGGATTATTTAGCCAACTTAGACTTCCTTTTTTGTGCCAGTGTTTTTTTGCAGCCTTGCAGTATCCAGTTAAGTGAAAGATTGCTTGATTATCCAAAAGCCATTCAAACTTTTCCCTCATTGCTGAATATCATGGCTTCCACCTGCATTGTTGAATGGTCCTGTGCTGCAGGGAGACCTGAGTACACCGACGATATTATCTACCAGTATATCAAAGAAGGTGATCTGAGGAACTAGCTTTATTGATTCCTTCAGCATTAATGCGTAGTCGAGAAACACGCCAAACGCATACCCAACACTTGAACATTTGTCACATGAAAACTACGGTCATTTCTACAATTCATTTTTGAGTTCAACAGCCCAGCTGTGGAAAGATTGGCCGGCCTCTGTGTTTCCTCTCTCCTACAACATGGATCTCTTCAAGACCCATGTTCACTCCTTCCTCTCCCCAAAAAGACCTGCCACAAGCATCCCTAAAGATGACATAGGCCTTGAGTGTGGAGTTGAGTAAACAAAAAATCTCTGTTTTAAAGACGACTCCTATAGATTGAGGTTGCAATCGCCTCGAGTCGTGTAAAACCATCTTATGTTGTAGATGCAACCATTCAATATTTTGGTAATTTATATTATTTTTGGTTTCAGGTGATATCTGATCTACAAGGTGCCTACGGACAGTGGTCCCCGCCCCCCTCCCCTCTAGCCGGGCGCGCTCCTTCCTCCTCCCTGTGCTCCTCCATCTCCTCCCTGGCCAGCTCCTCCTCGGGCTCTGGCTCCGGCTCGGGGGCACATGCGCTGCTAGTGCCGGCCGCACAGATGTCGCAAGGGCAGGGGCAGGGCAGGTGCCAAGACCAGGTAATGACACTGCTAACATGATATTGTTTCCAGGACAGGTTATGATGTTCCCAACAGATGATGACATTTCCAAGGCAGATGTGGTTACCAGGTAATACTGCTCACCAGATATTTAATATTACATACAAGAAAATAAGCAGCTAAGTTTCCGGATAACCAAGTGATGTCTCTGAACCGTAATAATAATCTTTGTAATTATTACTCGCTCATCCCATGTTTCTGCTACTGTCTAATGAACCTATGGACTTGGTTGGTTGCATGGCTTATTGGTATGTATTTGCAAATAGCTATCCTATGAAGAGATAATGATGATGAATATGATGACGACAAAGTTTACAATGATGATGATGATGATGATGATGATGATGATGACGATGACAACAATGATTACAACAAATATGATGAATGCAATGATGACGATTATGACAATGACAACTAATATGACAATGATGATGATGATGACCACTGACAATAAATACTGTGATGACAATGATGATGATGATTTTTATTTTTATTTTAAATACATAAACGGCTATACTGCCTTTTATAAATAAACATATAATAGAGTACAAAAGTAAGAAAAATTATATCATTACATAATAGTAGTTTTAAACTTAAAAATAACATACAATCATTTTGTGTATCACAACAAAAAATAACAAAAAAGAACAATGAGAAATATCAATATATAAATAGAAATATCGTATATAAAGTTACATTTTGGAAAAATAATTTTTGAGTGCATGTTTATATTGCGCTAATTTTAAGAAATAAATGTCGCCGATGTTAGCATGTTCATTTCCCAAAATGTGATGATGATGAGAATGATGACGATGACGATAATGACAACGAATGTGACAATGATGATGATGACCACTGACAATGAATATGACTGTGATGACAATGATGATGATGACGATGATGACGACGATGACAAAAAATATGATGATGACAATGATGACGATGATGACAATGACAACGAATATGACTGTGATGATGATGACAACGAATATGGCTTTAGTGATAACGATTATGATGATGATGATGCCAATGAGTATGACGACGATGATTATGATTATGACGAAGTTTACAATGACAATAATGACAATGGTGACAATGAAGACAATGACTGTGACCATTACAATATTTGTAAAACTCGACACTTTCGGCATGTCTGATGCTTCAGAAGGAAATAAAACAGGTACCTTCTCGCTTTTCTGCTTTGGGGGCATACATTAATTACGTGAGCAGTTTTTCTTCTAATCTAGCCCCCCCCCCCCCCCCCCCCCTCCTTTAGTGAGATAAATTTGGGCCACTTCGTATATTCTTTTCAAGTAACGTGAGATTTTGCTGCCCCTCCCCCAGTTTTTGAGCTCACGTAATTAATGTATACCCCCTTTTTGTACTGCAATATGTTCTTTAACCTTGGTTGGACTCCAATACCATAACAAGTAAGTATTTTAATTCTATACTTTTCAGATGCACTTCCTTCTTTATTTTTAGATTACTTTTATCATTAGATTATGAAAAAAATAATTTTTTTCTGGTTTTTGATTTTTAATAAATTATGAATAAATTTTGCAGTGTAGATTTTTTATTACTTGTGTTGAATTTTTATTTTTGTTGTAGGTAATTTTATGTTTTATTACTTGTATATTTAAAAAAAATTGTTTTGCAATCTTTGTGATTTTCAAATATAATATCTCAATAATTGAAATATAATATTGACAGTTCTGGGATTGAACCTTGTCAGACAGAATGCAAGGCAATGAATTGTCTGAAGAATTTATATTACTTTATTCCTTTGCATTTTCTTGATTTTCTTTGCTTTCTATCGCAATTTTTTATTATTGATCACAAGAATTCCATGTTGTAATAAAATTATACTGCTTAGTTATTGTGTCAATGTGGTTCCTAAAACTGAATAACTTAATTTAATACACAACTAAGTCCCTGGTGTTGGAATATCACCCACCAACCAGCCAGCAGTCTCCCTAACTTCCTTTTGCCAATACAATCACTAAGTAGGTCACTTTAATCTGGTTTCAGATATTAGCAACACAACATGCAATGCAACAAAGGTTGAAATGTTCGCACAATACGAGCACTCACGTACACTGCAGCATTTTAAAACATTTACAAAAATTATACCAATAATACACCAATTTGGTTATAGGTACTGCCGCCCCGGGAACATTCACTGGTTAACCTAAACCTCTGCCACAGGTCATCTCAAGTGGTTTGCTACTTTTGATGACCTAACAAGGGTGCCCAGGTTCATGGGGTAAGGTTTGTCCAGATATTCGCGATATATCTCCAGATGCACCTGTCCACCCACTGCGTGTCAGGCCGGATCGGGAGAGACTTGTTGAAGGAGACCTAACCTAGCTCTCAAGCCGGTCTTTCTCGGCCCATCGCCTTGCACTGCAATGCGAGGGATAGATTCATACGTCCGTCACTCCTAGACACCCTGACCCCCATATTCCTACCCACCCCTGATACTTTTTCCTTCTCAGAACTTCCTCTCTTTCTTTTTCCTAAAAAAGACTCAACACCACATCCCCAAGGACGAGCTAAGCCCTGGGGATTTTTTTTCTTCAAGGTCTGTGTGGAGCTAAAGTAGAAAAAAAAAATATATATACACCATTCATCTAAAAACCCGAAAGTCAACAGATCGTAATGCTCATTGCGTGCCCGTAAGACGTGCAGTTCTTGCACACTACAATGTAATTTGTTTGAACCTTTGTTGCATTGTATGTTGTGTTGCTAAGATCCGGAGCCCGCATAATGTTAATGTTGTTGAGTAGTTGCGCAGTTGGCCAGTAGAATAGTGTTTGTTTGTTTGACGTTGTGATTGATTGCTTTGATTATCAGCCCCCGCGCCTCGGCAGCGTCTCATCCAGAGACTCCGGGTTCACTTCCCAGGACACCCTGCACTTGCCACCGCTCATTGAGTACCGCATCAAGGTTATTTATGTTCTTTTTTGGTTTATTTATTTCACATTTCTTGTCTAACCTTTTGATAATAACATTTATTTATTATTATTTAATCTTATTCTAGGAAGTGATGGATGCAGGTAATGTATTTTGTAACACAATTCATTAGGTAGTGATTTAAAACTGTTTATCTTTACCAATGCTGAATTCTTCTAACAAACCATGTGTACTATATTTTAAAAGTAAACTCATTTACATACTTGTCTTCAAATACAGTACCTAGTTCTGAAGAGCGTTTCTGTATCTTTTGTGGATACGGAATCGATTTCATACGTTATATACTATCAAATATCTGTGATTGTATATGGCTTGCGAAACGAAACTTCGCAAATGTCAAATCCACGGTATACAATTTTAAACGCACGTTGAATGAATAAATAATCATGCATACTTGCAGCATTTCGTGTTTTAAACTAGTTGAAATACGATAGCTGACATATCAGTCCATAAAAAAAGAAATTGCAAGCCATAGACATCCACAGAAATTTGGCAGTAGATTACGTATGGAATCGATTCCATATCCATAAAAGATACAGAATCGCATGGCTGATTAGGTGGCAAGTGAAAATCCCTGTCCGTTGGCAAACTAAGACTGAAGTCCTTTTTCGTGGACATAGCTTTGCAAGTCAGGATGTCTTTATAAATATTTGTATGAAACAAAAATAACTACAAAAAATATCCTAAGTTTCGGAATTATGAGCCCGCTTTAACCTCCCCGCGATTGAGTTTTGGCGAACAAAACTGTAAGTGAGGAGTGAGTTTTTTTGTTGCATTTTAAAAATATATATTTTTAAATTAATAAATCATAGATTAACTAAAAATAATATTATATTTTGAATTCTAACATCATCGACATCAATCCACGAAAATAAATCAGCATGGAAAAAAAAACATGTCCATACAATATAAAAAAAAACGAGTGTGCCTTAGACCACACGACTGAAGTAAAACTTCACTAACTTATATCTCCCTTTCAACTTCCGTTCGCCTCGCCTGACCGTTCTTCTCGCCCGATCACACTTTTCATAACGATCTCGTCACGCATTCACCAGCTTACTCCCCAAGTTAAGAGTGCGTAAAGGCCCGACCGCTCGCTTCGCCCGATCACCGTTCGCATCACACTTTTCGTAACGCATTCACCAGCTTACTCCCCAAGTCAAGCGTGCGTAAAGAAGTTTTACTTCAAAAACTGCTTTCTTCCTCTGACGACTGCAAAATGACGCAAAAAGAATTTTTAAACTAAAACTGTTAAGTCTGTATTGTAGGTATGTCTTCCAAAACTTCATCAATCAAGTGAAATAGTTTCATTCAATATATCGGTATTTGAATAATAGCCGCAACGTACCGTTTCGCCCATACTCGTGGAGAGGTTAATGCTAAAATCTTCGATCTCAATCTGTCAGCAAACAAGGATTTTGACTTGGAAACATTTCGTTGTATACTCACGATTTATAACTAATATCTGTAAATAATTGATGACCGCTTCTACTGGCTTTATTTTGATATCGAACCTTTGCTATAACCATTCTTAATTTATCTAACAAACTTAACCCTTTGCACATAATTTGAAAATAAACCTTATTTCAATTGTCTTTTCAAATACAGTACAGTACCGATTATTCAGTCAAATTAGTGAAGTTTCTCACCAAAAATGTCCCCGTTAGTGTCAGTTGCATGTTTAGATATTTGTTGCATTTAATAAATCCAATGAGTCTACTTTAATTAAAACTTTAATAGAGGTTTCACAACAAAATAGAAGATTGAAGAAAAGTGAACAAAAAAAACAAATGACCATCAAACCTAACCTAAACTATTTGTTTCATATTATCTTTTGTCACCGTTCTGTATTATCTGGTTACTCTAAATAACATGTATCTTTGTAAAAGAACTGTCAAAATAAAGATGATTTCCACGATATCATGTGTATATTTTTAAAGTTGTGTAATATTTGCAGGGATCCGATACGACCTCCGCCGCCAGTTCCTGCTCCACCCCAGTTGGTACCCAGGACCTGATGGGTCAGTCAGCCCTGGCCGACTCCACCTGGCCTCATCTCGAGGACACCATGCAGTTTCAACGTGCCGCTTCTGCCATCATGAGCGACCGCCCTCACACCATTTCCACAGGTGACACTCTCAAGCCAAGTGTGAGACATGATACATATGTACGCATATATATTATGGTTCTCGCAGTTCTATACAATGCGTTGATTAGGAGTAGGCTTGAGAGTGGATCGGTGGTTTAGAGCCCTCACCACGTGAAGTATTCCCTCATGTTGGAGAAGGTGCAGAAGAAATTTTTGAGATTTCTCTACCTGAGAGAGTATGGCTACTACCAGTGGCTCTACTCTATCGACTTTCTCTTGGGCAAGCTCAGTATGAACCATCTACCAGTCAGAAGAGATTTGCTCACTATAGCACATTTCTTTAGACTGTTTCGTGGATGGTTCGAAAACTTGACTATCATGGAGAGCATTAGTTTCTATGTTCCTGATGGTTATCTCCGCCACCGACAGCATAGACGGCTTGCAAAACTAACTTGCCAATGGTCATGCCAGTCGGGAGAGCTTTCTTGTTGTTAAATAGAAGCACTTTGAATATCGATATGTTTAACATCAATGAAGCACAATTTAGATGACAAGCTTGTTACTGTTATTTTGATTCTGCTTATCTTATCTTAAATATTTTCTCTCTTTGAAAAATGCTTTTTTTAATAAAGAAAGACAAACATTCCCAGGTTACAAATAACCCAAGAATGTTTGAAAATCTCCTACCACCACCACACATTTCCACTCCTAACTAAGTGGAAAATGTTGCTTGTATCGTGATGGAAGACTTACCCAGCCGAGAAATCGAACACGTGATGCCCGGGTGGGACCCAAACGCGATGACCATTCAGCCAAATGCTAATTTTGTAATGTTTTTAAAATGAATAAATTGAATTGAAACTGATTATAATATCTATTTTGTTCTGCTTACAGCGTATGAGAAGGGTCATCCGCGCCCCATGCTCAGTGTGCACACCTTCTCGGGGCATGGGGCTTCCGAGGCCGCCCTGGCCGGCAGTGCCTCGCAGCCCGTGTCCCCGTGTTGCCCCCCCTCCTCGGGGGCCCGCGGCTCCACTGGACAGATCTACGCCCGGCCCCCACTGCCCACTGTAAGTGTACCTTGATTATTTTTAGGCTGCATAATTTTATTTTTTTTTCTTAAAAAGATAGACGAAACGCGGTGCCAACTCTGCCACTGACCGGTCGTTATATTGTCACTTAATTTGGATACGGTTCCGACTACACTTTACCTTAGTTTGCAAAGACGATTTCTCGAAATCTATTTACCAATTTCTGATTTTGAAGTTGGATCTTGTGTAAAGTATTTCAATTGAACATATTTTAAAAGAAAATATTTTTATAAGATGTATATTCACCATTGTAGAACACACCTAAATATGCAAATAGACCCGTTTGAACCAGCTTGGGCATAATGATTCATTGCATAAGATTCTAGTTACATTTCCTTAATGCAATTCCAAGCTAGGGCCACGTCATATTAAAATATTTTCCATTAAAATATGATAAACTAAAATACTTTACACAAGATTGAACTTCAAAAAAAAAAATTTTTAATTAGAATATAAAAATTCATCTTTAGAAACTTTGAAACCTCAGAACATGTGTTGTGTTTTGTCATCTTAGTAAATCTCAAATAAAGACGCCACTTTTAACAAACTAAATTTATTTGGTAGAATCACATGTTACAATAAAAAGAAACTAATTCCCGCCCGCAAGCACTTAAAATAGGTCTCACTTAGACCATTTACTGTTTGTTTTTCAAGAGAGAAGAGCATATTTTTAACTGGTTCACAGTATTTATAACCTAAGAAGAACGAACACAAACAAAGACATTTTGCCATGACACACAGAAATAATAATGCAAGCTAAAGTACGCAGAAATCTGTTTTACCGACTGACAAAGCTTTGCGACTATATCGCTTGGTACTGGTAAATAATTCCTGTAATAAGAAGCTTCAAAACATCCCGATAGATGTCGGCAGTGTTCACTTTTGAACAACATGGTAAGGCGAAGTCAGAACCCTATCCAACCAAAGTGACGAACTACATATAATTCGCCTCGTAACAACGATCAACTGTCAGATAAAAGCAAAATAGAGAGTGTGTGATGGTAGAACCCTGTAAAATTAAGGATTCTTTAAAATGCTTGATTTTAGAACTTTGTCATCTATGAAAATACAATACAGATTATAATATAGATGTAGCATTATTTAGATATAACATTATTTTGGGTACAGAAATGAGCAAAAGAAATGTTTTGGTATTCAAAGGTAATTTTTGAAATAAAATGTCAATTAGAACCCTATCCAAATGAGGTGACGATATATTGTTGACGCCCTAACCCTTATACATAATGTTTCCAGCGCCTTTCTTCTCTGGAAAGGCCGGTGGTGCCCGCTAAGGGGCCTCAGGGCTCTCAAGGGCTGATGGGACCCGTCCCGGAACACAAGATGGCCAAACCATCATCACTGCCACCTCACCTAACCAAAGGTATGATTATTAGCCTGATTATGAACTCGAATAACAATCGTTTTTATATGTTTTCAAATATTACACATTCGCCAATGAACAAATAACAGTTTGTTTCAACAAAATATGCTTAATTTAATTGACGTGAACTTTTTTTGTTGGCGATTTGCGGTCGTGCTAAGGAACAGAGACAAATCATCGACATTGTCGGTAAAACCTTTAATGATGTATTTATACCTATGTCAACCTTTTGGTTATGGAAACTCAAGAGGGGTTACATATCCTTAAGTTACGTTAACCCCTCAGACCTCGGACCTATTTTGTCAGAAGGTCAAAATACATCCGTGTTGCAATAAAATCTAAATAAATGGAAAATTTCTGAACACATCCAAAAAATAAAAACTGTTTTTGAAAGGTGATGAAGTACACTTTTAAATTTTATAATTTGAAATAAACATAATTTTTGAAATACAAAAATTTTTAATGCAAACATAAAAAAGTTTTAAAAATGGCTCACCTTACGATTTTTCTAACTAAAAGTACTGATAATGAAAAAAAATAAAAACACGTATTTTATAAACGTTATCGTCAACTCACTTTTTGGTCTTTTCAAGTAAAGATAATTAATAAAATTTTTTCCAAAATTACATTTTTTTTTTTGAATTTGCGGTCGGAAACTTTGGTTTCATAAAGGTGTACATTTGAATTATTTTGTGGTTAACTTTTAGCTTTAAATATAAAGTGTGGTGTTTTCTCTTTCTAACACCGTTTATATCGTATTTCTAACCATAATAGTAAGTGAGATACAAAGATTTATAAGAGACCTATATGTGTTGTTCTGAAAAGCAAACAAATTAGCCGCGTTAAATTAGAGTGGTTAAATATTAAATAAGGAGGCCGGTATCCATTGCAGTTCAATGTGTTAGGGATGATACGTCTTATTCCAAACAAAAATTTAGTTTTTTGGAATTCTACAATAAATGATTTTAATAATGTTATTTTTGTTTATTCCAGATGCCCCTCAAGCAACTTATGTAAACATGTTTGAGCTGGCTAGTATGGCCGCCAGTCGGGCCCATCCCAACACCGGCGCTGAGAATGCACCACAACCAAATACTCACGAAAAGGTACACTTTTACCACAGATACTAATGCATTCATAATAATAATAATAAACGAATTAATTTACCGAGAAATTTAGGAGGTAGAGGTATAGTCAAAATAACATCTTTAAAACATAATCAGGTAGAAATGCTAAGAAATTTTTTTCCATAGGAAAGCTGATAGTTCAGAAATGCTTAAAATAATTTGCAAGGCAGATAGAAATATTTCGCCATTAAATTTATACGACGAGAATGCCAGCATTCTTATAAATACCAACCAGGAATTATTAGATTCCTGGTCAAATAAAATTCTTCACGCAAAACACTTCAATTATCTCAACCAAACATATGTTGACAAATTTTCGTCAAACAAATGGTTGAGTATTGGAGAGTTGAGCGCAGAAATAGAAGGCTTTATGCTTGCTATTCAAGATAGAGTCATTAATACTAAAAATTATAGGAAGCATATCATCAAAGATGCAAATCAAATTGATGATTTATGTAGAAAATGTTTGGCTTTTCCGGAAACTATAGAACATATTATATCGGGATGTTCTGTATTAGCGCCGTCCGAGTATACATTTAGGCACAATTAAGTTTTAAAAATAATTCACTAAAGTTTGGTAATTAAACGTAACTTGATTGACTGCCGTAATGTACCATATTATGAATATGAACCAAATTCATTTTTAGAAAATGAATTTTATAAAATTAATTATGATAAAACTATTCTAACAGACAGAACAATTAGTCATAATAGACCCGATATAGTTTTACATGACAAAATTAAGAAAATAACTTATATCATTGATGTCGCTATTCCAAATTCTTGTAATATTCAGAAAACTGTTTCTGATAAAATAAGAAAATATACAGATTTAGGAAATGAGATTAAAAGAATTTGGCATTCTCAGACTATAAAAATATTACCATTTGTTATTTCGGCTACTGGCATTATACCTAGCTCTCTCATTCAAAATTTAGACGTATTAGATTTGTCAAAAAATTTATTCATAAAAATGCAAAAGTCGGTTATTTTAAATACATGTAGGATTACGAAAGATTTTTTAAATATTTATATTGAGGGATCAGTAGGATTTATCGGACCAGTTAGGATTTCATCAGAGCCGAACCCTCTGATATGAAAATATCTGGAGTCGGTGAAATATTTTCCCATTATGTTTCTGGTGGATTGACGTATTGTTCTTGTATTGTTTTGTATTTATTATCTTATATAGTGTACTTACATTGCGTGAATTTACTAGATATTCATTTGTGGAAATGTGTGTGGAAGGGTTTAGTCTTTCATTTGGGAAAGATTCAACCCGGACATAAAATCTGGAGCACCGTAAAAAAAAAAATAATAATTAGCATAATTTGTAGAGCGCCAATTTTGTGAAAAATCACCTCAAGGGCGCTTTACAATTTATTATGAATTCTTATGCATTATTATTGTAAAATTTTGGTGTTGATCTCTTTATTGCAAATCTAATCAAGACCGGAAGTATGTTCACTGTAAGTTGCTGGAGTTGTCAATCGTCCAAAAAAAGCAGAAAGCGACAGAATTTTTTATTTTTTATTTTGTAATAACTCAATAGTGTTTGAAAAACTCACCAACACACTAACGGAAATGTTGATTGTGTCTTGATGGAGGACTTGGCTAAGAGAAGAATGGAATCCGTGATGTTCGGGTCGTAATCTGGCACATTTCTCGACTCAGCCACTAACTGGTTACATCCCTAGTTTGGCACTTTTCAAACATTTTATCGCCTCGCAAACCCCCAGACTTTTTTATGGGTTAGTTTAGTAATGTTCATCCTTTTTAGCCGGAGGGCCAATTTATAAATTTTAACTTCGTACGCGGGCCATAGGAGGTAGAGTACATACAGCTTAACACGGTTAACTTTGCAGTCAGTGGTGTTCAACCTATTTGAATTTGTAAAATGGTATTTTGTAACAAAACTATCAAAGAAAGCAAGAATAAAGCATAGCAGATGTAAATTTTATATCCCCAAGACGAAAACAATAAATAATGCTTTTGATTTTTATCATTCTGAAATATTAAAGAATGTATAAAAAACTGTCAATTTTGGGCACCTAATTCAAAATAGACAGACATAATTTTATCATGAAAAGGGAGCAAAAATTTCCCAGGCAAAAATTAACTATGTTCAAGGTCAAACCAATAAATGCTGTTGATTTATTATTGTTCGTCAAGAAAAATTTTGGTATTTTATAAAACAGAAATCTTTAAAATGTTTCAAACACGGATCTCACAAAAACGCGCAGCTTTGTTCTGCAAAGAATTTCTGAAATGAAGGTCGAAAATTAACCTATCTCAAGTACCCACGAAATTCATGTAAAAAAAAACTTATTTTTTTGAGCAGCTGATTTAATACATACTTTGATATAAGAATTCCTTAATTCTTCAATTCCAGGCTTGCGAAAGTTCCACCAGTGAAAGTTCCTTGGAATCTTCTAGCGGTTATGGAAGTCAGGGCGCTTGCCAATTAGAAGACGGATCTCAACACCCCAACTACACAGACGGTAAGTCACCCGTCCAACACCCACTTCCCCGTCTTCTATCTTCATTATAGTTAAACTATTCAATATTTGATGGGCTGTTTTAACTGTCTTTGCTGTGTTGTTTTTGTAGTTTTAATGAATGTTTTACCATGGAATGCAAAGTAATATAGATTCTTTTATGTCTTAACCTTATGTTTTTTTGTTTGGATGATCAAAAAACTACTCCGAATTTCTTAGTTTGTAATGTTTCAAACTCTGTCACATTTGATGACCATTAAATTAAGAATCAGTACCGTTAGCACCGGTTTCATGGGGTGTGGTTTGTATATATCTTAGTGACAAATGCTTTTGTCCACTTATTGTGTGGCGTGCTGGATCGATAGAGACTGGTTGAGGGAGACCTAATTTAGACCTCTCCAGCCGAACTCTCTCGACCCATTGCCTTGCACTGCAATGGGAGGGATGGATTCATATGTCCATCACTCTTGGACACATTGAGAATCAAATCCTACCCACCCCTCATACCTTTTCCTTCTCAGATTCTTCTTCATTTTCCTTTAATTAAAAAGACCCTCCACACAGCATCCCCAAAGATGAAATAGGCCGGTGGGATGAGAGAGTTTTTTTTTTCTTTGGGCCTTATGTGTGGAGCTAATTTAAAAAGAAAATGAGTTAATTTAAAAAGCATGAATTTTAATGGCTCCATTAAATGCCTTTTCTCGGACCGTTTCAGCTTTTGATCAAAAACAGCCGAGCGATTCTATATCTTTTGTGGGATCGTTATCGAGATAACGGACCTGATCTCCTGTCAGATTTGTGTGATTTTTACATATTTACTCTCACATATTTTAGTTTAGATTGTTTTAAAAACGAATTCCTGCAAGTATGCATTATTATTTATTCATAATGTACATTGTGCACAAAAAAAGCAAATAAATCACACAAATCTGACGAGAGATCACGTCCTTTATCTCGATAACGATCCCACAAAAGATGTAGAATCCTTTGACAGTTGTGTTATTATTTATTATGCTTGTCAGCTGATCACGATTTGATTAAAAACTAAAATAGTCAGAAAAAATACTTTTAACAGGACTATTCAAATATCAAAATTCTAAATGGTGCCGTTCATTGATTTGATAGTTATCAAATGTGACGAATTTGTAACACCCCAACATTAACTTTGTAAAGGTAATTTAAAAAAAAAAATTCTACATAGTTTTGAATATATTTTTAAGGTATTTAAAGTGATATTTTTTCAATTGGTACAAGTGTCCGGAGGTAAAGTGCAACAACTGCTGAAGAGGATTTTCGACCATCGGTTGTCCAACCGCAGAAGTCGAGCAACCGGTAACTCTTGGCAATTTTACATAGCGCCGTTTAGTACATCATTAAATCACTTTCAGGGCGCTTTTATTTGCCATTGACTCTTGCTTTTGTAGACTTTCAAAAGTAATTTGACTCGGTAAAACTATGGCCAGTAATAAACAAACTTATTTCGGGTTGTTTCAATGTTAACTCGATCGCTGCCGGCTTGATGGTTGTTTTTTTTAATCCACTCACTATACGCTACATGAACGTAAGTTCACCGTTTACCGTAAGTGGGTAATGTACAACATACAAGTTGGCTGCCGGCTTCGCATTGTGTAAGAATGACTTATTATGCCACCTTTTATGTTTGTGAAAAAAGTAATTTGTGTTGGTTCGCTCATTGGAGTGCTCGGCACTGAACGAATCAAGCCGTGGCTTAGCCAAATTTATTTTTAGTCAAAACTTCCTATTTGGAACTATTTCTATCATAAAATTGTTTTTTTTTTTATAGTTTGAATGGGTTTTTGGGTTATTAGAGATGCCACGAATAGTGATTTTGCCGAATACTGAATACCGAATATTTGGCTAGGCTCTCAGCCGAAGCACCGAATATTCGGCGACACTTAGTACATTTCGCAAATATTTTTCATTTATGGTTGCAGTGCACGACCGACGGTCGGTGCGTACGGTCGGTCCTGACGATCGCATACCACCGACCGACCGTCGGTGTGTACCGTCAGTTCACGCCTGACCAACAGGTTACGATTAGTTAAATTGCTCTTTATTATCTTCGTAGACGTATTAGGAACAGAAGACGTAGATATCACGTACACCCGATCTTCGCCCAAAGAGCACTTCAAGGGGAATTCACTATTGTCTAACTCGTCGGTCGGCCGACGGTCCGCTTGCGCACGCGCTCGACCGACGATTCTCGTACGCACTGCATAGCGATATACGTATGCGTACGGTCGGTCCTGCATTGAACGATTTATGAATTTTCATACAAATGACAAGCGCGACCGACGTACACACCGACCGTCGGTCGTGCACTGCAACCGGCCTTACAAGTGATGGTCAGCAAATGAAAAACAATACCCAAGCCTATCATTATTTATCATCTCCCGGTAGCAGTGTATACATAGAGCGGCTGTTTTTTTTGAAGCAGGTATAATTTATGAAAAAAGCGCAATCGTTTACTATCAACAAATACTGAAAAATTTGTTTTCATTCATCATAACTTACCACTGATAGATTTAAAGTATTAGATTTTTTGTTCAAATATTTTTTTTTGTGATTAATATTATATTTATCATGCGTATTTTTTCATGATTTGATATTCGGTATTCGGCCGAATAGTTCGCAATATTCGGCCGAATATAATATTATTAAAAAAGTAGCCGAATAAGCCGAATACCGAATAGTAGCCAAATATTCGTGACATCTCTAGTTATTATGTCTTGTTGCGCTTTTTCCTTCTTTAGCCAAAGTTTCGGATAGCCTTATAGTTTTTTTTTCTTTTTACATTAGCTCCACACAGGAGGCCCTGAGGAAAAAAAACTCCCTCAGGGCCTATGTCATCTTTGGGGATGCTATGTGGAGGGCCTTTTTAGGGAAAGGAAGGAGAGGAAGTTCTGGGAAGGAAAAAGGAATGAGGGATGGGTAGGAATCTGGAGGACAGTGTGTTTAGGAGTAATAAACGTATGAGTCAATCTCTTCCACTGCTATGCAAATCGATTGGTCGAGAGAGTCCGGCTGGAAAGGTCTAGGTTAGGTCTCCCTCAATTAGTCTCTCCCAATCCGACTCGCCACACGGTAGGTGCGCAAACGCATTTGCCGCCAAGACCTAGACAAACCTTACTCCTTGAACCGGGGCACCCATGCTAAATCAGCATACACTTGGAGTAAGCCAGGGGTCGGCAAACTTATTAGCCAAAGAGCCAAATATGTACATTACAATGATTCAAAAAAAAAAATGAGAGCCAAATCTTTTTATTAATTTAGCAAACATTTATTATAATTTTAGCACTTCATTATTCATGAATAAATAAAACTTGATTTCATACTTAATAAAGATTTTATTCGTTGATAAAAAAATGTTATTAAGGAATCCATAACTGACATAATCCTGACAAACACTTAATGCGAACAGTGTCCTTCCATCTCCTTGGAAAGTTTGAGTAAGTCAGGTACGTTGTTCGTATGTTGTTATTCTTAATTTTAAGCACGATACCAGGTTTTCATCAATAAGCAACTTTTACTCTTGATAAAGTTTGTGCTTGAAAAAGATTGTTCACGTGAATATGTAGAACCTAAAAAGAAAAGCACAGCAAACGCGATTTTTTTCAGCTGATTATAAGAGTCAGGAATACTATTCCAGGCGTTGAAGATGATCATGTCTTCCTTCTCCAGGTCTTTCAAAGCAGACCACTTGTGTTGTGAACTAAGTTTACATTTGTTCTTCTCCAATTTTTACAAATCAACATAAAGAGACTTTCAAATTTAAAGTCATATTTCCTTATTTTTTTTAAATCCAGCAATTGTATTTTAAAGAGCTGCACTTGAAGGGCCAAAGAGCCGCATGCGGCTCCGGAGCCGTACTTTGCCGACCTCTGGGGTAAGCTATGGCAGAGGTATCTGGCCGAAACGTTGGTTAGAGCAGAAGGGAGTGCAACACGGCATAATATCCCAAAGTTTAATCACGATAATACTTTTAGTTCTGAAAATCTAAAATCATATCTATTAGAATGGAGTTCAAAATGTGAAGTTTTGGCTAAATATTAATTTGGCTAAAATATGGCTTGAGAATGAAACAATCCGGCCTTAAAAATTGTCTTAGAAAGGACCGTCAAGGAGTTATTGCACTTTACCATCAGACATTAATTTTTTGAACATTTAATATTTGCACTTTTCATTATTATTGTGCACCAAGATCAAAGCAAAAACAAAAGAGCATGTAATATTTACCTTTCATATACAGAAAGCTTTTAATACAAAGAGTAGTATTTTTTCTTATTTGAAAAATTATATTTTAGGCAACTTCTATCAACTGGAAAACTATATGACACCTCAAAAATATATTTTTTTTGCCAACTACCAAATATATATTTTTGAAATTGTAGTCGGATAGTGTTGAAACATTGCTTAAAATGGCTTTGGCCGTGTTTGGTGACCATATCTGAACAGCCAGCTACTTCCCACCTTCCTCTTTCCCATCTCCTTCCTCTAACTACTATCATACCCCAATTGGGGATGCCGTAGTTTCACTGGCTCTAGACGTTTGAGAGCAGTTGGGACTCTTGTGCAGATCTCACATAAATAAATAATTTTTGGATTGATAACTGCTTTTCTACTAACTAATTTGTTTTGACTTTGTTTTTTAGTTAACACAATTATTTTTACGGAAAATTTAATTTAGTTGAAATGCTAAAAAAGGTTTTTCGTTCAGTTAATTTATTTTTATTTTTATAAAATCCATTAGAAAATCAGTTTAAAATATCACAACCCATACTTCTCACAAACACATCATGGTGAAAATAGATTAATCCATTTTGAGTATTTCAAATATAATATTGAGTGCAAAGAAATCTCAACATGTAAAAAAGTAACAATAAATTAGTTTTATCCACTGAACAGATAATTCATAGAATCTTGATCTGTACCGATATGAACTTGTTGTCATCAATTCAGATAAGACCTTTATATTCCGAGACCACAGACAGCCAAAGAAATTGATTATCTCTTCAAGAAAGATTTTCGGTATTTGAAAAGTTTGATCACCCAACGTAAGGGAAGTAATTGATCTTTCTTCGACAATACCAGACATGCCCACAATACAGTTTATCTCTTCAGTTGTTTTAACATAATATATTGTAACCTTATTTTTTGAGTTTACTTGTATGCACTTAATGTATTTTCGTTTGAAGTACCCAACAAATTCCCAGTAAAAGTACTATTAACAATGCATACCGTTGTGTCTTTGTTGTGTGTGATTTGCTTGCATGACATTGTTGCTTCTGGCGGTGTAGATTTCTCGCTGGTCGGCATCCAGATAGTGACGTCCGAGACCCGGCGCTGCGTCTCAGACTGGGACCGTTCCGTCTCAGCGGGAGACTGGGACGACCCCAACGCCTCAAAGCCCTGGAGTGCCTCGGGCGACGGAATGACCGCGTTGCAGCAGGCCGTGTCACTTTGCAGCCTGCAAGGGGAGACGGTTGTCACAGAAGAGGCCATGACTCAGTCGACTCAGTTTGCGACCATCAATAAGACAAAACCGTCCGTACCTAAACGAAGACCGTTGTCCATGACAGGTATGGTATTATGGCTTTGTAATTTATACCGATTGGTATTGTGGTTCTGCATTCCTTGATGAGAAATATCACGGTTCTTCTTTCTTTCATAAGAGATATCCAGGTGCTTCTTTTCTTGATAAGAAATGGTTGGTCTGGTAAATATAAAAAAAATATCTATTCTTTAAATATATATTGTATGCAAGGATAGAAAGTGCTTGTAAGTAGTATGTAAGTGGTTTTTGTAATTTAAGTCAAGGTGATAGGGTATTTCAAAATAATATATTACCATTTCATTGATAATATATTACCAATAATTTGATAGTATTGATATTAATAATAATATGATAATTTGATATAATTTATAGAATAATTTACTACTTACGTTTTATAATTTATAATTTACAACTGAAAAATGTCCTCTACAATACAGGTTAACTCCTAGTGTGGAGGACAATATACTATACCTTTGTAATGTAAATATACTAAGAATAAATAAATCAGTTTGATTAACCTGCCTGCCTACCACTGGTGGAGGTTAATGCTGTAGTTGATAGGCTCAATAATGTGTTTCAGGTGCTATCAACAATCAGACTACAAAGAAAAATTGGATGTATCCATCTGTATTGGCAAAACCAAGGATTCTTCTAAATGGAGGTTAAAAATGCAAAAAAGTGTGCTGTAACTAAAATACTGCAGTTAATATTTTGATTTGAGATTTACTTTGCGATTTCAGAATTAATGTTTTGGATTCCAGAATTTACCTACAACTAACAAAAATTCCAAAACAGACATTGGGAAAATTTTGATTTTATTTTTACTTATATAAATTTAAGACAATAAAAATCAAAATGAACACATAGAGATGCAATAAAGAGAATCAGATTTTTTTTCTTATTGATTGCATTTCTGATAAAATAATGTAAACGCAGCAGTTTAAACAAGCTTTTTGTGATTTTGATCACATTTTTGTCAGCCACAGTTTGAAAATTAGTTTTCAAAATATAAACTCTTCTGAAACATTAAACAAACCAATTTTTCTTAAGGCTCCGTTGCCGGCCCCAAAAAGAAGAAGATGGAGAGATACGAAATTACCAATGTTAGAGGAGAGCGCTAACATTTACCGCACCAAAATCGATTCAAAAACTGCGAAAATCTTTAATAAAACACGACTCGTTTAAAAAAGAGCAAAAATCTCTTGGGGGCTGTCTAAAACAGTATTTAATGAAAGACTGTAAATTTTTTTAATACATATAACTTGTAAAATAACGAAAACAGACTTGAAAATAAAAAAATTTGTAGCATACTTTGCTATTTTTTTCTATCGACGGAATTTCATATAATTTGCGTTTCGGCGTGGGGAATGTATAGATATTATCTTCAAAAATAACATATATATTTTTTAAGAGCTTAAAACTTCAAATGTTTAAGGGAGGTTTGCAAGAAATCGGTAGAAATTCTCTTAATTTGATTTTAAACCAAATTATCATATTTCTGGTTTCCTCAAGGTCCGTATTTGGGTCCTGTTTTATTTTTTTTGTGCATCACCTTTTACAAGGTCTGTTTATATTACTAATTATGTTGAAATACATTTAATGAGTTCTTTATCAATCCTTTCTACTGTTTTCATTAATCTCTGGACAACTACAGCGATTACCTTAGGTAAAGGACTAATAATTCTCCATTGCACCACAGTACCATTTCACTAACAAGTAGTGATTGACATGTTTTTGTTGCATTTGCTTTTGCATGTTTTTATATCCACTGGAATGAATACACTTGTATATTTATATTCAATACTTTATAATATGTGACTTATTGCATGTTTTAATTATGATGTTATGTAGCTTTGTGCATATTGAAATGATTTATTAAAATGTTTTCTTCGGCATTGATTATTTTTGAATAACACATGTTTCAATATTATGTTTGTCTTAAAATTTGTAAAGTTTAATATAGATACATAACAAATTTATATAATATAATTTGAACAGCCATTCTTCATTAATTCTTGGTAGTATTAAATTGGGTAATAAAGGTGGGATTTAAGCACATTTATGATTGAATGAAGGAAGAAAATAGCATACACGCATCCACTGGCTCATGCCATTCTGTTCTAGTGACACTGTACACTGAATGCAAAATTATCGTTAAATATTGGCAAATTAAAACTTTAATACACTGAAAAAAAATCGTTTCTGCCGTTACACACATTGGAAATTAGTACCCTTACCACTTGCACATAACAAACACAGTGGCAATGCTAATGACACTATTAATGATTATAAAAAACTTGAAGTGAATGTGCTGAAATTTTGAGAACATATGTAATTGTTCACAAGATACATTCATAAAAGCACACTTGTATTTCTAAGGCTAATTGACACAGTTGGGATACCCTGTAACTTAAGTTTAGAACAAAAGGACCGCAGTGAAGTACCTTCCCATGATAAGAAGCCTCAAAATATTACATCAAAACTTCTTATTTTGTTGCAATACTACTTCCGAGTTGTAACAATTTTTTTTTAAAGGTGTGAGTGCGAAAGCATTTACATGAAGACATCCATTTACTACAGCGCTTGGCGGGAGAATCTTACCAATCACTATTAAAATCAATTCTTCTCTTTGAGACACTGCTTTTGTTTTCTAAAAACACAAATAAACATCAAAACACAACATACTAAAATTACTTACAGCAATGAAAAGTGTGGCAAATTATCAACACATAAATATTCTTTTTGCAAGTCCAATTAACATTTTTGTGTGTTTATTTATAGCAACTTGCCCTCCGTCAAGTCTCCGCTTGTCTATGGGAAGTCGCCGAGGCTCTGGTGGAGGTCCCCCCACCCCCCTGGGAGGAAATCCTTGCAGTAAGCCTCCCCCGCCCGTCAGGAGGTCTAGCAGCATCACAAGGCCACATCACATGCAGCACTCTATCAATGGTAACTAAGCCTCCATCAGGTCTTGCCCTCTGTTGAAGTCTCTGCCTGCCTATGAGTATTTGGTTCTCAGTCCATTCTTGAACTCTTATCAGTTCTTACATTCTGTAAATTCTTGCCTTCTGTTAAGTCTTACCCTATTTAAAACTGAGTCTTGCATGTTGCAAGTCTCACTTATTGCTCTCTCTCTGTTAGGTTTTGCCTTTACCGTCTGTCAGGTCTCATCTTTTGTCAAATCTTGAAATCTCTCAAATCTTGCCCTGAAGTATCAAGTCTTACACTCCATAAAGACTTATCCTGTTTGTGTAGTGTCCTTTTGCCAGTACAATTTAAATAGAATGTAATTTGTTCATAATTTTTCTATTATCAAACCAATAGTAGATTCTATAGGAATCATGTGACGGATATGAAGACTTAATGTCTGGTAATTTCATGCCTTTGTGTTCCCAGAATATGGCAGCAGCCAGCAGCTGATGCAGTCTTGTGAGGGAGATGACAATCTGCCTCCCCCACCGGCCTTCCTGCTCAACCCATCGGATCCACACCAACAAGCTGGAGGAGAAGGAGGTACAACTGCTTTATTTGTAATTGTTATGGATTAACTTAATAT
Source organism: Limnephilus lunatus (assembly GCA_917563855.2). NCBI lineage: Eukaryota > Metazoa > Arthropoda > Insecta > Trichoptera > Limnephilidae > Limnephilus > Limnephilus lunatus. Next base: position 85,639,946 of record OU830594.1, read on the forward strand.
GTGTAAATGCATTGTGTTTAATGCTGAAGAGGACATGATGAAATCTCAAAACTACTGGAAATGAAAGTCGATGTAGATTTAACAAAAGATTAGGGTTTATTTTGTATGAATATACAGAAGATGATATTACTTTTAATTAAGACTCTATATACTTTTAGTTCAGGGCATGGATTCATACTCGAAGAGTTCTCTTTGATTTCCTTTCGATTTTCTAGAAAGAACAAAAATTACTAATGACAACGTAGCCATTAGTACATGTCAGGATTTCTCCTACATAAAAATTATGAAGCACTTACTGGTTGATGGGCGCCATACTCCTGCGATACAGGGTATTATTTAATTGTAAACTATTTTATTACTAACTGTGGTGGTTGCTGGTCCGCCTTGTATCCCGAGATGTCACCTTCCTACCGCTACAATAAGGACCCGGTCCGCTTTCCCTCAATCAAATCTCGGAACTGGTGTTTGCGTCTCTGGTCGCGGTTAGAAACCATTGAGTCACATATCACTAGAATTCCCGTGACGAGCCTTTTACTGCGTTACTACCTCACCTAAAGCTCTTCAACCAAGGACAATTGAAAGTTTCAAATTGTTATCATTTTTGATCTTGTCCTACTTATTTTTACCAAGACCATAGATATTTAGTCAATAGATACGTTTTGCGGTAAGGAAAAATTAACCTTATTATATTTCATTCTCAGGTAAAGCAGGAATCAACGTCGCCGAAACCGTGAAGGCTCTCACCGAGTTAAAACACACTCCGGCTAGCCCGAGCCTTCTGCGTAGAAACTCCAATCTGCAGAATCAGACGCAGCCTCCAAATACCCCCAACAACACATCCACTCCCCAACCCATGCTGAGCTCCTTCCAGCAGTCCAAATCCACCTTCACACAGCTACAGAACAACAGTAACCTGAATCCTATATACGGCCCAGCAGGACATAAACTGTTCTCGTATGCTGAACAAACTAATACTCTGCACAGCTCACGAAACAGTAGCTTTACGAATCTAAGCGCCAATTCGTCTATATACGGCTGCAAAGAACAAAACAATTCAACAGATGTATACGACACTGTGCACGGTAATCGTCTAGTATCGAGTAGCTATAGCGCCACGGTTACATACAGCTCTAGCCCGAATTCCTCTTCGAACTACATGGAGACTTCTCTGTCTTCATTCGGCCAACGAACTCCAGGGAATCAAACACCGAGCACTCCGATCTACGGCCAGACGACGTTCGGCAAGCAGCAGCCGATGAACAATCTGAATCAGTTTGATAAGAAGAACCCGTTTGCGGCATCAAACTCGAGCCAGAATTCAATTTACGCGCAGCCGAGTCAGATTATCGCCGGGTTTAACAATCTCGGGTTTGGTGGCAATCGAAACCAGGAAGGAAGCATGAGCCCCATGGCCATTAGGAAGACAATGAATAATTCTCGGTCCCAGAGCGCTGATAGGAGAGGAAGCGACTGTGAGTATTAATTTCTTCATTCAAACATTGTATAGTTATAAGTGTAGGCACACACTCCGTGCTTCATCCACATTCAAACATCATTAATACAATAATAGTTGCGTGCAACAGGCAAAAAGATAGTAAATTTATGAATATTATTAGGTTTTTTTTGTTCAATTTTTATTGAAATAACTTTTGTTACAATAAGTTTTTAAGGTTATACCCATCAATGTAATAAATATATCATTAAATGCATTTGAAAAAGGAACAAAAAGTCCGCTTTCTCCCTACTTTCCAGTTTTGACAGCGTTTCGAAGTCAGAGATAATTCAATTAAAAATCGTGTAGTGTTGCCTGCCACATGCATGAAATCTTTAAAGCTACGAAGAGAGATATTGGCGCAATTGATTGTGACCTTATCTTTCATACAGTTTCTTTATACATAAGGGTCAAAATCGCATCCAAATTTTTTTTTTATTTTTTCGACCATTGTTCCGCGCGGCCCCGGCCAATCATAGGTTAATGAAGAAGATAATACTAATAAATCTAAAAGAAAATATGAAAAAGAACATGACAAATAAATATAAAAAGGTAAAAGTCGCAACTGGGACTCGAACCCAGAATCTCTCGTTGAATTTCTCGTTTTATTTTTTTTAACAGTTTATTAGTATTACCTACTTCAATGATATATTTTTTCTAGTTGTTGGTTTTGTATCAATTATAAAAAAAAAAATAAAAACTACAGTTTGGCAAGAAAGTGTAGAAAATAAATGATGGCGCCACGATCGTTTTTAGGTTTTAAATGGCAACACCAAGATGGCTCATAAGACAATGAATATAAGTTTAAAAAAACACTTCGTTCAAAATGCATAATTCATAATGTATTTGTATTCTCAAAAATTTTGCAAAAAAACTATAATTTAATCGAAGTAAAATTACAAATTACTATAAATAAAATAACACAAAACAAATTATAAGTGGGCTTGTATTTCGTTATAAGGTAATAATAATAATATTAATAATATTATTTAAATTCTTCGGGAAGACTATTAAAATATTGTATTCCTTTGTAAATAAAATTATTGTGTATTTTTGGCCTTGAAAATATTGAAATTTGTGGTTTAGAAAATCGGTTGTTATGTTATGCCTAAATGATGAGTTATGTTTAAACATTTTTATTTTTATTATTTATTACATTTTCATTAAATATTTGTAATAATTAATCTTTTTACAGAGGTATTAAATTTTTTGTAGGTACTTCAAAATTTTGAACAATGATGCTGGAGAGAATGTTGGTTCTTTTTTTATTGTTTTTATTTGTATTACTATCTTTCAACCACCTTCAGAGTGAATAACCAGCACATGACAACTTCGATTCCGACACTAGCGCTAACACATCAGGGCTCGCGAGCGGGCGTTTTCAGAACTAAATTTCGTTCCGCGGCAATCCGAATTTTGAGGGTTTTGTTCACTCGAGCTAGGGCTACCCGCTACTATTGCTACTTTATATTACTATTCTCGCTTCCAGAATTTTAATTAGTAGTAGTTATTTGTATATTGAAGTGCATAAACATAAATAGATACAAGTGAAATGCGTAAACACAGTAGGTATTAAGTAGATAGCTACATGAATAAACAATTTGTTATATTCTTTTTAATATTTTGGTTTTTTGTTTTTCAATTGTATTTTACGGCCATTAGAGTGGAAGATACTCTCAGTATCGCCCTGGTGTAAGACCACCATTAAGAATTGAAACGTTGCTTGAAATGGCTTTAGCCGTGTTTAGTGGTCAGATCTGAATAGCCAGGTACTTCCCCACCTTCCTCTTCCCTATATCCTTCCCCTCCCCACTACCTTCAGTCTTACAACATACTCCAAATTGGGGATGCAATAGTCCCACTGGCTCCAGACTTGTGCGGTATTCATGAAAAAAAACGAGTAATATTAAGTTGGATTGTAAAAAATGTCGCATTTTGAAATATTTATTCGTGTGCATAATTAATAATAAGCACTTCAACAAACAGAATTAAAGCGCACAAACCCTTTCTTTCTTTGAGTGGCCTTGCAACGCATGCCGGGTACCCGCTGTATATAATGTTATATAGTGCAGGCGCTTGCATTATAATTCCCGGGACTTGTGATGGAACCATAACAGTTTAGTTGACCGCAAGGTTACAGTGCCCATGATGAAACGCATGCCGGGTACCCGCTGTATATAATTTATTTATTTATTTACGGACAAATAGTCCATTAACAATATAACAATAACACGAAAAACAAGCGTGCGTAAAGGCCCGACCCGCCGAGCAATCGATCACCGTTCGCATTGATTACCGTTCGCATGTCATTTTTCGTAACTATCACCACTTTTCGTAACCCATTCACCAGTTTACCCCCAAGTGTCGAGCGTGCGTAAAAAAGATTTACCCCAAAAAAATATTTTGGAGCAGTTGGGACTCTTGTGCGGTATTCACACAAGAAAAATTTAAAATAAAAAAAATATTCGAAATTATAAAAATTTTTGCAAAAAAATATTCAATGAACATGAAAAATTGCGTTCGGGCAACCCTGTAGATTTAACAAACATGAATCAAGGAATTCGTGTTTATTTCAAATTTCGTTTTCAAATTTCATTTCCAAATATTATTATTCAAAGCGTCGCGAAGACGTGCTCTCCTGGCCGCGTTTGGGCCCGTAATGAAATCTGAAATTTGTGTTTACGGGCTGCGATAAAAATGGTAAAATGCGATGTTCAAAATTATTTAAAATTAAATACTTCCTGAAATTATTTTACGATCAAATTATTTATGATTTGTCAATAACGTCTTAGCAAAATAAGTATGTAAAAAAATCCGAAATATATTTGTTTGTAAGTGCACAAATAAATGCACAAACCGACCAATTTTCGTCAAGAAACACATGTCCGTATATATTTTTTAATAATTTTATTTAAACTAAAATTAAAATTCTGAAACATACGTTTACCAGATAATGTATTGATTTATTTTACTGCATGATTATATGATTTGAAATGGGTTTTGTATAAGAAATGTACTTTTTTGAAAATTGAACAAATCTGCGAACGACCTATGGTATAACCTTATTATTCTAAAAATATTTTTTTTTTCTCAAAATCTAAAACATAAGTTTACTAGATAAAAGAACAATCTTTTGAAATCCATTTATAGTTTTTTGTGGAAAAGAGTCAATACGTCTAACCACTGATTTAAAAATGACATATTTCTGGTTTCTCTGCTTATACACTCTTCACATTAACATTTTTCTTCATATGCGCCTCCCCATCCACTGATTTCCTACTGAATTAAGGATTGGACTAGTGCGAAATAGACTTTATTTATTTTTTAGATTACTTAATTTGAGTAATTTTCTTAATCTGATAAATATATGGATATATTTCCTAAAGCACATATGTGACTGTTCTATTTCATATATTGATCTTCAATTACACCGAGGTTAATTATTTTTTTTGTCGTATGATTTAATATGGTAAATTAATTATTACGTAAGTGCTAAACATATTCATTGAGAATATAAAGTGTTTTTATTCTGCATTAATTGTAAGGTTGTAATTAGATTTGTATCGCATCAGTTTTTTAGGATTAGGATGTCATTATTTGCATTTTCCATTACGATTTTTGATATTATACATATATATATATATATTTTTTAACTTATTTATTAACGAGTGTATATTAAGGTAGAACCTGCAGACAAGCAGCCATGTGAAAAAACTACCGATAAAGTGTCTAAATTATATTATGTAATTTGTGTTTTTGTTGGAAATAAAAAAAACATTCGCTTTGTAAAAAAAAAAAAAAAAAAAAAAAAAAAAAAAAAAAAAAAAAAAAAAAAAAAAAAAAAAAAAAAAAAAAAAAAAAAAAAAAAAAAAAAAAAAAAACATAGTACGTAAAGAAGTCCCAACTTTAAGAACTTTACTAACCGTACTCAAAGAAGACATTGGATTTGATGGTAGCCGGGAAAATTTACGAAAATTTTTGCATTCCATTGGCTTTGTTTATAAAAAAGTGCAAAACAAACAGAACTGCACTTATTGAAAAAAACAAAGATAGCGGCTAAAAGAGAGCATTACTTAAAAATTAACATGGATATCCGAAATTTACCAGAAGAACTGCAAAAAAATATAATTAACTTAAATGAAAGTTATATCCATTCATCCTACAAGCTAAAGATATGCTGGCAATCTATATATGTGACTGGAGTTCAGCACGATATTTCAAAAGGTAAGCGCTGGATCATGGTTCAAGCCAAATGGGTTTTGTCCCTCATGCTTTTTTCCTTGACGATTCATCTTATCGTTGATTCAGATTTACCTGTGTATGGAAAATATCATTAAAATTATTATTCCATAGAAGGGAGTTTAAAAAAACACACTAGATAATATTCATTTAGAAAGAAAGACTGAGAAAACTAAGAAAAAAGTAACTTTTCTATGAGTTTAAAGAAGTTGCATATTATTATTATTTTTTTGTTAATTGAGTTATTGCCTTTTTCTTGTGGCCTAATATTAACTGTCAAATGTAAATGTCAAATTCGGATTTTTAAACATAACCTCAAATCAGATTGTAATGGTTATAATCGCTCGAAAATTATCATAAATCTTGTAATACTAATGAAATTCATTAAAAAACGATACTACGTACCAGTCATTTCTGTAGTTCGTTTGTAAAGATCTTACGAATTAGGCATAGGAGCTTCTTCGCGCGATAATCGGCTAGGCAGCGTTGAAAACCCAGTATATAACTTCTCTTGCACCACTACGTATTGGTTTGTTCATTTTTATTCAATTCAAACAATGCACAGGCAAACAATGAAAAAACAAACATTAAACGAGTGATTTTCAGCGTTTTCTACACTTTTTAAGTCAGTAAAGCCAAGAGCCATACGAAACGTCATTGAAAAAACGAGTATTTTGGTGTTACCATAGTAATGAAAAAATTTAGTTCCAAAATAATAAATTTCTAGACTTAATTGCCAAACAATATGTCTAAAACCTAATTTCACCTGCCATTTGAATTCTGGAATATAATATGTACCTACCTATTTATTTCATATTTCAAAGAAAGTTGTGCTCGTAAGAAAGAAAAAAGTTGTAAGAATTTAAGTCATTATATTTTCACTAGTATTTTTCACTATGATTTTTTTGTCGATGAATTAATTTTTTAAAGCTCTGTAGCTCCCAATGGAAATTATACTGTAGGCTGAAAATAGTGTACAGACATAGAATTTCTGGAGAGGAACTTCTTTCAGAATAACATTATTCCAACTCATTAGGAGTAAAAAATTATGTTTTGATTTTACATATTACATTTTATCTATCTATTTTTGTGTATTTAAGATACTACGAGAATATTACATTTTATAATAAAGAAAATTTCGCATTGTTCAAGAGTGTTGCTTTTTACAGATTTTCAGCTTTACATTAAGTAAGATGTGTGTGAATCTATCTTAACCAAAATGTATTTTGTCTCAGTTGGCGGCAGTGGCGGTCTGATAGCGGCCATCAGTGCGCGGCTGGCGCCACAGCTATCTCCTCGCAACTCCCGGCGCAGCATTGGGGGTGAGACACAGCATTCGCGGGGCTCGCAGGACTCCCTGTCGCTGTACACGCAGTCCCCCCACAAGGGGGGCCCCCATCCTAAAGGTAAACCATCCAAAGGTCAACAAAAAAATATTAAAAAAAATAGTCCACTAGCAATTTGTTTGTTATAAATTTATTATGATACTAGCGCAGACCCAAAATGTACAATTATTAAACCAAAGTATCCGACCGCAATTTGAAAAAAAAAAGAGACTCATCATCATCATCTTCTTCCCCGTATCCTTTTCGGTTCATAGACCCACTGCATCGACAAGGCTCCTCCATTCGTCCCTGTCTTGTGCTGATTATTCGGCCTCCGTCCATGGCAGTTCCATCCTCTCCTCACACAGTTTCTGGAGTTGCCTCACCCAACTTTGTCTGGGGCGGCCCATTGGACGTCTGTCTACCCTTTGGAATTGCACTCAGTATTTTCCTTGGAATTCGGTCATCAGACATTCTTAGTGCTTGCCCAAGCCACGTCAGTTGCGATTTTTTTATGAAGAGTAGCAGTGGTTCAATGTTTAGATCGTCTCGGATCGTTAAGTTTCTTATATGATCCCATTTCATAACTCCTACCACTCCTCTCAAGTACCTCATTTCGGAAGCTTGGACTCTAGAGCATGTTTGTTCGTTTAGCATCCATATCTGGTGGCCGTAAGTGAGCATCGGGCGGTATATTGTTTTGAACACTACCATCTTTGTCTTGATACTGAGCTCGGCTTTCCTTATCACTGAGCTGTAGAGAGGACGCAACACACCGCTTGCCGCACTAATTCTTCGATCAATTTCTCTGTATTGCCGTCCATGGCTGGAGAATTCGACCCCGAGGTATTTGAATCTGTCCACCTGTTTCCCCCGGTCAATTATTGTCTTCTTGTATTTTTGGGGTCATAGTCCATATGACCTTAGGAATCGTCCACTACTACTGATGCATCTATCAACATTTGGAATTTATTTAAAGAGGTTTAAAAAATATGTGTGAATTTATTATATTTTGATTGTCCCCAGGTGTGAGCTCCAACCCCGCAGTCCAGCCGGCCTTCTTGGACAAACTGAGCGCCACCCTGCGTCAGCGCCAGGCAGACGGCTCCCCCAACAAGGCCTGCACCGTGCGCCAGATCCTCAACACTAAGGCACAGGCAGGACCTTATACTTATTGTACAAACCCACTCGACACTAAATTCATAGATAAATTTCAAATAAAACTGATTTTGCCAATTTTTATTGATGTTCCCATTGACAAACTGCTATCTAATAAATTTAATAACTATGTCTGTTTCAACACACAGCTATTCACATTTTTAATAATATAATTTTCTTTTCAGCCTGATCCACGAGTCTGCCATGGTTCCCTGATGGAGCAGATAAAGAGGGGCGCTACTCTTAAGAGGAACAAACATTGCAACGATCGCTCCGCTCCCAAAATACACTAAATTCCCCCCTGGACGTCAGGCTATATATTGTATGTCGCATAACTGTTAACATCTTATATGTTATCTTGGTAATAACTTTTGAATACTGGAGTTTTATGATTGCCCACAATCTGCATCATGAGTCAACAATGATTTAACAATTGATTAAAATGTGCATTAAGAGTCCACATAATTCATGATTTCTTTCAAACTGTTTCGTGAGTCTAAGCACTGATTCACGCTTGCTTACAATCTGGGTCTAAGAGTATGTATGAATGATGAATAGTGATTTCTTACAATTTTCATCATAATGAGTCTAAGCACCAAATATTCTTGATTGCTCACAATATATATCAAGAGTTTATGTCTGACTGATGATCATCATGAGTTTTAGGTTCAATTCTCATTCACTTACAAACTCTATCAAGAGTCTACTCACTGTTAATTCATGATTGATTACAAACTGCATCACAAATCTAAGCACTGATTCATGATTGATTAATTGCATAATTGCTTACAATCTCCATCAAGAGTCTAAGTACCAATTCATGATAATCAATAGATTGCTATAAACTGCATCAAGAGTCTAAGCACGAATTCATAATTGCTTACAATCTCCATCAAGAGTCTTAAGCACCAATTCATGATAATCAATAGATTGCTATAAACTGCATCAAGAGTCTAAGCACGAATTCATAATTGCTTACAATCTCCATCAAGAGTCTAAGCACCAATTCACGATAATCGATTGATTGTTACAAGCTGCATCAAGAGTCTAAGCTCTCATTAAAGGATGCTTGCAAATTATGTATAGAGTTTAAACACTGATTATTCAGGAGTCTAAGCTAAAATTCACCCAGGTATTTGTATATACACACTATCAATTGATTCTTGGATTAAAAATGCTTATATTATTCATAGTTTGTTTGATCGTCACAGATACTGCATAGTACGGATCGTATTATATGATTCGACCGCCGTTATCTGAAGCTTAACGCTTACGTGACGTTTCACCAGTGATTTCAGTCAATGGTATCAAGATGGGACAGAATTAATGTTAAAATAATGATTTTACAATATAAAAAACTGGGACAGGTAAGAATACTTTCTCTCAATTTGAGAAACCATTTCTAAGAGGTGCTGTAAATTTTAACTGACACTGCAATGAAGTCAAATTTTGCTACACAGATCAGTTGTTTTAGTATAATATCATTTTCAGTGTATTTAAGCAATGCTTGTTAAGAACTTTCAAAGATGCTTTTGAGAAATTCTTGAAAAAATTAAAGTAATACATATTTTTGATTTTGTTAGAATTTTTTATAATTTCTATGTCGAATACTGAAAATTGGCGGCTTTTGTATATTAGATGTTTTCCCCTTGGTTTCGCTATATTGTTAGAGTAAGCTCATGATAAATGTATGTCAATAACTGTTTAATGTTAATATTCCATCCAATTTAGTGAAAAAACCTATTTCGACTGCATTTTAACCAAATATTTTGTACAATATCTTAGGATAACTTGCCTCTCTCCAATTTGTGTGGTTGACCGACACTATTGAAAACTGTTTAAACTCAATGTTAGGCTATTTCATGAAAAAATGTTTGATGTTTATATTGCGGAGATAGTTTTAAAAATAATAATAATAATATTATAAAATTCTCAACTGAGTATTTTTTTTTTCTCAATAACTAGTTTTATTTAGTAAACTTTAATATTAAAATATTTAATTTCATTTTAGGTTATGTAATTTATGTAAATTTTAAAACTCAGAATTTGTAATATAATGAAAATGTTTATGTTTATATTTCCGATTCACAAGAATACGTAATAGTAGGAAGTATAAAAGAATTGTACTCACGCAATATAAGTTATTATTTTCTTATTAGTTGGTAATGTTGTAAGGCATCTTTTGTACAGAAGTTGTTACGCATGTGTGGTACTAGTATGGATTCTTTATTTCATACAGTTTGTATGCAATCAAAAATCTGTACAAGTCCAATTTACATGGGTCAGTGTACTGCATGGAATCTTGTACAGAAAACTGTACAAATGCAGGAAAATCATTTTAAAGAGACACTTGCTTATGTAGTTGTGTACTGGATAAAGCAATTTTTTTTAATGAAATAATCATTTGGTTTTTGTTCGTAAACTGAAGAATGAAACAAAAAACGTAAAAAGAATATTGTCAAATTGATTCGCAAGTCAAAATTGATTAAAAAAATTAAACATCGCTACGCACCCAGTGGGTTGAGGTCTAGATTTTGGTGGCAAATGCGTTTGCCCGCTTATCGCGTGGTGGTTCGGATCGTGAGAGACTGGTTGAGGAAGACCTTTCGACCCATCATATCGCCTTGCACCGCAGTGGGAGGGACAGATTCATGCGTTCGTCACTCCTGGGCACATTGACCCCAAGATTCCTGCCATCTCTCATTCAATTATCCTTTCCAGAACATCCTCTCTTTCCTTTCCCTCCACAAAGACCCTCCACACAGCATCCACAATTTTGACATAGGCCTTGAAGGAATTTTTTCCTCAGGGCCTCATGTGTGAAACTAATGGTTTTGGGCATTTGTGGGGTAAGAGGGAACTGCGGGCGGGTGTTCCAAAACTTCCAAACTTGTTTGAAAAACTTTTTTGAAACTTTCAATACTATCTATCAGTATGCACAAATACATTAAAATGTGTTTTCTTTAAAATGATTTGCCCATGCAACAGTTTTGAAAGGTTGTTGTATCTACAGAGATTCTGAACAGTATACCGGTCAATTTAAATTATTGGGTTATAGACTACTTATGCGTATTTTTGTTCTATTTCTCCCATTTCATTGATTAATATATTAAGTTATCTGTATGTTAGACTCTGGGAGTCGTCAATGACTACTGTTTGAAGTAAACTTGTGTATATCTGTGGAAGTTTTGCATTTTGTATGTTCGAAAGCTCGTGTCTAGTTTGTTATAATAACAATGTACATATCGCCGTGGGTTAATTCATTAAAAAAAATAAAAGATTATTAGATTACTATCGCCTGTAATAATAATAATAATAATAATATGTATTTCAGTAGAAAAAAAAGCCTTAGAATAATTTTATTTTTGCATCTTAACCTTTTGTATGCCAGCGTCTCACATATGCAACCTACTTATTGCCGAATGAGACATATATATATTAGACACGTGTTGCAAATATGCAACATGACAATATTGTCATTTTTCGTTTAAAATATATTTTTTAGTCCAAAGAAACTATTAAAATATGTTTTAATTTTTATTTTTAAATCATTGATAAATTCTAATGTTAACATTTCAGTACCTTCTTTTTTCATTGTGTTGTAATTTTCGATGTAAATTTGTAGATATTTATGATTGCGAGATCTACTAAATACTTCGACGGCCGCTTAAATGTTAATTTTAACCGTTTGCCGCTATTATTTTCATAATTATTTATTCGTGTAACTTAAAGACTTGATAATTTATTTCACACAATTCAAACAATTTACGTAGGTATAGAATTTATATGGTGTGACGAATACGCTAGTGGTTAGTTAGTCATTATTTTGAGAAAGTTTACGATGAAAGTGTTTTACTCGGGACAATATCAAAAATCCTCCATATTATATTAAACTTAATGTACTATCTCTCTCTCGGTGGATTGAAGTTAAATAATGTATTTAAAGTTTATGAATGTAAATGCTAACTACGCTAATTTTAATACATAAATATAGTAATATATGTCGCTTTAAGTGTAACCATAATATTTGAATGTTGTCGTGTGTTTCCTTTCTGTAACGGCCGCAGATAATGATGATGATGATGATGATAACTTAATCCTAATATGTTTTACTAATATCTGTAATACATACTTTCCATTATAATATCCTCATAAATAATAATACATATTGTGAACAGTAGATTTTTGCTATTTGCAAGGATTGGGTTATTTACAAATTTCTAATTTTAATGATCAGCTGTGCTTGATTGAAATATTTAAACAATTTATTGGATACTGCAATAGATCATTTGAATAGTTAAATTTCATTTTGATTTATCCACTATCGATCGAAATATGTATATATCTCGATTTGTTTGAATAATAATGATTGATTGGAATAATATAATCTTGAATAATTGACCAATTTATCTATAGTCTGTTGGCATTTTTCACAATTGACGTGTAGCCAAGATTTGTTGGAATATTTCACTATGATTGATAGGCATATTTCATAATTGATGTGTTGCCGAGATTTGCCAGAATATTTCACCATGATCAATTGGCATATCTCACAGTGATTTTTAGCCTAGATTTGATGGAAATTTCACCACAATTGATTGGCATATTTCACAATCCACGTGTAGCCTAGATTTGTTGGAATATTTCACCATGATTGGTTGGCATATTTCACAATTGATATGTAGCCTAGATTTGTTGGAAAATTTCACCACAATTGATTGGCATATTTCACAATCCACGTGTAGCCTAGATTTGTTGGAATATTTCACCATGATTGGTTGGCATATTTCACAATTGATATGTAGCCTAGATTTGTTGGAAAATTTCATCACAATTGATTCGCATATTTCACAATTCACGTGTAGCCTAGATTTGTTCGAAAATTTCACCACAATAGGGTACATGCAGTATATGTAATATAGTGTTTTCAATGCATTTAATACAAGTAAAAAAAATAACTAAACTCGAATATCACACCTAAAACCCCCGAAAAAATTTATTAAATTAATTAATTCACTTTTAAAGTTGTATGAAAATTCATATATCAAAAACGAGTCATCATTGACTTGCGAGATTGTGACGTCACAACGCACCCACCTAGTCCCACGTCAAATTGTTTTTGTTCCAGTTGCTATGCTGGTTTGAATAAGTTTGATAGTCATAATCGTTTAGTTATGCATCCTAAGCCCATTCGTTTGTGTAAAACATATATTGTAAATACATACTATCATGACAGACAGTGGTTTTCTACAAAGACAGTCTGATAATTTGCCAAAACTCGTCGCGATTATAATAGCAGTTACATGTACCTTTTCATCGCATGACACCGCTTTTTACACATAATAACATTATTTGTGACGTTTATAAATAGTTTGTTTGGTGTTGAAGATGTTGTATTTGTACGCTTAGGTACAATACAGTATTTATAAACGGTATCTACGGTCATTTTCTTCGAAAAACAAATGATCAACTGCGGACTGATTACTGGATTACGACTTGCGACTTATGACAGCTGTCAAGAAGTGCGCAGTGACGTCACAAGCCAAAACCGCGCGAAAAGGGCGTTTTAGCGCTAATTTGAAAATTGAATATTCAAAACGTTATTGAAGGAGTATTTCCTATCGTAAAAAAAAAATGTTTGAATATTCCAGTTTGTAATTTTTTTCTTTAATTTTTGGTAAAACAAAAAAAAAATGTGATTGTACCCTATTGATTGGCATATTTCACAATTGTTGTGTAGCCTAGATTTGTGAAATATTTCACCACAATTGATTGGCATATTTCACAATTGAAGTGTAGCCAAGATTTGTTGAAAAATTTCACCATGATTGATTGGCATATTTCACAATTCACATGTAACCTAAATTTGTTGGAATATTTCATCATGATTGATTGCTTATTTCACAGTGATTTTAGGCTAGATTTGTTGGAATATTTCACCACAATTAATTGGAATATTTCACAATTCAAGTGTAGCCTAGATTTGTTGGAATATTTCATCATGATTGATTGCTTATTTTACAGTGATTTTTAGCCTAGATTTGTTGGAATATTTCATCATGATTGATTGGCGTATTTCACAGTGATTTTTAACCTAGATTTGTTGGAAAATTTCACCATAATTCATGGGCATATTTCACAATTCAAGTGTAGCCTAGATTTGTTGGAATATTTCATCATGATTGATTGTTTATTTCACAGTGGTGGTTAGCCTAGATTTTTTGGAAAATTTCACCACAATTGATTGGCATATTTCACGATTCAAGTGTAGCCTAGATTTGTTGGAATATTTCACCACTGATTGGCACTTTTCACAATTGATGTGTAGTCTATAGAGATTTGTTGGAATATTTCACAATGATTGATTGGATTATTCGACAATGATTTTTTGTGAAATATTTAGAACAATAACTTCTTGCAAATGGGAAAAGTTTACTGTATTTGAATTTATAAACTATAAATGATGCGAATGTTCGATTTTAATATCATATTGAAAATAATAATTATTGAATTACGGCACTCGTTTCTCAGGCATAACACTCCTAGTGTAGATTTATATTGAAAATTATATTTATCTTCGGTAGACTGAACTAAATACCTATCCAATTAATAAAGGCACAAATCTTGTAAACAATTTTACTATGTAATCATTTTTTTAAAAAATAAGGATTTACAAATTTAAAAAAATCTTAGCAATGTTACTTTGAATTTACTACTGAATAAAAATTTAGTCACTTCAATTACATCAAGGAATTAAAAACATGTGTTTTTGTCTCGAAATAAACTTGTGATTTTGGACAATTTTTACCTTATAAAAATAATGAATTTTTCTCTCTCTTTAGAATACCTATCAGAAAAACAAGTCAATTATTACTAATGTCCTTTTTATATATTATATATATATGTATTCAAAAAAATATTCTGAAAGTGAAAATCTGAGTATGCCTTTTTTCCAAGACTGGTCAATTTTTAGGCCACTTTTTTAAAAACACTTATTGCCTTGTGCAATATTTTAGTAATGTGATTTTGTCTTTTTTTTTTCATACAATATTCCTTAAAAAACATTTCCATCTGAAAATATTTCAAAAAGATTTTCTTCAAAATTTTTTCACTTGCTTAATAAAAACCGCATTTTTTGTTGCTTGCCACAATTACGATTTAACCACTTTTATATTATAAGTTTTTCAGTTTAAAAAAGTAAAACAAATTGCCTTCTGACTATGTTTTTGATAAATTGTTGAGGTAACTTCATTTTTAAATGCTTGACTTAATTGCCTGAAATATTTCTGCTTTCCATTCATTGATTTTTAAAACGGTTAATTAATATTTCTTCAGTTTTGACCTATTAATTTTTTTTGTTTCATGTAAATCAGTATTAACTAAATCTTTTATCTGTGACTCAACACGAAAAAAAAATTTTTCATTCATTACCTGTAAACCCTTAAATTATTTATTCATAAATTATTTGGCTATAGTTAAATTTAAAATAGAAATTTCATAAAAAAAATATGGCTATGGTTGAAGTTAAATTCGGAGATACGTAAATTATTTGGCTCTGGTTGAGTTAAATTTGGAGATTCAAGCATTATTTGGCTATGATTGAGGTTAAATTCTGAGACATACATTTTTTGGCTATGGTTGAAGTTATATTTAGAGATTCAATAAAAAAAATGGCTACGGTTGAAGTTATTTTTGGTGATTCTTAAAAGGAAATTGGCTTTAGTTCTAGATGAATTTTGAGATACACAAATTATTTACCTAGTGTTTGTGCCGAATTGGAGATTTACATTGGATATAGTTGAAGATTCATAATAAAAATTACAACTAAATAGTTCAAGTTATACATTATTTGGCTACGGTTGAAGTTAAATACGAACATTCATCAAAAGTTTGGCTTTGGTTGAAGTTAAATTTGGAGATTCATTAAAAGTTTGGCTATGGTTGAAGTTAAATTCGGATATTCATCAAAAGTTTGGCTATGGTTGAAGTTAATTTTAAAGATTCATTAAAATTTTGGCTATGGTTGAAGTTAATTTTGGAAATTTGGTTAAGTAAATTTTAAAGATTATCAACCGGTTTGTTATTCCTGGTTTGATGAGGAATCCTTAATTGTAAGGTTTTAATAATACTACTGAAATATTAAAATGTATATCCATTATTTGATGTAACATATCACATTGAACAGTGTGCAGTGTGTGGTGTGCGGTCACACAGTGAATCTTGCCCACTGAATGTGCACATTTTCAATTTATAATTTCGTAAGAAGTGTTGAAGAATATTATGCCTATACATCATTGTCAGTGAACTGTAGAGTTAATAATATAATTTCTATAACATAATAAAGTTAATTGGAAAAAATAATCACTTTCATTCTCCATAATATATGTACCAATTTTGGAGGCAAGTATGGGTACCGCCTCTCCGGTAACCATTTATTGGATAACCAACACCTCTGCCATAGGTCACCCCAAGTGAATCGCTACGTTTGGTGACTTAGCAGGGGTGCCCGGGTTTGGTGTGGTAATAGAGAGAGACTGGTTGAGGGAGGTCTTTTATCCTCTTCAGCCGGAATTTCTCGATGGATTCATACATCTGTCACTCCTGGACACACTGACCCCCAAGTTCCTACCACATCCCTCATTCCTATTTTCTTCCCAGATTTTCCTCTCTTTCCTTTCCTTTAAAAAAAAACCCTACACAGCATCCACTAAGATGACATAGGTCTTGAGGGAAATTATTTTCCTCAGTACCTCCAGTGTGGAGTTTTTGTAAAAAAAACCTATTTAGTTATTTTTGGCTAAGAATATTTATTTCTTAAAAGATTTAAAAACATTAATAAATGGATTATATTTCAGTTATTACATCTTGAAAATATTAGTCATGAATAAAATGATCTTTGTGGAATAGCAGTAAGGTCCTCAGAGAAAACCATTTTTTCAAATACATATACATATTTGTAAATTGTTTCAGAGTGGTAGATACTCTCAGTACCACTATTAAAAATCTAAATATTGCTTAAATGACTTTAACTTTGTTTAGTAATCAGATCAGTACATACAGCCAGGTACTGCCCCTACCTCCAGCTTCTCATCTCTTTACCCTCCTTCCGTCAGCTTCACAACATACCCCAGATTGGGGATGTCATATTCTCCGGGCAGTTGGGATTTTTGTGCAAATGTAGATTCCCAGTCTGCCGAGCGAATCTGTATCTTTTGTAGGATCATTACGAGATAACGGACAGTATCTCCTGTCAGATTTGTGTGATTTATTTGCTTTTTCTAAGTAGGACGCACATTAAATGAATAAATAATAATCATGCATACTTGCAGGAATTCATGTTTAAAGCGATCTAAACTCAAATATGTGACAGTAAATATGTAAAAATCACACAAATCTGACAGGAGGTCACGTCTGTTATCTCGTAACGATCCCACAAAAGATATAGATCGCTCTTATGGTCAAAAATAAACTATTGGATAACATAATATTTTATTTATTTATTTCTACAGTCAAAAAGAAAAACAAAACAATGTTTTCACATTATAAAAATTTATTGCATTTCTAGATTATGGCAATTTATTTACCAATTAAAAAAAAAATTACAGTAAGATTCGTTATACATTTTAATGCAATATAAATTTTTGGATCTCACATTTTTACAGTCAAACAAAGAGATTGTAGAAAGTATTTTTTTTTTAAATTATCTTTATTATTACATATACCTTTATTTCTAATTAAAACTATTTGTTTATTGTTTAAGTAGCTTAATTACTAAAAACTTACACAGATTCTAACACTAGTAATTTCAATGAAAAATAAACATATTTATTATTCTTCTGCCCGCAGTCAATAAATAGAAACATTATCAGAATGAAACTAAATTTTAATCTCTTGATATTATGGCAATTGAAAATGAAAACTATACTTCGCAGTGTTACGTCATTTTTTCTATCATATGTGTTACAATTTAATTAATATTAAAATATCAAATACATACTACTTAGTATGTGGCCACTGATTAAAATTCTTCAAACAGTCAAAAACGTTGTGCGTCACTGTTTAATCAGACCCAATTCACTAAAAACAATTCTAATTATGTGTTGCACTTTCTTAAATAAATTATTTACACTTTTTTTATAAAATAGAGTTACATATCTTAATCTTTTTAATGCTGGCCTTTACAGCACAATCTATGCCAACACCAGTGTTGCCAACTCAGTTCCTTTAGAGCTAGATTTAGCTCTAAATTGAGGCCATCAGCTCTAAAAAAAGTGGTTTAACTTCTTAATGCGACATGCTTTGACAAACGTGTTTTAGTGAAACTTCATGATTCACCTAATATGAGCCTTATCTGCATATGGATCAAATATCGTCGCTCACATTTTAACACCGTGTATTTCAAAATATATATATTTTTTTTATTTCTTTTAAAACTTTTGCATGAGCCATGGTTTGAATTCTTAAATATTAGTTGACCCTTTTTTCAAAGATGTGCTATTTTTATTTAATAAACTAAACATTATTTTGTTTCTCCTGAAAATCCTGTGTAAAATGAAATATGCAGTTTTATAATGTGAGCGACGATAAGCGACAGTTACGAGGATAAGGTTAAAATGCAGTAGCGTGGTTCCGTCTACCTAAGTGATGAATATATTTGGCGATTAAGTAAATGTGATTGATGGAGAGTTAGAGATTGCCTTTGTTGATTGGCACCGACATGTCCAGGAAGTTGTCTATGAAGTCATCCATTTCAGTGCTGTCCCACATATTCAGTGAGGTGTCTCCCATCGCCTGGAAATCAAATATACAAGTTGTGTTATAATTTAATAGTTCTCGGTATCTTGTACTTGATGGCTACACCGAAGCTAAATGCCAAAAACCACATTAATTTAACTAATTATTATACTGAAAAACAGGCCTTAAGAGGATTAACATGCAACATAGTATCACTTCTACATACTTAAACACACACTTTATCACATCTATACATCTGCGATGCGGGGAAATTGGAAGGTAACGTCGCCCTGAGAACCATTTATTGGATAACCAACACATCTTCCACAGGTCACCCCAAGTGGTTTGCTACATTTGGTAACTTAGCAGATGTGCCTGAGGGCAGGGTGTAAAGTTTGTCAGAGTCTCGGCGGCGAATGCGTCTGCCCACCAGCTGCGTGGCAGGCATCGGGAGAGACCGGTTGAGGGAGACCTTTTGACCTCTCCAACAGGACTCTCTTAGAACATCACCTTGCACCGCAACGGGAGGGTTGGATTCATACGTCCGTTACTCCTGGAAATCCTGGAAACTCTGATCCCCGGATTTCTACCCACTACTCATACGTTTTTCCTTCCCAGAACTTCCTCTCCTTTCTTCTCTAAAAAAAACCCTCCACAGAGCATCCCCAAGGATGTGCCCCTCCATAAAGATGTGCCATTGCCTTCTGTGTGGAGTTAATGTAAAAAAAAGCTGCCCTGATGATAGACACTGTACCGCTGCCCAAAACGTTGACTAAACCCAAAATGGCATAACAACTCAAAAATGAAGCATGACATGTAATTATTTTGGCTGTGATAATCTCAAATCATAACATTTATTTTACGTTAGGTTAGGTGTATAGTAGAGAGTTGGCTAATTACGTTTCTGGGCAAGTGTCGGGGGCATGCGGTGCAGCGAAGGCGTGATGAGTGGCACTCGCACTTGGCGCGGGCACAGGGACGGGAAGTACGCGATACGCGACTGGCGAGCACAGTTGCGGCACGCCGACCCCCACCCACCTCCGTCACGCGCAGCTTGCTTCCTGCAAATATTGTGCCTGGAACGAAAGAATGCTTTATCTTAGATATTTTATTTCAAAAAGAAATGTACTAATTTTGAATTTTCACGTGTACCAAATACTTTGGGTATACAATTAAAATAACTTTGTACCTTCATCAGTTGTGTTTAAAAAACATAATATGTTTCATAAACCCCTGATGAAGGTTCAAGTTTAACCAAAACCGGTTGGACTTTGGACTTTGGATTTATTTATTTTTCAGAGTACCTAAACCTATGTTATTTATGTATTTGAGATTGGGAATTTTATTCTTTTTTTTTTTATACTGCGGCTTTATGCAGGAATATTCTACACGTATTTAGTTAATTTCTACGTAAGATTGATTTTGGTTTTTTATATTTATGATGTTCATTCTCGCTGTATTTAGCGAGAGAGTTAATCGTGGGATTAGAGTGACTTTCTAGGCCAGCGTAAAACCTAGTAGTAGCCTGTGCAAAAATAAGATCTTTTACCAACGGGACGTTGGATTCATCGTGGAGAGTAGAGATTCTACTCCAGCTAGGTGCATTTAAGGCGAGTCTAATGCATTTATTTTGAAAGGTTTGAAGTTTATTTAAATGGGTTTTTGCTGCATAACCCTAGATTGGGCAAGCGTAGGAGAAACATGATCTGATGGTTGTTTTATAAAGAAGTAATTTGTTGTCAGTTGATAAACGGCTATTTCTACTCATCATGGGATAGAGGGATGATAGATAACGATTTGGAAACCGGTTGGTTAAAGATTTATAATAGAGTGGTGTTTAAACAAAGTTATTTTATTGTAATTTTATACTAATTTTGGTTGTCTGTAATGCTTGAAAGCTGGTTCCACGAACTCAAATTTGCTTCGAATTTAAGTCTCATTTGTGTGAAAAATTCAGACAAGTGATAAAGTACCAACCTATAATATACCTATTATAAATTCCTAATACAATATTTTTAACTATCAAAATTGGAACTGATTTTTTTATCAAGATTCTGAATTCAGACAACAGAATAATTTTAAATAACAAATTTATTTTTTTACCGTTAGTCTCCATGGCGAGAGAGGCACAGAATCCAAGTTGGGCCTTGGGTAGCCTCACTTGCTGCCGCAGTTCTGCATCACCTACCATCTCCCTTGTGTCCTTCACCGTATAGGCCAACGAGTTGTCAATACCTGGAAAGAGAAGAGAGTTTATAAGCCAATGGAAGAGTGAATGTCTGCTTGAGACACTTTTAGTGAAGTACTTTTCTTTAATATTGAAACGTCTGTAAAAGAAATGATTGAGGAATGTATCAGAGACTCATTAATCAAGACGCATAATGTCAAGGTTGTTAGTGAACCACTCTGCTATACTGAGACTAAGAGACCCGAAGGAAAAGAGCCACATGGACCTTTGACCTTTCCAACAGGACTCTCTCAGAACATCGCTTTTCACCGCAGTAGGAGGGATAGATTCGTATGTCTATCATTCCTGGACACACTGACCCCTAGATCCTACCCACCGCTCTTAACGTTTTTTTTCCCAGAAGTTTCTCTCCTTTCTTTCCCTAAAAAACCCCCCACACAGCATCCCGGAACAGCCCTCTATGTGCAGATATTGTAAAAAAAAAAAAATTGTTTACATTTTTTTATTTCATTTCCGTTATGAACAAAAAATATAAATGTAAGTAAAAAATAATCCCATAAAGGAAATGCCTGTGTGAGGGTATTATAATAATTGATAATCATATAATGACACTTTGTTTTTATGCAGGAGATTCGGATTCCATAATATTGGTCCCGCTTCATAAAGCTAAAAAAGTAATCATTAAAAATAATTGTTATATGTACCACTCTCCCATGATAAAATTGTCATATTAACTGCTCACCTGACTCAATTGACTGCTGAGTGAAGTCTGATGACAACTCCTTTGATTCGGATATGGTTTACCGCCAATCATTATTCTTTCTTTAAAATGTTGTGATTTGTAAGAACAATTTGTTGAAACTTACCATAAAGGGTCTTGGCCACCCTCTTCTTGGTCATGGTGAATTCACTGTTCATGACGATGTGAAGAGTTACTGATGAGTCCATTAGAACCTGGTGTACCACCGAATAGTCCAACTGAAAAAATAACCAGTCAGATCAATAACACAATATAAAATTCCTACGAATTTGACTAAATCACAAACCCGTACAGTTATCAATTGAGTGGTCATTGCTAAGAGACTTGCTTTTCTTGCTTTGGGTTTTGTGCATATCATTTAAACCTTCACAATATTACCACTTCCATATTCGTGTACATAATTTAGTAGTTTATGTCTTTTACCTTCATTGATAATATGTCACATTTGACACAGGGGAATAGGAAGAATGTCTTGGACACCCCCGGACGGAAGGTGAGATGGGAGGCGTGGCTCAGAGCCTCAAAGGCATCGGATGAGTAGTTTGTTGCATTCTTGGATTCTGCAGGTTAGAGAAAACATCATTGTAATATATTTTTTAATATAACAAAGCTAAAAAGGATTTTTTTTTATTTTAATAAAAAGACAAATAACTTTGTTTACATCACTTTTATTGGTACACAATCAACATGTTTCGTAAACAATGTTTACTTCATCGTTTGATCCTGATGAAGTAAACATTGTTTACGAAACATGTTGATTGTGTACCAATAAAAGTGATGTAAACAAAGTTATTTGTCTTTTTATTAAAATAAATAATGCCATCACAAAGTGAAAACCTTTCCGAAGAAGTTTTCTTCGAAAAACTAAAAAGGTTCATACAGTTCCTATTTAGGACCTAAACCAAGCATTCACTTGCAAGTTCAGTAATTTTATGAATTATTCTCGTGAAATCAGGCGTACCTCAAGGTAGCACTCTAGTACCTTTTTTAATTCTTTAGGCTGATTATATTATCTGACCATCCCTGTTAATTAGAGGTAGCGTACATAACACATATTTTTGTACACTATGCTTACCAAATACAAGATGGTCAATAGCTGGTGCCACTTGAGAGGCGTCCAAGAAAAGTTTGTTGTTATAGTATAGGGATCTTGCTGTCTTATATATTCCGGAACCGCCGTAACCGACCACTGTGTATCTAAAAACAAAAAAGGAATAATGGTGGTTTAATATTATAATAAGCATTAAAACTGGAAACACTTGAGAGAGGCCCAATTGCAAAGCTGGATTCAAGAAGGCTCACAAAAAAGTAGAAATAGCTAAACCTGGAGAGGATTGCAGTAACTGAAACCTGAGAAACACAATAGAAAAAAGAAAGATGAGGGAAATTGGTAGAATAAATAAGTCAACCCATTGATTTATAAATTCACCATAGGAATGGAACAGAAGTATGAAACAACCTCAGAACATAATGGTTTGTATGCTAAAGGAAGAAGAAGCAAGAAAGAACTTATATAACTTATTTCTTATGATTACGAACCTATTTTCCGTAAGACCACTTTCTTCTAGTTTGTCATCCAAACTGGTCAAAAGAACATCAATGTTCTTAGCTTTCCTGATGTTTGTATTGCAAGAGTGAGTCTCGATAATGAACACTACGTCCGTAGAATTGGGAACGTCCAAGACGAAGTTGAAGGTTCCCTCGTCAACTGGCTCACCAGCGGGAGATATGCATCTGAAAATAATTTCACATCATTAGATCATTTTTCATAATTATTATAGAAATCTCAATATTATTGATTTGTAGATTGCAATACTTACTCCATGCACTTCTCAGGCGTTCTGATAGGGATGTGGTCAAATAGGCAAATCTCTCTATAGGCATTGGCCAGCATGCAAGGGTCCAGGCCTGCCATACACTCGTCATAGAATGAGGAAACCTTGATCTGAAATTAAGCAATGTTTTTATGATACATGTAGATATACAATTATAAGACAAACCAAATAAGAATCAGACTATTTATTATAATACAGACCCAAACATGATAGAAAGGTTAAGAAATGAAAAAAATAAATTATTTGACGTTTAAAAGCTTTACAGCTCATTATTGAAATTACTTCACACAAAAGATCTTATTTTACACAGACTAAATTGGATTCGCTATAACACAGCACGAGCACAAGCTATATTTCTGGAAGAGATTTTCATTCTAAATAGACTATCAATTATTTTCTTATCTTCTTTTTCAATAATATATCAACTATCTGCCTATGAAATTATTACAGGTGTCCTGAACATCTATGTTTGCGGCTCTCCATGCAGCTCAGGAACATGAGAACTGGAGGAGTCTGGCTCATCATTGATCCTCAGCAATAAGGCTACGATCGAGAAGAAGAACATTGAACAAAATAAAAAAATTACCATTGGGAAGCATGCTTTCAGCGGAGACACCTTGCTCATAAAGTACGGCTCGCAAACCGTCTGATTGGCAGCTCGATTTTTCAGTCCGGGATTGGTGAACACTCCTCCAATCAGCTGCCAGCTATTTGACAACTCTGCTACGGAAGAAGTCACTTTTCCCGCAGGAGTTAACATATCGTCTGATGGCTCGTTGTTCATTGTGCCAAAGAGGCCTCCCAATCGACCGAAATACCACCCTGAAAATTAAAATAAAATTGATACTGTTTTTGTTAATGGTTATTACTTAAGTATGTAAATAATTACAACACACCACATGAATATATCTAAGCAATACTTAGAAAAATTGACAAGAACAGATAAACAAAGTATGCATTCAATTTGGGAGGCGGGCACAGTTACCGCCGCACTGGGAACTATTTATTGAATAACTAAAACCTCTGCCATACATCACCCCAAATGATAACTTATCAGGGATTCATCGGGTGAACTGCGTTCAGGTCTGGTCAAGTCAGGGCCGGATCGGAAAGGACCAGTTTGAGGAAACCCTTTGTCCCTTGTCTCTCTCGACCTTTTGTCTTGTCCGCCACTTCTGGACACACTGACCCCTTGATTCCTATCCACACCTCATACCTTTTTCCTTCTTAGAACTTCCTCTCCTTCCTTTCATTAAAAATACCCTCCACCCAGCATCTCCAAAGATGACATAGGCGCTGAGAGACATTATTTTCCTCAGGGCTTCATGTGTTTAGCAAAATTTTATGTAAAAATACTTGTGAAAAATCAAAAGCACACATATGTATCTTACCTTCAATTGTGACAATGCATGTTTTGAAGTGGAATGTGCAACGAACAACGACTCCTTCGGAGTTTTCAGCTGTTATTTGCTCTTCGTCTCTCTCGATTGTCCAATCGTCAATTTTCTCAGGAAGGGTCAGGACATTGGCATTTCCAACAGAAGCAGACTGAAAAAAAAAACAATTAAATTATTTTCCTGGTGTTATTATAAATTCAGTAAATAACCAGATATATCAATTCCAGTGTTATGGAAGGGTAATCCAAGCATCGCTTTTGTGAGACACCACCATTCAGTATTAAAAGTCATAAAAACAAGCAAGTTATTATGAAAACAATGTCAGCTGGTGTTTATCCTGGCCTATTAAGAATAGGGTATTTTCACAGTTTTTTTTTATTATTGAAAAAAAATAAGTAAAAAATTACGAAGATAACGGAATTTTTATAAAAATTTTATGACGACGAATAAACTTTCTATAACGCTTTAAAATACGCCTTTTTAAAATGCCGCCAAAACGATGTTTTCGCGTTCTACGTTGCCCAATGCCTCCGTGACGTCACCGCCGCCGAACATCTCGGCGGCGAGACTGTAGTCAGTGCGTAAGTTGCAGTTTGAGTTATTTATTTACTTCCAGTTTCTTCGAATTATGTCATTATATTTATTCTATATCTTCCTACTTGCGAAACATGTATTGTTTTTATTACACATGTATACAAATACTATAAGAAAAACCCAAAATGAGATGTTTAAACGAACCTTTCTAAAGCGATAAAACATGTCGATCGTACAAATGTTGGGCGTGCGTTTAATGTATTCGACACCAATGCCGAAAGGTTCAACGACACTAGTTCCTCGGAGCATCTTCTATTGAAATACCGGTAGAAGAAGGACACCATTCCCACCTAAAGGCTGTGCTCTAAACATTGCAATCCGTTGTTAGAGAGGGAAATCTATCGAACGGTATTTTAATCTATAAAGTATTATGGGGCTCTAGAATAAAGGTGGCTGCCAAATTCAACAAGCGGACCTGTGATTTGTACAGAGTCAGCAGTTGTGTATCTGTGGGCCCTATAGTACAATACCCCCTCATTCTTATAAGCTAACTTGACTCTGGCTTCGACGGAGCAGGCTTGCTTTTTTGCGGATTTGAATTTTAACATTACAATAAAAAACATTTTGTTATTGACCATTTATATTTATAATTTAAACGTGGAAACACCCATTTTTACACTTGAAGGATGGATATCTACACAATAATGACGGCCTCCGTGGTCGAGGAGTAAGGCTCTCAACTAGCAATCCCTGTGTGAATAAGTATATTTGTATGTAAATAATAATATATGTTTAATATTTATATATATCGGGATGTATATATATATATGCATATTTTTTATAGAAAGACAAACATTCCCGGTTTACGAATGATCTGACAATGTGTGAAAATCTCCTAATACCACCACAGTAATAGGAAAATGTTGCTTGTGTCATGATGGAGGATTTAGCCAGCCGAGGAATCGAACACGAGTCGCCTGGGTGGGACCCAAATGCGATGCCAACTCAGCCAATGATCGGTCTTTGAATAAGTTGAAATTTCACAATTTATTCGTTTTTTTATTATTTTTTATATGAATACCGCACAAGAGTCCCAACTGCTCCCGTCTGAAGCCAGTGAGACTATATCATCCCCAATTGGGGTATGTTGTGAGGCTGAAGGTAGTGGGAAGGAGAAGGAGTTAGGGAAGAGGAAGGTGGTGAAGTACCTGGCTATTCAGATCTGATCACCAAACACGGCTAATGCCATATCAAGCAACGTTTCAATTCTGAATGGTGGTCTTACACCAAGGCGATACTGAGAGTATCTTCCACTTGGAACGTGCCGCAAATATACTATAGTATATTACTTTAAATGTATAAATTGTGAAAAAGTAATCAAATAACACTCACAAAGTAATCAAATAAAATTTATTTTCCACGCCGGGATTCAATCCCGTGACCTTACCGCTGGACTACGCCGGCCGTCAAAATAATATGTAATATATTTGTGGCACGTTTTAGAGTGCAAGATACTCTCAGTATAACCATTCCATAAAATATAACCAGAAAGACTACCATTCAGAATCGAAATGTTGCTTGAAATGGCTTTAGCCGTGATTAATGACCAGATCTGAAAAGCCAGGTACTTCCCCACTTTCCTCTTTTGCATCTCCTTTCGCATACCCCAATTGGGTATGCCATAGTCTCACTGGCTCCAGATGGTTGAGAGTAGTTGGGAGTTGGGAAGTTAATAGGTATTCACTTAAAATAAGGAAATTTACTTGTAGAATGGCCAAAGTTTTAAAGATTATCTTATGACAGGGAAGTTAGGTTACGAACTGTCACTTGGCTGTTTTGTTCAATTTAATTTAAAAGGGCCAGAATTAACTCTTTTTTCGGGCGCATGTTGTTAAAATAATATAATATAACGGATATAATATGAGAGTTAGTGCATACAAAATGTTTTCATTGCCGTAAATCCCCAAAAAAAACCATTGTTAGTCATTACA
Organism: Limnephilus lunatus; assembly: GCA_917563855.2. Taxonomy (NCBI): domain Eukaryota; kingdom Metazoa; phylum Arthropoda; class Insecta; order Trichoptera; family Limnephilidae; genus Limnephilus; species Limnephilus lunatus. The sequence continues at coordinate 85,667,599 of OU830594.1, forward strand.
ACTGGACAATCTACTACACTATATAAAGAGGTAAGGTTTGTTTGTTTGTTTGTTTGCATCGAATAGGCTCTGAAACTACTGAACCGATTTAAAAAATTCTTTCGCTGTTGGGAAGCTACACTATCCCTGAGTAACATAGGCTATATAATATTTTCAAAATAATTAGGGATCATTACTAAAACTCCAATAATGCAACCCAAGGTGTAAAAAAATTACCTAAAATATTCTTTACATCGCGTGCGCTGCGAAAACTATTGATGATAGAATAAAATAATGTACTACGAATTTGTAGAACACATAATTATTTACAAAAAAGATCGCGACAGCATATGTCTAACTATTATGGTTATGCCACAATAAGTATTCTTTTATTTAAAAAATTTAATTAATATGTCGCCGCTTGAAAAGGCTTTTTATTTGTATCTTGGTGTTAATCCTTATCAAAATAAATTACTTCATATTCAAGACAGCTTCAATACCTTTATTTAACTTTTTGAATTTTTCAATTCGGATATTTAATTAGAAAGATATCACGAGTTTAATAATATCTAAAATTAATGTGTTTTGCATTGATGACAACAAATCTACTACACTATATAAAGAGGTAAGGTTTGTTTGTTTGTTTGTTTGTTTGCATCGAATAGGCTCTGAAACTACTGAACCGATTTGAAAAATTCTTTCGCTGTTGGGAAGCTACACTATCCCTGAGTGACCTAGGCTATATAATATTTTCAAAATAATTAGGGATCATTACTAAAACTCCAATAATGCAACCCAAGGTGTAAAAAAATTACCTAAAATATTCTTTACATCGCGTGCGCTGCGAAAACTATTGATGATAGAATAAAATAATGTACTACGACTTTGTAGAACACATCATTATTTACAAAAAAGGTCGTGACAGCATATGTCTAACTATTATGGTTATGCCACAATAAGTATTCTTTTATTTTAAAAATTTAATTAATATGTCGCCGCTTGAAAAGGCTTTTTATTTGTATCTTGGTGTTAATCCTTATCAAAATAAATTACTTCATATTCAAGACAGCTTCAATACCTTTATTTAACTTTTTGAATTTTTCAATTCGGATATTTAATTAGAAAGATATCACGAGTTTAATAATATCTAAAATTAATGTGTTTTGCATTGATGACAACAAATCTACTACACTATATAAAGAGGTAAGGTTTGTTTGTTTGTTTGTTTGTTTGCATCGAATAGGCTCTGAAACTACTGAACCGATTTGAAAAATTCTTTCGCTGTTGGGAAGCTACACTATCCCTGAGTGACCTAGGCTATATAATATTTTCAAAATAATTAGGGATCATTACTAAAACTCCAATAATGCAACCCAAGGTGTAAAAAAATTACCTAAAATATTCTTTACATCGCGTGCGCTGCGAAAACTATTGATGATAGAATAAAATAATGTACTACGACTTTGTAGAACACATCATTATTTAAAAAAAAGGTCGCGACAGCATATGTCTAACTATTATGGTTATGCCACAATAAGTATTCTTTTATTTAAAAAATTTAATTAATATGTCGCCGCTTGAAAAGGCTTTTTATTTGTATCTTGGTGTTAATCCTTATCAAAATAAATTACTTCATATTCAAGACAGCTTTAATACCTTTATTTAACTTTTTGAATTTTTCAATTCGGATATTTAATTAGAAAGATATCACGAGTTTAAAAATGTTAGTATTAGAAAAAAGTTTCTGCTACGGGCCGGGCGGGAGAGGAGTCAAGAAATGAAGTGCCAGGGGGGTTGGCGGGACGGGGGAGCGGGAGAGCGGTGGCGGGGAAGGTGGAAGTGGAACGCTGGAGGTTTACGCACGGGAATGTACGCACGGGAGTAACATTTTATTTATTTAAATATGGCATTGCAACGCATGCCGGGAAACAGCTAGTATTATATAAAACTGTAGAAAAATAACACAAGCATCTTAAAAAATGAAATAAAACCGTCAATAACCGCGAACAAGTCGAGAATGTTTAAACTTTTGATAGTAACGCGGTGATAAACTTCTGAACGTTGACGGGCGTGACGTCATAATTCGTTAAACCAATCATGGGCCGTTTACCGTTTTAAGCCGACTGGCCTATTTTGAAATCAATAATTATGAATGAAAATATTCAAATTAAACTTTTTTATTGCGATAATCGTAATCAGAAAAATAATCTTTAATTCTTCCACATGTTTTTACCGGTATCCCCAGTTTGTGAAAATACCCTATTAAGGATGTTCTCAAAATATGGTGTTAGAGAAAAATGCTCAGGATTTCATAGTCTGCCAGGTGCACTTATATGACCAATGTGGAAGAGTTAGGCATTCACAATAGGCTATCATCAAAGGCTATAGGCTAAGATATTTTGGATATGTTGCTCGTCAAATTGAGAACTCAAACCTGGAGAATCTCATGGTCACTGGCAAAGTGGAAGGCAGGAGAAGCAGGGGAAGATTACTGATGCTTTGGAGTGATCAAATGTTAGTGTTCCAATTTAGGATTCCATTACCAGGGAAATTGGGGTGGGGTCACGATTCCTAGTAATGAGGCAACGAATAAAGAAGAAGTTTAGATTACGTACCTCCTCGAACAGGTCAATCTTGATCAAGTTCTTTTTGCCCAGTATGATGAGGTTGTATTTATTAGGGGTGTCGGACTGCATGAGGATGGTGAAGTTTCGTTGCAAGAAGTCCGCAGCCAGCAGGAATGTTCCTGGCTCAGTCATGGTGAACACGCGGCGATCCATGGTCACGATCGTACCGTGTCCTGTCATGATGGCGCTGCCTGGAAACACAAATAATTTGAAGAAAAAAACATTATGAAGAGTGGACGGAAGCTTGCTGGATTGAGAGGTGATTTAGAGGTGCTCAAGAAAATTAAGGAATTCAAAAATCTGGAGGAAACTTCGGAGCAAACAATTTTCGAAAGGGAATAAAAAATTGAGGTTTATATTGATAGCTATAAAACCCACAATGACGGATAACTGAGATTTAAAGAGAGACACAATATTATGCGAAAAATAGTTTTACCAGCAGACTTTACCCGCTACTTATTTTTGAATAATATTAAAAAATGTGAATCAATCGATATGGTAAATTGTTGATTAGTTTTTTACTGCTTAACAGAAGATATTTAACAGCATTCCAATAATAATAAATGGATTTATTAGAATAAGGCGTCTAAAGAGATTCTAGAAAAGTGAAATAAAAAAAAAAAATCATTTCCACTTACCAGTAAACGGTGGCATAAGATTGTATATATCCATGTATGGCTTGAACTCGTAGTAGTAAGACATCAATGTAAAGTTGGATAAAATCCACGTGTCCAAGAGGTCGTGAATGACCTTGTACTCCTCGATCTGGCTGAAGTCTGGAGTTCTGTTGAAGGCATGCCAAGGAACGGGCAGTTTTTGCTCTAATAATAGTTGGCCTGTTCTAGGGTCAAACACGAAGTTGGTCTTCGCTTTACGGTGCCTGAAAAATACAAACAATTTTAATTGATTTAAATAGGTTGGGAGATAGAAAAATCCATTATCCCGAAGATAACCATCAGGAAAACAAATGCTCTCCGTAATATAATGTTATATAATATCGACCACCATAACACGGGCATGAGCCTAGCATGATGGTTGAAAAATCCACAAATGAAGTAACCATTCAAAGCAATGAATAAATAAAAAATAATTTTTTTATTTTTAAATCTTAGTTTTTGAACCATCCACGAATCAATCTAAAGAAATGTTTAGTATTGTTCCTACAACATCCTGACTGGTAGATGGTTCGTTATGATAATTTTCAAGAGAAACTCGGTAAGATGGAGCCATGGATTTTAACCATTCTCCCCTAGGAAAATATATCTGATTTTTTTAATGAACTCTCTAAGATGGGTTTTCCTATCTAGTGTAGAAAATATAAATGCTTACAGTAAAACAGGAAAAAGAGGAGTGAGATTGAGAACTTCAGAACCGATGATTAGAAAATATCAAAAATATATTTACATCTCTTCATTTTGCAGTGCCGTCTTGGCTCCTTCAGTGAGCTTATTCCACATTGTACGGGCGAGTACCTCCAGTCCTTCTCCAACCCTGAAGTAGTCATACCACCACTGTAGTCTAGTCTTGACCTCCCAGAACTGAAAACAAATTGAATAACAAAACATTAAAATAATAATGTGTTTATCGAAGACACTTTAAAATTCACCATTGGTAAAGAAATGTTCTCTATAAAAGAAGAGGTTTCAAGGACAGGACAGATAGTGAAACACTTAAAATGATCATAGAGAAGATCAATGTCTTTAAAATAAGAAGCTATTGGAAATTCGAACCAGTCTACAACACATGAAATAAATTAAAATACCTTTGATTTGATGAAATGCACAATCTTGAGTTCTTGTAGTTGGTTGAGTTCGCTGAATATTTCCATGAATATTTCCTTTAATTCCTTCTGGAACGGAATGTGAACCACAATCCTCTCATTCAAGAACTCGATAGCCATGGCGGTGCACTTCTTTATGTTCGTCATAGCGTCGTTGTTCCTCATTTCTTTCAAAAACCTAGATTAAAAAAAGGAGATAGACAGAATTATTAAATTATATAAACACTGTACTAACCATTGCAGTCTTTTTGAGTGGATGTTTGAATATTATACAAGATAGATGGAAACAAGAAAAAGTCACTCACTTATCAACTTCCTGAGTAAACGATGAAAACAGATTGAAGTATGGTGATTCTGTTAATTCATTTGTCCTGGCGTAGAAGAAATCTATCACCTCTCCTCCCACTTTCCAAACAAAGGTCTCTGCATAATGAATAAACCTCAAGAACGAGGGTTCCATAGACTTAAGAAGGCTCTTCCAGAAATCATTCAATTTTCGCATACTCTTCACCCATGCTTTCTCAACATAATTTATGAAGTTCAAGTGCAAATCCTTCACAAATGAATCGTATTTCAAAATTCCAGCTTCCATGAAGTTGGATACTTGTTCCATAAGATCTGCTTCCAAAAGTGAGTTAATTTGTTCCATGAACTGAGCGTAAGAAGTTTTGACCTTTTCAATAATCCACAGAATTCCGTCTCTCAAAGATTTGCCAGTGTCTCCCATGACTTGCCACATTTCACTGACGATCTTCGGCAGACTTTCAATGTGATTTCTTAAAGACAGTTGGTCTATAACGTTCAAAACAAACTCAGTGATGTCTTTGGTGTAGAATTCATTGGAATCGTAAGAATCTTCGAGGAATTTCTGGAACTCGTCCCAGTCTTCTTTGACGACATGGAGATCATTAAGATCATCCAAGAAATCACGCACTTTCAATTTTGCTTCAGTCCAAACGTTTTTCAAAACATCATGAGTTTCGATAGGAATACTCTTCCAAATTTTGAGAACTTCATTAGTTTGAAGGTACAGGTCTTTGAGCGTGTTAGAAACCGATGTTTTAACTTCTTGGTACATCTCTGGTCTCCAGCGTATCTCACTGGTAAGGAGTCGAGAGTGGTTGAGACGAATGTAAGAAGAAACATCAACTGTTTTGACATCTTCAAAGTCTCTCCACGCGCCCAATTCTGCCGATCGAGCGTCGTTTACTTGACCAATGACATGGAAAGAAATGTCTGAAAAGAAATAGTTTAAAATAATTTTATTTATACTACAATGGTGGTTGTATTATGTGTAAGTAGTAGTATTCTAAGTTATCACATGGGTAACAACTGGAGTTTGAGACTTTGCAGTTCCGTGCAGGAACATTTTTGGTCTGCCAAGGACCAGTGAATTACTAACAATATTGCAATTACCGATGGCCCAAGAAAACAGTTTAAATTTAACTGTATGAAAAATTAAGGAAAGGCCAAAAGGCAAAGATGTAATATATGACCTCCTGCTTGGATTTAATACAAGATACAAATTGGCTGAAGAATGCGAAAGGGTGAAATAAAAATTCTTGATAGTACAACATTAAACGGAGAGCAATAAATAAATATTATTATTTATTTTGGAACATTGAGCCATGATTTTCTTTAGACAACGTATCAGACTATCTTGGAGAGTCCACCGTCAGGGCAGAGAATATAAAACCATTAGCCGTGAGGATTGAATATCACAGCATGCACACAGGACACACTGAACCCCTGATTCCTACACACCCCTTAAACCCTTTTCCTTCCCAGAACTCTCCTAACTTTCCTTCCCTTAAAAAACCCTCCACACAGCATCTCCAAAGATGACATATGCCCTGAGGGAAATTATTTTCCTCAGGGCCTCCTGTGTGGAGCTCGGGTAAAAAAAAATGTATTAAAGTACAAATTGACAAATCGGTGAGTAACTCACTAGACACTAATTTTGGTGTACCACAAGGAAGCACACTGGGCACCTTTTCTATTTATAATTTACTTTTAATATCAATGAGTTATGCGAGCTATCAGAAGGCGGTATTACATTCGCAGAACTCATTCAACCTAATGTAAAAAATATAAAATTTAAAAAAGATGAACTATTGAAGGAAGAATTGGCAAAATCACAAAATGACGAGTATACTTAATTCTTACCGTCACTCCTGTTGAAATGGGCCAAAACAGACTTGTCTTTAGTGGAAAAGAACCAAACTCCATCATCTTGACCGGTAGTCCTGTTGACCTTAGCCACTACTTTGTATTCTGGAGCCATAATATTCCACGAAGTATTCAATTTGTACCAATCTTTTTCGTTTATCTTCTCAAATTTGACAGTGTGGTTTTGCAGGTCGATGAGGAGGTTAGTCTCCCGAACCACTTGGTGGAACAAAGACTTCTGGTAACTGTAGTAATGTTTCAGGTGGTATAGTTGATAGTGCATGTTGAGGTTTGATTTCACCTTAAGGTCAAGACTTGTTGCTGGGTGATTGCAGTCCAATTCAAACCTTAAAGTGAAGAATTACGTCACATTAATTTTTTGAATTAAATTTGTAAATTTGCAATTTCATTTTATTACCACTGTAATTAGTAGTTTAGTGGTAGAAATACTTTACAGAGAAAAAAAGAAATATTATTTGGTCACTTACTGGTAATCTCTGAGGGGTCCAACAGAATTGTCTTTCACCACAGAGTTGAAGGACAATCTGTCTTCCTCGTATTTAGAATAGTCTACCGTTATGGCAACCTTGGAGGTCAATGTGGAGTCGCTTGTGTATTTTCCCAAAAAGGTTACGTCCTGTAATTTATGCAATAAAATTTTATTAGGTAGGTATACTTGTAACAATACAAAGTTAGAAACTAAAGTTACTGCCGCAGAGATATCAGGTCTCTTTCTTTGGACAAACTCCGAACAAATGAGCTTTATCAGACGACTGGGGACCATTTTCATGGCATTATCTCAAACCACGAGGGTTCGATTCAATTTATCAGCGATTTTAATAAGTGTCCGTGGATATCTTGAATGTTTTATGTCCTAATAAAGTGGACACCATTTAAAGGAAATTTTTCATTGTAGGTACCTGTTTACCTAACCCTACAATAAGATATTGCAGTCCGCTCAGCTCTCCGGAGGGCCTGAGTAATTCATCTGTTGGATTACTGAGGAACTCCCTTTTTAGTCATTTCTGGAGGTGGAAAGAACTCTCCAAGGTTTGTAATATCAAATGAACAGATTTTGATATCACTTCTCTTAATTCATATTTTTGTAGAACTCTGCTTGATTATAACTACACATTTGGTATATTGCAGAAATTGAAAAAAAATTGACAAACATCAACTGGATATGTAATAACAGATGAAACAAAATAGGTTAAATTACATTAGGTTAGTTTATGATTGGTTTGACGTTTTGTACTTGACTTCTTCAATGCTCTGTTTTGTCATGGAACGAAAAAAAAATACCTTGCTAAACGAAGGGTGCATCAGCGACAGTTTTAAATCATGGAGAATCTTGTCAGGCAAGTCAGGGTTAGCCCAGCGCCCCTCCAACCTGACGGTCTTGTTCTCCTCATGTAGAGACCAGTTGATATCAGCCGCCCCCTCCAGCAAATTAGCCTTCAGGTGGTAGTCCGACACCACGGTGAAGGAACGGCGCGGGTAGCGGACGGAGATCTGAACCTCTTGGCTCTCGTCGTCCGTCTGGAAATTAACAATATTTATGAGAATAAAATAAGAAAAATAACCATAATAGCAGTAGATATATATCCGAACTAAATTATCAAAAATTCATATTATATATTTACCAGCAGGTACTTAACGAGAAAAGATTCATGAACATTTGAAAAGTGCGAAGGTCGAAGTGAAATATTAGTTCCAAAACAAGCCTATGTATTTATAATTTTGTGTGACTGGAAAAAATCTCAGGCAATGTTTATAAAAGTGACTATTTTTAAAAGCTTCTGCAAGGATTTTTTTCACTGTAGAACATCACTCTCTTTTTGAAAGATTTAATTTTATTGAATAAATGATGAATGCAGGATGAACAATCTGTGCATTTTGTCATATTTTATTATAATTCAAAACTCACGACAGAATCACACTACAGCTAAAAATAGTTGCTTTGTCCTTGGAAAATCTAGCCATTTTTTTTTTTAGTAGGAGTCCTCGAGGAAAAAAATTTCCCTCGGAGCGTATGTCATCTTTGGGGATGCTATGTGGAGGATTTTTTAAAGGAAAGGTAAAAGAGGAAAATGTGGGAAGGAGAAAGGTATAAGGGTTGGGTAGGAATTTAGGTCAATGTGTCGAGGAGTGTCCTTCTGGAGAGGACAAAAGCTCAACCAGTCTCTCTCAATCTGGTTGCCACGCAGTTGGTGAGCAGACGCATCCAACGCCAAGACCCGAACAAACCTCACCTCAAGAACTTGGGCACCCCTGCTAAGTCTACAAACATAGCAAACCACTTGGAATGACCTATGGCAGAGGTGATGGTTATCCAATAAATTATGCGCGGGGTGGCAGTACCTGACGATATCAGCTTTCCAAATTGAAAAGTTCTGTCTTTCATGATCTGCCATTCAAAATTCACAATTTAAAAGTCTTTTACTACTTCAAGTGTTCTGTTTATTGTGGGTTATGAATGATTGTAGTTACATTTCTGTAGGATTTATAAGCTTGCAAAATCCCATTTTTTAGAAAGAAAGATAAACATTTCCGGGCTCTGAATAAAAATGACAATTTCAATATTTGAAAATCTTCTAATACTATTATTAAAAATGGAAAATATTCCTTATTTAATGATGGAGCACTTAGCTAGACTAGGAATTGAACAAGGCGCATTTGCTAGAGGTCGTTTTATTTATTCCCCTTTCTCGATCCTTTTATCGGCTGTGCATGATTTTCTTCAAATCTGTGCAAATTATCTACTTAAAAGTAATATGTAAATCAACTTACCTCTGTTTTGTTCAAAATGTTGAGGTCATATTGTAACCATACATCTGAGGCCCACTGCAATTTAGATCCTTGGAACAACTCCTTTTCTTTGGATTCGTAATTGTTTTCAAATCTACAAAAAAAAAATTATATAAAGTCTTATTATTCATATCAATTTGTATATCAGTTTTAGTTTTCTCAAGATTATGATTTGTGGAGATACAATGTTTTAACTTTAAGCCATCGATATTATATATCTTATTTAAGTTCTTCGTAACTTACTTGACAGTTTTATCTCCTTGGATGGCCAGAATTCTGACCTGTTTTCCAGTATTCCAAGGCTCAATATCTAGCCTTCCCGTCAAGTTGAAATTAGTTGCGTTGTTCAATTCGTAGACAGACGCTTGTTTGCTATCCTAAAAAAATTAAAAGATGAAATTTGAATAACACAAAAATACAGAAAAATAAAAAGAGACAACCACAAAATTGTTAAACGCCATGAAGTAGTTTATCAGAAAATCTAAGAAAAGAATTGGAAGAGTATGATGTAAATATAAAAGACACTTACTGTATTTTCATTATCGTACTGATGAATGTAGTGCACTCCGAATGGCGTAAACTTCACAATATCAACGCTGATATCGACGGTATCTCTTAGCAAATTCCTGTCGTTGACATCAGAGATGCTCTTGAAAAAGCTTTGAACGAGCTGATCTCCATTATAGAACACCGTATTATTTCCTTTGCTCCATTTATCAGCTTCAACATACGAATAATCCGTTACCATGATATGCCTGGTGCTCAGCGGCACTTCAAGAGAAATGATTCCATATTGTCCAACGGAATTTTGAAGTCCTTTTTTTACTTTGTGGGTGGCATTCAAAAGGGCAGATTGATTGGGCCAGAACATTTGAACCATATTTTCGCAGAGAATTTCTCCATTTGTGATCCTGGCATCTGTTGCCAGCCACGGAAGGTTTTGGAAGGGTGTTGTTGTGTTGATGGTCCCGACTGTGTATTTTAAACCCCCGTAAGTGAGATCAATATCGACCAATTGATGGGACGCGGGATAGCAGACCGTACCACTGAAATTATAAAAACAGATTTTATATTTGTGCATTAAGAAATAATGTAAAAATTTGATGTTCATAAGGTAAAGTATTGTTTGTTATCAGTACTGTGGTGATGAAAATAAACTGTGGCGGTGAGATCACCTCAAATTACAAAAATATTCATTATAAAAGCTGAAACAATTGCGTCAAGTATCTCTTATTTAAAAACTTTTTATTGAATTAAGTATCACAAACGTCACGTCAAATATCATTGTCTCTAGCAGTGAGAGTGTTGTACCTACTTTATACAAAATGAAATAATCTGCTTGAAGGATACATGTACTTACATTAGAGAAACGAGTTCATCCGTTGGCTTGCTGTAGGTACCCTTCATCTTGAATGTTTCCTCTCCTTTGAAGGCAGGAGACACTAAAGTATAGTCCACTCCGATGGTGTTCTGCACCATGTCAACTTTGAGGAAATTGTCCACCTTTTTGAGGGATCTTCCTACTCCCCAATCCACTGTGAAGTTCGTCAGGATTTTGTTAGTTGGCAGGAGAATCTGATGAAGCAAAAATAGTAAGTTTTATGTACAATAAAATAACAATGACCATACCACAGCAATATCTCTTTCGGTTATCTGTTGAGTTTTGGCAATATTTCTTAGGTTTATTTTAGATAAGTACATTTTTTGTTTTGATGAGGTGCTTCTACAGGGTATTCTGTAAGTGTAAGTAGTGCCTTTCTCTATAGATGGAGGACTCCAAGGCCGTTCCGAAAATTGAACATCAAATTTACATTATGAACATCAAATTTTACGTTCAGTAAAATTTCAGTTTCAGTAAATACCAAGTCAGTGAAAAACCTTCTGTCTGATAAATTAAGCATATTCATATCATTTAACAAAATTACTAGAATACCCATTTTAAAACATAAGAATGTAAGATTTATTTTGTATTCTTTCAATAACTTGTATATGAATATTATAATGTTGGTTCCAGACGGGAGAAATAATAGAAGTGTTATCAGTAGTACATTAGGTACTGTCATTGCATTAACTGCTATATTTTTAAAAATAAAAATTTATCGGTGTAAATTTGTGTTCTTCCACGAATTTCGTATGATGCTTCCATATTTCTAATATTGAAAATTTTAGCGCAAATTTTTTATTTTATGAACCTACCTTGCCCGTAGCCGAGGCGATATATTTACTGACGTCAGTGTTGTATTTGGCGACAACAGTCTTAAGTCCAGCCACCTGGTTGGTGTAGCTCATTTCCACTGAGTGGACGTCCAAATTGGGCTTGGGGAGAAGGACATTCAAACCAAAGGCCATCTTTTCATTGCCATCAGTGAGGAGAGAGGTGTTAGATCCACAGCTAAAAAAATAATAAAAATATTTGCAAACAATTTTTTTGCAGATTCTCCTTAGAGCAATACATAATTTTTTTTTTTGCTACTTAGGTATATTAAAAGACGGAGTAACGGCTTTTATGATTGGAAAGCTTCAATTTAATGCTCTGCTAGCTCCTCCAAAAAAACTTTAACTTATCATTCTGAAATAAACATAATATATTTACGTGTTCATTGTACAATTACTTTGACAAATATCAACTTCAATAATAAAATACATACATAAGTAATAGTGCGAAGCACACCATCTGGTTGTTATGTAACAAATCAATGTACATATAACCGTAATAACATACAATCTAAGTGATAATCGTGGCTCCTTTTTCTTCCCTTTTCTGATAAGGTAAACATGACCAATGATGACCTTAAATATAATATTTTGTAAAATATGTCTGTATAAACGTAACTCTCATTCTTTGTATTACAATAAAAAATAAATAAAAAAAAACATGAGTATACTGTAAATTCATAACTAATTTAATTTTTAAGACGAAACACACATGTATCGAGAAATTTTAATAATAGGTATTTTTCCAAACTATTGCTATCACTGACTTTGTTATGCCCCTGAACACTGAGCAAAAGGGACAACTGTACCTAAGGCTGACTATACCAAATAAAATCTTTGAAATTGAGATTTTGTATTCTGCTGTTTTCTACTCCAAAACTGGATCGGTTTTTAAGATTTTTGTAATAAAAATTAAAATATTCCTATTTATTTAGTTTTTTTTTTTAAATATATTTTATTTATATCATATACATATATACTGTTGATGGCGTTCAAACCAAATTTTTAATGATTTTTGGAGGGTCCTAAACTCCTATAAGAAGTAATTTATATAAAAAAAAACAAAATGCACAGATATGCCAGTGGTGGATATCTATATTCCATCAAAAATATTTTCACTAATGTCAAAATCCAGAGAGGAAATTGAGGAATACTTTTTTATGGACAAAACCCCGCCCGGATTTCCTCTAATGAATCTCTTCTCATATGTTTTAAGTAAGCGTAACAATGAAAACTACGTAACTGTGAAAAACGAATCTAAATCATGCAAGTAATCAATATTCAAGCATAAATATATTTCTTAGATTATTTTTCACCTCCAAACTTGGTCTATATCAATATGGAATCCAATGGCTGAAATTTCTTTGACGACCCTCGGCTTCAACGTAGTGGAGTTGTACAAGTAGAATGCGTTCATGTCCAGGCTTCGTTTTACATTATTCACCTTGTGATAATTGTTAACCTGCAATGAAATAATACAAATTAGTAGTTGTACCATTTGCAATACCAATCAAGGGGAATATAAACTAATCACCACACCAATTCCCCCCATACTCTTCTGTTATGTATTCTATTAAAATGACCCGACTCAAGAATTCGATTACATGGTTACCTTAATCCATTGTCCCCAGACTGATATAGCCAGAAACTTCATAAACTTCCTTTTTTATATCACATTCCCATCCCCACTCCTTCAGCGTCAGCTTCTCAACGTATCCCAATTGAATGACATAAACTTGCTGGCTGAGGAAAGTTGATACTCTTGTGTAGTATTCATATTTTTTGATGCAGAAAAAAAGTGTAGTAATGTGAGCAATTGTGTAGGCAATGATTATAATAACTTACCCTAAAGAACAGGTTATCAGCCAAAAAGCTCCACCTCACATCGCCTTCCCCTTGGAGCTGCGTCAAATTATAATTGCAAAGCAATGTGCCGTTTCGAGGCGATAAACTAAAAGAAATCAAATAAACAAAGCTTTAAGTGAAATTTTCTTAAGATAAATTTAAAATATTTCTTCGGTTTGGTAAGGTTTTCGGCTTCCAGCTTTGGCCATAGTTCTTCAGTAAGTCCACTCGGCCAGTCATTCTTTGCCAAAAATACGGAACGACCGGAGCTCTTCGGCTGTGTTTTCGTCGATGAATTAATGAATCGTACGAGATGTGATTTTTTATAAAACGAGAGGAGAAATCTAATCCGAAGTAATTGGAATGCCAGCGAGGCAATTTTCTGGCAGATTATGATGAAAATCTCACCAACACAATAAAAAGGTTGTATTTTGAATTCTTTTCAAACCCACCTAATCTGAACGGAATTGTAAGCTGTTTGCTGCCTGGTGTGAATGCACCATACTTGGAGGAGAGTTTTAGGTCTCATCCAAGGCCCTCTACAACACCATATTATGGAAACATGGATCACTAAGTGTGTGATCGCCTGAATGATGGATTTTGACACGTTATTCAAGAATTTTTAGTTATTCAAAACAAACAGTTATCTTTGGGTTACCAACTTTCGGAGATCCAACGGTTATCTTTTAACTGTTCCAAGACATCCTTTGGGCATAGTTAAATTACAAATTTTAAAAAAGATTCCTAGGAGTAATATTATATTCTGTTCTTACCTAACGTCAGCATTTGCGTTAATTCTCTTCAAGTTTTGAAGAGGCGTGTTGGAATCCAGGCTAAGAATAACTCTTTTATCATCTGTTATTTGAACACTACTTTTCAGATAGATTTCCTTAACGTTTGGATTTGATGAGTCAATCTAAAAAAAACAGCAATAACGTTCATAAACAATGTTTTTCCTAACAGCGTTATTTTTAAGGAATTTAACAATTTTTTTTATTAATCTGTTCTAAGGGGGTATTTAACATAAAATTAAATCGTTAAAACTTTCGCTGAATTCTATCGATATTTTTAGTATGAATTTTATGGTGAGGTGACCAAATGATGCAATTATACTCTAATTGACTGCAAACAAATGAGATAGATAGAATTTTCATGATACGAAGTGAATTAAAGTTAAAGTTTCAACAAAAACCCTAATGTTTTTTTTTGTAATGTAATTTGTGGTGTACAAATTCTAGTTTTTCACAAAATAAAATTCCAACAAATAAACTAGTTAATATTTCCAGTTATATATGGTCTATCGCATAATTGAATAAAATTGAACATTTGTTTCTAAAGAAAGTTATTGATTTACATTTGTTAATATTTAGAAATAGATTGTTAGCCACGCACCAATTATTCAATTTATTTAAATTTGATTGAAGTTTTTGGTAATCGTGATGATGTTTGGAAAAAAACGGAGAGAGATTGTTCATGGGATTGTCCGTAAGTGTTCCATGTATTTGAGAAGTTCGATTTTTGTTACGTTAATCGATGTTTGCTATGAAACAGTATGCAATACTTTTTAGATTTTTTTTAATACGAACCTTTGCAGAGAAGTCTTTGAACGTTTTTCCATTGTTAAAGTTGAGATGAAGTGTGAACTGCAGAGTACCAATGATAGATGCTTGCAGATTGTACTTATCATTACCCTGTGATGTCTTCATGCGGATGGTGTATGGTTCACCTTCGCCCATAGGTTTTAGCGTCGCCATAAGCTGCAAAAAATCGTTGAGACATTGGTTCATTGAGACATAATAAATAGTATGGCATGACCAAATTTTTTGGTTTCTCATTTTAAATAATAAAGAGTTTTGATAATACCCGTGCATTGATATCTTTTGCTTAGAAAGTTGGGTATAATTATTACCTCTATGGGGTTGGTTCCCATAATTTTTCCATTAACATTGTACATATTGGAGTCGGTACGAAGGGTTCCAGTGATGGTTTCATTGTTTGTAACCTCAAATGTCAGATTTAAATTCCTGGAAGAAAATTTTAAATTATAAATATCAAACGAAAACTTGAAATTTTGCATTCCACATTTTTCTTCTCCAAAACTGGACTGATTTTTAAGATTTAACCAAATCCAATAGAAGAAAACATACTGTCTGCAGGTTTTGCTTTTTTTAAATGCATTGTCTAGTTTGTACACTGAATGTTTGTTTGGCGGTCAAACCAGGCAATTTTAACGATTTTTATGAAGTAACTTATAAAAAAAGCATATCGTACCGACACGCCAGTGGTCCATATCCATATTATGTTAAAAAATATTTGCACTAGTGCCAAAATCCAGAGAGGGAATTGGGGAATACGTTTGTATGGACAAAATACTGCCCGGTTTCCTCTTAACTTGTCAAAATCATCATTATTACCGCCGGTTCATAGTGCCTAAGAAATGATTTTCGCTTCTTCACCATTAAACCACCTAATTTTAGCCTTTATAAACTTCTTCGTCCAGCAGGCATAACATAGAGAAGCCACCAGATCTATAGTTAAGTGCCCATCACTCTGCCAAGAAAGCAGTGAAATATCTTCCAATAAGTTTTAGTTGGTTGAAAAGTTTAATAAAAAATTAATCATCCTTTACCTGAATCCCCTGTGCGGACTGCTCACCACCATCATGGAGTGTCCCTTACGCTTCTCGGCCAGCATCGTGTAGAGCGTGTCCCTCGAGCCCAGCCGTGCCTCCGCCTTCAGCACACTGTACGCTTCCTCGCTGGTCAGCGCCAAGCTCAGCTCAGAGGGCGGGAAAACTGGGATCAGCGACACGTGAACCTTAGCGCGCAGGTTGTCCGACAGGCTGGTCCGCCATGATAATTCAGATATGAGCTGGAAGCAAAGGTGGAAGATAAAAACAAGTGTTGAAGAAGCAATGGTTGATCAATTCGTCGGTCTGATGACCAACAGCCATCTCAATATGGAATTATTTTCAAAGGAGCCAAAAACTTTTTTGCCAGATTCTCATATATTTTATTAAATCTTTCCTAATGGGGTTTTAATTAAAAAACATTTTTAATAAAAAAATAACGACTTCCATGGTCGAGGGGTAAGGCTCTTGACTCACAATCCGAAGGTTGCGGGATTGAAACCCGGTGTGTGCAAATAAATTTTATTTAATTAATCTGTTTCATTTAAAATAATATATAGTATATTTGTGGTACTTTCCAGAGTGGAAGATACTCTCAGTATCGTCCTCGTGTAAGACCACCATTCAGAATAGAAACGTTGCTTGAAACCAGATCTGTACAACCAGATACTTCCCCACCTTCCTCTTCCCCTTGCTCCTTCCCATCACCACTACCTTCAGCCTCACAACGTACCCCAATTGAGGATGCCATAGTCTCACTGGCTCCAGACGGGAGCAGCTGGAACTCTTGTGAGGTAATCACATACAAAAAAAGCAAAGCACTTGATAAAGTGTATAAGAATCCGACAAATGAACAGTTTTTTGGCCCTGCTAAAAAACCCAAAGAATGAGATATGCCTGTTGGTATCAGATCGACGAATTGGTTATATATAACCATGATGCATTTGTTGTGGATTTTCGGTGACTCGGCTGTAACCTCTTACACTTTTCGATGGGAGGTTACAATGGAGATTTTGAATCGGTTTGGGTGTAAATTATACGTATACTAATCATAGAATAAAGAATAACACAAGTACTTTGTGGGCATGTTTCATTTTTTAAATTTTTTTAATATGAATACCGCACAAGAGTCTCAACTGCTCCCATCTGAAGCCAGTGAGACTATGGCATCCCCAATTAGGGTATGTTGTGAGGCTGAGGGTAGTGGGGAGGGGAAGGAGATAGGGAAGAGGAAGGTGGGGAAGTACCTGGCTATTCAGATCTGGTCACCAAACACGGCCAATGCCATTTCAAGCGACGTTTCAATTCTAAATGGTGGTCTTACACCAGGGTGATACAGAGAGTATCTTCCACTCTGGAACGTGCCGCAAATATACTATATATTATTTTAAATGAATAAATTGTGAAATTACACAAATTAATCAAATAAAATTTATTTGCCACGCAGGGATTCGATCCCGCGACCTTTCTGTGTGCGAGTCAAGCGCCTTACCGCTGCGCTACGCCGGCCGTTTCATGATCCAATTATAGGATCAATTTACGCCTTTTAACTGTTATTCACCATGATTAAGAAATTCAAATGGGATGGCGATTTACAATTCCGGGTAAGTTTAAGAGAGACAGACCACATGTTAAATTGTCTAGAACCAAAAGGTGTTAGCGGCAAATTTGTTTCCATTCAAATTTGTACGAAAGGCACATCTAGTGTTGAATCTTTATTAAGTCGTTAAGTTTTATGGTTAACGTGATATTATGATTGACGATTTATAATTTTTTTTTTTTTCACAATTGTTAGGAGGTATTTGAAAGTGAATAATTTGTAAAAATAGGAAGTGGTGAAACTTACGAAGTTGTTTTGATTCCCTTGCTTAACTTGCAGTCCGCATACTAAAGTGTTTTCCACATCAGAGAAGTCCTTTTTGAACTCCAGCTTGATGTCGTAAGGCTGTATGTAGGGGGAGGTCAGGTTTAAGGAACCTGTTGTGGATACGAAGGTCTCATCCAACTGAAAAATACAACAAAACTTATTACTATATTATTGAAGACGCGTGACCATATTTTAGAGTTATATTCGAGAACTTCTAATGAGAGAAGTGAACAAAATTTTTAGTTTGTGAATATTTTTTAAATCGTTGGGAACCTTACTATAAAATCCAACATTTTCATAGCCCTGTTAGCAATGGAAGTTATACGAGACACAATGTAGAGTTTCTGGTCATAAATAATATCTAGGTCAAATATTTACCTCAATCTGTCCTTTGGCACCCAACTGGCAGGACGGCACATCTATGCTGGCAGTGACCATTGTCAGAGATTCGTCAATGTGAATGATTAACTTGGTCTTCAGGTACTTGAGGGCTTCCAGGGTACTGAGCATGTCTATACTTCCAGTCCTGATGGAGTAAGTCTCGTCTTCTCCAACTTCATGCTCGTAGAAAGCTCGGAGAGAGTTCTGATAAATTCAGAGAAGACAGTTTATTATTACATTAAAAATAACAATTCAACATTAATTGCATTAAAACATTGCAAAATCCTTGAACGAGCCGTTGTTGTTAGGTTACGTTTATGTGATCGCTACTTTTTGGGGTTTTGGAAAATTGACCTTTTTTATTATATTAGCTCCAGACGGGATGCCTTGAGGAAAAAAATCCTCTCAGGCCTATCTCATCTTTGGGTATGCTGGGTGGAGGCTCTTTTTAGGAAAGGAAGGAGAGGAAGTTCTGGGAAGGAAAAAAGTATGAGGTGGGGTAAAAATCCGGGGGTCAGTATACCCAGTAGTCCCATCCATCCCACTGCGGTAAGGCGATGTTCCGAGAGAGTCCTGCTGGAGAAATTAAAATGTCTTCCTCAACCAGTCTCTCCCGATCCGGTCTACTACTAATTTAGTCGGCAGACGAATTCGCCATCAAGAACTGGAAAAACCTTACTCCATGAACCGGGACACCACTGCTAAGTCACCAAATGTAAAGCACCACTTTGGGTGACTTATGGCAGAGGTGTTGGTTTGGGGTTAAATTGATAGGGAAATTATTTTGTGGCAGTCGCATGTGTCGCAGTCGTTTTGTGCATGTGACGTCACAAAGCTGATGAACCCCCCCAATACCTCTTGTTACACTTCTCTACTCCCGTGTGGCGTATTTTATGGATGGCCCCTAAATGGAACCCATTCCTGCCTCCCAAATTGAAAAATTACCATCAACAAGAATAACATACATAACATAGAAAATTAATGAAACCAGTATTTATTTAGATTTCTTACCTCAGCCCAGACTGTCCCATTACCATTTAGCATAGTAAAAGTCAAATTATATTTTTCTCCTAGCCTCATCTCAACGGTTTGGACGAAGTCCACTTCCTTGAAATTCGCGAATGGTGTCTGAAGGGTGAGTTTATTTGTCATTGTTGTAAAGTCCTGTAAAATCAATTAATAACATTTATTAATGCAACAAAAAACACTTTTTTCCAAGCATTTTTGGTATATATACTCGTAGTATACTTACTTGCATTACTAATTTATCATTCAATGTAATGGTAGTCAAATTTGGAAGATTGAGATTGGCCAAAATTCTGTAAATCTCTTCCAGCGCTAGACCTTCATGCTAAAAAGAAATAATATGGTAATTAATAAAGATTAGGGCCTGAAACGACACATTCCATACATCTATGTGTGAAAACATATTGCCTAAGTTTTGAATTCTGTGTAGTGGAATATTGAAAAGGGACATGGCCGTAGTATTGCCACAATAAAACGGTAGTACTGACCTTGTGTTTCTGGTTGGCACATTAAAATTTATGAGTGCCAAGACTTCAGGGCTGTTCATTTTAAATAAAAATACTAGATCAAAAACAGTTCTTCTGTCACTCAAATTTAATAAATTAGATAAATGCAGAAGATAGGTGTAGTTAATTGTTCTTTCGGTATATATTTTGTTTATAATTTAAAAAGCTTATAATTTTTTTTGTACTCTTTCTATTGTTTGGGAATGCACGTTATGGTGAGGAGACCATTCAGTTGAGTTATATTTAACCTGACTCCTCACAAGTGATGTATTCAGAAATTTTAATGTTTTAATGTTGGAAAAATCTGAATAGCCGGTTCACACGGTTCAACATTTGTTGATCAACTCGACGATTGAAAGCTAATTGACAAGTGTGAACACTTTTTCAACAAAGTTGATCAAGTTTTTTGTTGACTAGCTAAAGTTGAAAGCCCGTCTACTTTTGACGTTCAAGTGTGACCATTGCCATCTTGGTATGACTCATCGATCAAGTTTCATATAGAATCGACGAGTATGAACACATGTTTCCACTCGCTTAAGATTTTTCGCGGGCGAAAGTAGACGTCAAACGTGTTACCTTGTTAATATCGTTATCGAATCTGTTATGAAAAAATATCTGAAATGGTCGGATGATTTGATGTTCAGGTTTTTTGATCTGTACCAAAGCCATCCTTGTCTTTGGGATCAAAGAAAGAAGTATACAAAAATAGAAATGCCCTGGATACTGCTATAAATAATATTATTTTTGAAATGGTTATTGTGAAACTGACGCCGACCGACGTACAAAACAAAATAAAAACTATTAGAACGATGTACAAGAAGGAACTAGGATTAATAAATAAATCAATAAAATAAATTTTGGCCAGCAGCTCATCAAATTGTTTTTCTGTCATCCTCAAGTGATTTCCATATCCTTCGGAGTCTTCTAGGGCCATCTCTTTCAAAATTGTGTTGGATGCGCCTAATTCACTCCTTCTCATGATCCATTTTCTCGCCCAAATAAGAAGTTATTTATGCTTTTTCATAATCTCGAGCTCGTCTCGCAGAACATCAGAAATTAGAGAGACGCACGCACTGACAATATCAGTTGACGCCATCTTGAATGTCAAATTCGGTTCTACTTAAATTGAAACGTGTGAACATAATTTCATTCAACTTTTAACATTCAATAAAAGTGGATCAACAAAAATCGAAACGTCTGAATGCGCCTTTAGCCACTCATACAAAACCTAACATTTTTAAACCTTTCTTTGAGATATTTTCAATGAGTGTTATGAAGCTAAGTTTAGTGTCGAAAGTAACACCTAAATCATCAATTTCAGCAACAGATTCAAGAATAATGTTATTGATTGTGTAATTGAAATAAATTGGTTTTTTTATTTTAAAAAAATCTCAAAGTTAAGCATTTATTAACATTAAGGTATAGCTTGTTGACGCTACACCACTCAATTAATTTTGACAAGTTTGCTGAGAGAATATAACATAGCCTATATAACCTATATAGCCTATATAACATATATAGGCTTCGAATTGCTTTAAAAAGTTTCAAATCATCTGCGAACATAAGTACGTTAATGTCTTTAAAAATATTACGAATGTCATTCACGAAAAAGAAAAATAATACAGGTCTGAGGTGGGAACCTTGCGGGACACCACTGGATGCAAAAAAATCATACGATAATTTCCCATTTAGTTTAACACTAAGTTATCTGTTTAAAAGATAGCTTATAAACCAATTCAACATATTACCATGAACACCAGCTTTAAACCGTTTTTCTATAAGAATAGCGTGACAAACCTTGTTGAACGCTTTGCTGAAGTCTGTGTATGAGTCAACTTGAAGCTTCTTCACCATTGCACCAGAAATGAAATTTTGATATAGAATGTGGCTGTTGATTTGCCGGTTATAAAACCATGCTGTTCAGGACATATAATATCTACTTCTACTATCAAAATTTCTATCTACTATCTACTACATCTACTTCTACTACACTATATAAAGAGGTAATATTTGTTTGTTTGTGTGTTTGTTTGTTTGCATCGAATAGGCTCCGAAACTACTGAACCGATTTGAAAAATTCTTTCGCTGTTGGGAAGTTACACTATCCCTGGGTGACATAGGCTATATTATATTTTAAAAAAAATAGGCATCCTTACTAAAACTTCAATAATGTAGCCCAGGGTGTAAAAAAATTACCTAAAATATTATTTAAATCGCGTGCGCTGCGAAAACTATTGATGCTAGAATAAAATAATGTACTACGACTTTATAGAACACATCATTATTTACAAAAAAGGTCGCGACAGCATATGTCTAACTATTATGGTTATGCCACAATAAGTATTCTTTTATTTAAAAAATTTAATTTAAATGTCGCCGCTTGAAAAGGCTCTTTATTTGTATCTTGGTTGTAATCCTTATCAAAATAAATTACTTCATATTCAAGACAGCTTCAATACCTTTATTTAACTTTTAGAATTTTTCAATTCGGATATTTAATTAGAAAGATATCACGAGTTTAAAATTGTTAGTATTAGAAAAAAGTTTCGGCTACGGGCCGGGCAGGAGAGGAGTCAAGAAATGCAGTGCCAGGGGGGTTGGTGGGACAGGGGAGCGGGAGAGCGGTGGTGGGGAAGGTGGAAGTGGAACGCTGGAGGGGAACGCACGGGAAAGGACATGGAAGGAGTAACAGTTTATTTATTTGAATATGGCATATATTATAAAAGAAAGTCCAAAAAAACGTGCAGCTCGCAAAAAACTCTAAAAATATAAAATAAAAAAATATAAATATAAAACTAAAAAACTAAAAAACAATAAAACTAAAAAATAAAATAAAAAATAAATAAAAATACCACACCATAAAACTCCCGGTTCGATCAATGGAGTTATATGGTGTGGTAGATCTCTATCCCCCCTAGGGAATAAGGGTATCCGTTTTTACCTAAAGGGCGTGCTTTTAAAGATATAAGGGCTGAAAGTTTCGCCCTCTTGAAATTTCTAGAACAGTCTTCCGGAAAGTTCTAGAAGGTTCCATAGAGCTGTAGAAAGTTGTGGAAGGAGTGGCGGAGTATGTCGTGGAATGATCAGGAATAGGGAATCGGGAACATCATTGTGCAACATTCCAGAACACTATCTTATTGTCCTGAGCGAAGCCGGGTAACCCAGCTAGTCTTTAAATAAGTTAGTTATTTTATCCAGAATCAGTTTTTCAAAGAGTTTTGGAATAGTTGATAGTATGCATATCGGTCTATAATTAGTTACCGTTTTTATCTCCTTTTTTGAAGATAGGGGGCATCCATTAATTACGTGAGCAGTTTTTCTTCCAATCTAGACCCCCCCCTCGGTGAGATAAATTTGAACCAATTCGTATATTCTTTTCAAGTAACGTGAGATTTTTCTGGACCCCCCCCCCCTCGTTTGTGCTCACGTAATTAATGGATGCCCCCATAGGTGTTATGTAACTATGTTTCTATAGATCAGGAAATATAGCTAATTAATTTCTCGATTTGTATTATCCATAAGGCAGTGTAGGCAACTGCCTAGGGGCCCCAACATGTTTAATCTGGCCCTGACAGGGGCGTACTCTCCATAAGGCAGTGTAGGCAACTGCCTGGGGCCCCGCATCGGCTAGGGGCCCCTAGGATAAAGGGGCCCTAAGAGGTGCATTGCCTAGGGACCCCGACATGTTTAATCCGGCCCTGGCGCTGTATTAGGTGTTAGGTATCATCAGAGCCTTGGCAAGTTTGTTCAAGGCTTTGTTTCTTGGCGCTTTGGCGAGTATATGCCTGGAGCGGGCTCCTCTAATTACATGTATAAATAAATGCACAGGGCCAGCCCTGTACAGGTGCAACACAGAAGTAGATGAGGGCTTTCGAAATGTTTTTCCAATTCTTCAATCACAAATCTTGAAGATATTTCCAATAAAAACTTTTTTTACACAATAACAATTATTGTATAATTTGTACAGCACCGTTTTAGTGAAAAATCAGCGCAAGGGTGGAGTACAAATATTACTTCTTGCTATATTATACCTTTCTAAGCTGGGCATCGAATGTGATGGTGGAATAATACAGCGTGTCTACAACGGCCAACACATCAGTGGAGAAGTCCTCCATTAGCTGATCCCTCCCTGCTTTGGAAATACCCATGTACTTCTCCTCAATTATCTTCAGCAGACCTTTTCCGTTGTCACGTATCAACACCGCCACACCAAGCTAAAACAAAATTAAATGAGAATAGGATAAACAAAACAAAATTTTTTAAAGCAACATAAAGAAAACTAACACACAGAGCTGAAAAGAACCAAAAATTGTTAACCTAGTGGTTGCCACCGTATCATATATAAGATATTGACACCGAGAATATTTGGCCTATCGCAAATATGACACATGATATTTCACAATTGGAATTCCTTGACAATATTAATAAAATCTTCATAGATGTATTCTGTTTATTGATTTTTCAAAGCGTTCGTATTAGTTAAAATCAAGAGACAATATGGTAAAGTGACTAAACATTTGTTGATTTTGAGGTTAACCCTAGAAAGATAACGTTCGCCTCAGAGGCGCCCGCTAAACCGATATATCGCTGTCTTTTTTAACCAATGCATGTACAAGCTTGTGTTTCCGAGCCAACTCAGTCGTCGGTCAACACTGCCAAGGGACGACTACGGTTGTTCGGTAAGTACCACAGTTTTGTTGCTATGACAACCTGTTGCGCTCGAGAGGAGCATGTTTATCTTCTTTGTAACTTTTATGACTGTATGACAACTGTCTAAAACTTTTGATTTTTTCAGTATTTTTTGTAATTTGAGACTGATTATATCGTTATTTATTAGTTAGTAAGACAAAATACTAAAAAAGTTTACTATTTTTAAAAAAATATCCTTATATATTGTTACTACTATAAATACCACTAATTTTTGTTACTTTTTGTAAAACCTTACACATTTCCTTAAAATTAAATAATAACAATATGTATTTTTGTTTTATTTACTAACTTAAAATGTAACACTTGATTGAAGTTATAAAAAAAAGGAAAATTGTTTCATTTTGTTAATAAATCGGTTTTTTAAACTGTGCGCCTCTCAGGCGCATGTTTATCTTTTCAATACTAAAAATTATGGTTATCTTTCTAGGGTTAAGGAGATTCAAGTTTTGTATTTACAATAACTGTGCAGTTGCCCCGATTGATCCTGAACTGCAGTAATAGAAGATACAACACAAGAAATGAATAATTTAAAACACACCTTTAGTTTTGAAAGCCTAATGGACACTTCCGAGTCCAGACCTCCCCTGTAGATGTTCTTAAGGACTAGTCCATTCTCTTCAAAGCCTTGCATGGGGGTGAACACCTTGTAAAGATATTGGAAGTCTGCTGCAGAGTTGAAATGCCAAATGCCGGTGAATCCAAACTTGAACTTCTCCCATCCCAAACGAAAATCAATCTAAAAATAGAATTATTTTATAAAAGTATTATTTGAATTCATATTTTTATAATTACAGTGAAACCCTCTTAAGAAGTTCTCTCTTAAGACGTTTCGTGGCTTAAGAAGTTTGTTTTTTTCAGTCCCTCGGCTGAATATTGGCCCAATTTTTCCCACATATAAAGTTTTCCTGCTTAAGAAGTTTGTTTTTCCCGGTCCCTTGGAAAACTTCTTAAGAGGGTTTCACTGTAAATGAAGACAATATAAGCGAAACTCAATTGAAAATCTGGAAACAGAAAAATCAGAAAAAAGATACGGTCATATCTAGAACTCGAACCCAGGACCTTCGGCTTTCCGGGCTGCAACTCTACCAACTTAGCTAATGTGGTTCCCTTTCATGTTGGAGGTGGGACCACTCATTCCGTCAAGTAGGAGTCAAAATGTGAGGTGTCTTCCTTTACTATGAATTTTATCAACCTTTCTACTGATTATCCGTTTAATCTTATGTTAATGGGTTATTACGTTGCGACAAAGTAAGTGAAGTATTAGTATTAGTATAAAATATTGGGATAATCCAACGTGTAAATAGTCAGAATTACCAATTATCAAAATAATACTTATTTCTGCAAAAATATCAATACAATGCTTTGTTTGAAGAGTTTTCAGTTTCAATGTACATTTGTTACTTTGTATTTTAAATTTTCTGCTACCGGTTTTGCCACATCCGTGTCATTCACTATAAAACTTAAAACTGACTGACGCAAGTACAAAACGATTAGATTTAATTCGGTAGCTGATAAAATACAAAAGAATCAATTTATCGTATTAATTTAAATCCCTCCTTTGCACAAACTATTAATATTTTTTTTAAATTTAGCACTATTTTTGGGGATTTAAACTAAGAATACCTACATATGCGTCTGTGTAATCACATTTCAAAAGATTCTAACTTTTATATTAATGCTTGTTAAATACAGAATATGGTACAATATCCATGCCATACTCAGATAAGTTAGGTTAGAAAAGAATGAAGAAAGCATGCTAAAGGAGCATCATTTTAATTTACTAAGTAAAAAAAATGCTAATATTCATCCATACCTCTTCACTATTCTTTTTTGCAGTGATCATCGTATCCTGTAGGAAATCAATAGGCAGAGCCACGTGTGCAAAGATGTGGAAGTCTTTCATGGAGTCCATTTTCAGCAAGAGCTCGGTACCCGCAGTCATGTTAGGGGTCTCCAGCATGGCCACCATGTGACGGTCCGTGTCGACGAAGCCAAACCTGCCGGACATGAGGGTAAGGATGGGCGTTGGAGTGGTCACGTTGAAGACGAGCATGCTGTTGGTTATGCGACGTATATGGCCTGGAATTTAAAAAAAATACATAACTAAATATGTATATAATATATAGCTTAACCTAACCAATCCATCAGGAAGCAGAGGAGATGAAGCATTATCCAATTCTTTATTTTGGTGCCTACTTGCTTAATTGAAATTCACACATTATCTAATCTTTAGTTCAAACTTCCGTTCATCATCTTTCCGTTCAGTTTTGGATTTAGGCTTTTCTTTTGGTTGGCGCGCTACCACGCTATTTATCTGCAGTAATTAGATAATGTAATAGAACACAAATCTGTACTGGCAAACAGTTCTTATCCATTCCATACTCTCCTATTTTGACATGATCTGATTCAAGTATTTTATTCATGTCATTGGGAGGGCATTCCTATCATCTTTTTCTTTCTAATTGCACATCAAACATAATCCAGTTAATATTTCTTAGTCCGTCCTCTAGCCCTGCATTACCAAATCACCTCTGAACCGGTAAAATAAGGATTTTATTATACATATATTATAAAATAGGTTAAATTTGGTGATATTGCCAAAATCAATTATTTTTAAGGATTCACCAAGTTTATTAAAAAAATATGTTTAAAAGGAAACTTACCATCGACTGTGATCGTATAAATCTTATCCTCAAGATCCAAGTGTGTAAGGCCCTGAACGTCTCGCTTTTGACTGAACATGAATTTTGTTACTAAGAGTCCAGTTCTGTAGCCCTGTTAAACAAAAAGAGTGTGAGTAAACAAGAACACTTTAAATAACAATATTAAAAAAAAATTACTGCACTTACTGCCCAAGGTGATTTCAAGCCAACACGACCCGATATATTGTTAGCTGTTGAAGTTTTTTCTATTGTCCATGAGGAATTTAGCATCGAAAGCCCATCGTTGTTATACTAGAATAAAAACAATAATTTAAATTATTGATTTCCAATTTAAATAGTAAGCAAAAGTTTGCAAAAAACAGGATTTTACATACCTCAAAGCTCAAGAATGTATCAGCACTTTTCCTCCACAAGTGGTGATGTTTTGCCACAGCATTCACAGTTGGTAAGGCCGTGAGAGTAGAATTCATGAGAGCCTCTATTTCAGCGAATACCTAAAATGCAACAACCAATTTAAATAAGCATAACATGTGCACTATTCAAACGTAAATTTCTTAACCGCACTCATTGCTGAGACTTGCCTAATTTCATTATTATTTTCTAATTAATAGAAGAACCAAAATGTTCATTTTTACCATGGTCTCCAAAGACATTTCAAATAAACACTCTCTTGAGAAAAAGCAAATCCAATTCAATTATTGTACTCATCAAAACAGTGTCAAGTTATCTCTCAGAGTGCTGGGGTTTAAAGTTTTTGAGTTGAAGTTAAAGACAATTGAGCCTTAAAAGAAAATATTGTCAGGTGGACTACTATGGCGAATATTTTGTAGAATGTGTCCAATACATATGAAAATGAATCAAATGAAGAGAGTGATGAAAGTTAACCTCATTAGTTTTCAGCATATAGTTTCCTTGAAGACCGAAAACAAGTCTCTCCCTCTCCCAAGTCATATTTCCGCCTAAGGATTGCAAATTGTCCACATAACGCCACCTGGAAATGAAAAAAAGTTTAATATTTTGCATTTGCATTATTGCAGCAGTAATAAGGAAATGTTATTAAAATCTTATAGCTTACACTAGATTGAGGCTTGTATCCCTCCAGCCTTGGAATGGCGTGTCCATATCAGAGAGCAGTGCGTATATTGTTTCTTTCTCCATCTCCGAATAGATCTTCACTCTCCAGTGAATATTGTCATCTGGAGACCAGCCAAGCTTCACCAGCCATTGACACAGCCAATCTAAAAAATACGGTCAGAAGTTTATGTTATTAGTTATTAATGCAACCGTTACATGTTACATTATTAATTCAGCACTAACTACTAACATGCTAGGCGGAATCATAGTAGAAAAAAAGCATTATATAATGCAATGAAATGAAATATATTACATAATCTTAACAAAAAGACCACGATAAAATAAAGAAATGAAAAACGCGAATTAAAAGCTTCAAACAAATATTTTTTAAAAAACAAAATTTAAAAAATCGTTTTTCAATAATTTTAAGCACAACCTATAAAATAAAACCCAAATACAATAACTGTTGACACAACTGTATGCATTTCTCTCTAATATAATATGTTCCCGAATTCTTCCACCCTATCTGATACTACTCGTATTACTACTGGTATTACTTATCATATTATATACAGATACTTGAGTAGTTAAAACGAACTTATCTCCATGAACCAAATTTTTGGCAAAGGCAAGAAAACTGTTTCATAGCATTTAAGTATAATGAAGTAAAATTAAATGTTTTGTAAAAATAGCGGTAAAATAAAACATTTTAAATGTATATTTGAAATATAAATCTGATAGATAATTAATTAGTTATTTAATATTTAAAAATGGACTTATTTTTAAATATTAAATAACTAATATATGCCACTTGGCATACCTTTCGAGTATCTGGGGTTTTGCTACCAAAAAAATGATATCAGAGGTGCAAATAATCCAAAATAGAGCCCTACGTAACATTTTTGGCTTGCCTTGGGATACACCTGTTAAAGATATTTACCGTCACGCACTTGTATTGCCATTTAAGATTGTTCCTAGCTTTGAGATAACAAACACCATTTTAAATATTATTCAGTGCAACACCCACACAAATATAAAACTGAACTATAACAACGACGTTCACCAATATAATACACGACAACACAACAAACTACACATATCAAAAATACACTCAACAAAGTTCGGACTGAAATCATTAGAATACATTGCCTACACTAACTATAACAAACTGCCTGAAAATTTGAGACAGGTATATGCCTCCAACAAATCTCGAAATGATATATTGAAAACATATTTTTTCAAATGTTATTTGGAAAACGAGTCATAAGTAGGTACAAACTCTGTTCTGATAGCCCTAATTATCTTCAAATACTAAACTTATAGTATGATGGGCGCGGTTTATATCTTACTTAAATCTCGTCATGTATTTGTATGTAAACATCTTGTATTAGGTCTGTATATTTTTGAGCCCGTACCTTATATTGTATTTTCCTGATTTTGTTTTATCTATGCATTTCTTAGTCCATCTCATTAGTCCATCATGGAGGAAACTTTAATTTAACTTTTTGAAACCCAAAGTACATAAATCAAATGAATCAATGAGTTATACAAATTCATAAAATGTTATAAGACATGTTTCTGTGAAATATTTGTAAAGTGATTCTTCATATGTTTGTATCTGTATGTTGCTTCTGTGAAATGTTTTGTAAATTTTTTATTCATTAATTGTGTCTACATATTGGGTTGAGTTGGGTTTAACTTCTCAAAAGTACCAATTGGCGATCCCTTAATGAGTTTTTGATAACTCATGGGAGTGCAACTTCGTTGTATGTTTTTAATAATAAAAAAAATAAAAAAAAATAAATATACAATATATATATTAAATATTAAATAACAGATACATTTTGATATTGAACCATGGATTTAGATACATTTTGAAAGTGAAGTGTTTGGATTTAGTCACATTTTGAAACTCATAAACTGTGTTTGATAATACTTCTCTGCCAGGGGTGTAGTGAAGAAATTACATAATTTATATACATATAGATATTGTAAAATTACCGTTAATATCTCAAAAAGTCATATCATATCAACTTCAAAACGAACCACAAAACGTGTGTTTCTTGTAACGGTGTCGATTGCACAGAAAGTAGCTCATTGATTGGTTAAAAAACCAATATGGCTGCCAATTCCATGGCCCTTATTGGTTGTTGGAGTTGAGTACGTTTTGAAAACAAATGATTTTGGATTTAAGTACGTTTCGAAATTGAAGACGATTATTAACAAGCCATAACTAAAGATTTAACCATGTTTTGGCACTGAAATAATATTTCAAACATAGCTATGATCCAAGAGAAAGTGTTGGCATTCAAAGTGATACAATCATGTGGGAGTTGGTAAACTATGGTAAAGATATTAGATACACCTGTCAGATAGGGACAGATACTTGGATAAGTGAGTAGTTGAAAATCAAAAGATACTTAACCACCATCTTGACTTTTTTTGAGATTTGAATGCCAATACTTTCTCTTTGTGTCAACTTTTAAAAGTGACACAATCATGTGGGAGTTGAAGTTGTGTTGATTGTGAAAAGTTTATAATAAAATTATTGATTACAGTCGACAAATTGATTCACAGAGAATAAATGCAATTACAATAACGTAATAAAGATATCAATATAAAAACAATAAAAATAAAAGGAATAAAAATTGAAAGTAAGAAAATTGGAAAATATACATAAAATAGTGTTAACCCTCGACCCGTCGCGTGGGGTCTTTAAAAGCCCAGATTTTACAGAAATGCTAATTATGTACATTTTAAATGTTCCCACTGATTCCTTACTTTAGGTAGCTTCCTAAAAGGGACTATACTTGACGCAGAATGACCCCAGCGCCGAGAAAATTTAGTCTGCGCATGTGCGATGTGAGATACAGACTAGTGTTTCGGCGTGAAGCTCAAAAAAATCATCAAAATACCATGAAAAATCAAGTTTATATGTTTTTTCATTGTATCTTGTTGATTTTTTTGTTGTTATAATAATAAGTCTCTCTCAACCTCAAATAGTTACAAGTTTGATAGAAATTGGTTAGATTTTTTAAAGTTTTCTATTAAAAAAATATGATTCGAAATTACATACCAAAAAATGTTCCTTGTTGATTTTTAAGCTCTTGCATTGAAAATAAATATATAATTTTTAATATTTCTTTTTATTTCCAAGCAGTCATTATCACCGACTGTAATCAGTTAAAATAACAATCTAAAATGTATGCTAAAAAAACAGTTTAAGGTTAAACGTCACGTACGTTATAATCTACACATTCACAGATGGCGCCAATCAAATTATTTTAGGTTTTTAATTTTCTTTTTGCATGTTACGTTTTAAAATATGAAGGTAAATTAATTTTTCGCGACCGTACATATTTAATTAGAATATAAATAAATAGTTTTGTCCATAAACAAACCCAAATCTTTCAAGAAAGGCTGAAAAATACAATATTGGATTGAGTCACCGGTACAAAATTATTTATTATAAATACGTACTACCAAATGATAATGACAAGTGAGGGAGCGGGGCAGCGATCGGCAGAGACGGGGGACGATTGAATGAAAAGAACGTCAGTCGATGTATGAGTCAGTCTTTATTGCTGCTACGTAGCGATGGTAAAGTTGGTGTAGAGTAACGGTGTAGACAGGAGCGATGATGATGTGGCTCTATAGTGTTGCATGTGATGAAGGTCGGTGATGCAGTGGTGTAGCAGAACTCGTGTCTGCATGTCGCCAGCATGTAGTTGCGCACCGTGTTGGTGGAGATGACCTTGACGTCCAGGATGGATGCTCGACGCGGTGTCGCGGAGATGGCTGCGGTGAACCTGAGGAGTTGCCGCTCACGTGACAAGAAGGCCCGCCGTGGGACTTGTCGTGGGCAATTGTGTCGCTTGTTGCATTCTCGAAGGTTGATGATATGATTATGCACCGCCACAGGTCCGGCACGTCACCGTGGACCTGGCGGTTACCGCACTGGACGTTATCACTCGATGCACTGTCTATGTGTGTTAGTGATGTTACTTGCACTAATGACTGGAACTGACTGACTGACTAGCGCGGTGTCGCTGCGCTTTATATAGCCGACCGTTGAGTACCCGGAACGCAAGTAATGTTGAGCCACCGCGCAAAGCGGAGAAGCCTCTGGAACATTCCGCGGCCGTAAGAATGTGACGGCTGTTAGTCGAGGCCTTTCGCTGCGCTTCCCGAAATGTTTAGCCGTGAGCGGCGTGAAACAATACAACTGCAGGTAGGTTGTATAATTCGAGAATATGCTGGCTGTATCAGTGGCGGCGCAAGGATTGTGGCAAAAGGGGGCGACCGTTCTGGTCGCCACACACCCCCTTTCCAGTGTACGGAGTACAGGGTTGTAAGATGCCAAAAGTTGCAGGAATGCCGGGTTGATGCTGGTCGGTGCGTCCATGAGGATTGCGTCCATGTGCTGCTGATGCGTCTCTACCGATTCCCTCAGTTGCTGCTTTTGCGTGCTGCTTGATGCTTGTTGCATGTTGCATGTTGCATATGGCTTGTTGCTTGTAGCTTGTTGCTTGTAGCTCGTTGCTCGTTGCTTGTTGCGCTCGTTGCGTGTTGCTCGCGTGTTGCGTGTTGCATATGGCTTGTTGCCTGTAGCTTGTTGCTTGTTGCTTGTTGCAGAAGGTTGCGTGTTGCAAATCACGTCGGGGTCACCAGTTGAGGGAGCGGGCGTGATCACGTCGGGGTCACCAGTTGAGGGAGCGGGCGCGCGATCGGCAGAGACGGGGGACGATGGAATGAAAAGACGTCAGTCGATGTATGAGTCAGTCTTTATTGCTGCTACGTAGCGATGTTGAATTTAGTAAAGTAACAGTGTAGACAGGTCCGGCACGTCGCCGTGATGCTCGTAGGTGTTGCAGTGATGAAGGTCGGTGATGCAGTGGTGTAGCAGAACTCGTGTCTGCATGTCGCCAGCATGTAGTTGCGCACCGTGTTGGTGGAGATGACCTTGACGTCCAGGATGGATGCTCGACGCGGTGTCGCGGAGATGGCTGCGGTGAACCTGAGGAGTTGCCGCTCACGTGACAAGAAGGCCCGCCGTGGGACTTGTCGTGGGCAATTGTGTCGCTTGTTGCGTTCTCGAAGGTTGATGATATGATGATGCACCGCCACAGGTCCGGCACGTCGCCGTGGACCTGGCGGTTACCGCACTGGAATCGTTATCACTCGATGCTCTGTCTATGTGTGTTAGTGATGTTACTTGCACTAATGACTGGAACTGACTGACTGACTAGCGCGGTGTCGCTGCGCTTTATATAGCCGACCGTTGAGTACCCGGAACGCAAGTAATGTTGAGCCACCGCGCAAAGCGGAGAAGCCTCTGGAACATTCCGCGGCCGTAAGAATGTGACGGCTGTTAGTCGAGGCCTTTCGCTGCGCTTCCCGAAATGTTTAGCCGTGAGCGGCGTGAAACAATACAACTGCAGGTAGGTTGTATAATTCGAGAATATGCTGGCTGTATCAGTGGCGGCGCAAGGATTGTGGCAAAAGGGGGCGACCGTTCTGGTCGCCACACAAGCAATTATAAATAATACTATATACTTATATACTTTGCTCTATGTCAGTCTATAATAGAATATGGAATAATTGCTTGGGGAGGAGCAACAAACTCAGCTATCGAACACCTGGAAATTGCGCAGAAAACGATCTTAAAGGTAATACTTAAAAAACATAAACTTACTGATACAGA
Source organism: Limnephilus lunatus (assembly GCA_917563855.2). NCBI lineage: Eukaryota > Metazoa > Arthropoda > Insecta > Trichoptera > Limnephilidae > Limnephilus > Limnephilus lunatus. The sequence goes on from OU830594.1 coordinate 85,701,581, forward strand.
CCAAATATTCAACCGTTGTGACGCACTAAACATACGACAATTATACGTTAAATCGCTACTAAATTACATCTTTGACCAAAAAAACAATCTTCAACAAACACAAAATATTACAAACAGACCAGTTAGACAAGCATACAAAGAAAACTTAAAAACTCCGACGGTAAATACAAGCTTTGGACAAAGACACTACCAATATCACGCTATAAAAGCATTCAACAGTATAACACTTGGAAATAAAATTGAGGAAAACAAAAATAAATTCCGACACAAAATTACAAAATGGATTAAAGACCAAAATAGACAATATGTACTACCAAAATATCATAGCATAAAATAATAAAACATACAAGTAACACACAAAACCAATATAAAACACAATCACCCACAGACGCACAATACTAATTAAAAATATTGTTTTTAACCTTATATAATATTATTTATTTTTAATTTTACGTTAATTTTAAATTTCTAATTTTTAAGTTTAATTTATCTTAATCATATGTTTTTTATTTACTTTTTTCTTTTTTTCACCAACATTATATACATATACATTTATATGTATTGTGTATAATCTTGTATATTAAATGGAGGCCTCAGCATGAGTAAACCACCCAGTGAGGCCTACATCATTGAATTGTGTATAAAATGTAAATATATTGCATCAAATAAATAAATAAATGAAACATACCTTTAATTAAGAAATCTATCTCTCCATTGATTAATCTACCAGGGTAAAAGAGCAGGAAAGATCCACCGTAGTTGAGAGGTCCTTTGTTGAGCAACTCCATGGCGACGCTGACTTTCTGATTAGGATCTCGGTTGGCATCCCAGTTGATGTCTGCATTGAGTCTCTTAACGTTAGGCCGGTTGATTTTGGAATACGTGATGTGGATGTCTCTTAACCTGCAAACAAATTGATCAAAAAATGAAATAATAAAAGAAAAAAAACGATTAGTAGTGGAAAATAAATCTTAAGCTGGTGATTAAAATGATAACTTACTGGTCGATGTGAATATCTGCTAGGATACTAGACTCATTGTAAAGGTCTGCAGCAAGACTAACGCTGTAGGATTTTGAAACAATGTCCAGTTCTCCATAGCAAGTAAAGTTCTTTTCTGAGTAGAGTACATAGCGGCTCACTAAGTTGTAAAGATCTTTCTCTTGCTCTCCCTAGAAAATAAATAGTCAAACAGAGTTCAGATAGTTACAAAAATTAATACCGAAAAAAACAATATTTAATGCAGTAATTGCCGACCTTGATGTTTAAATTGAACTGCCTACTATCCTGGGTGTATTTGGCTTCAAAGCCCACTTCCTTGAAAGTAGTACTTGTGACAACAGCTTTTAGTCGTCTCGATGCTAGATGTGAAGTACTTTGTTCGTGGTAAACAGCCACTATACTAGCGTCTGTTCCGGTGAACCAAACACCTTGTGCCGAAATCTAAAATATAAACAATTAAACAAAATACATTCTGCTAAATTGGTAAAAACACCCTGGAGAAAATGTAACTAACAAGCATTATTGTAACCACAGTAGATAGTAACTTTTATTATTACTAAGAAATTTGATGGAGTACCACAGGGAAGCCTGACTGGACCACTCAAAAATTCAATTATTGCGAATGTGAAAACACTTGATTATTTCCAAAAAGATATTTTTTTCCAAATTGTTTCAATTTTTGTGTTTGATTTTGTAGACTTAATTTCAGAAAACTTTTTTTTTTTTTACAGATATTGCACAATTCTTCCTGAATCAGGTTTTCGAACTCCATCAAATCATAAAGTGTCACCACGCTGTTTCGCGTGACAGTTGATCACAATTTGATTAATTGCTGAAATGGGTTGCAAATAGTCTTTTAATTGGAACCAAATGTCTAAATTTCAATGTATGGATTGATGCTCAAAATATCTATGCGATGGAGTTTGTAAAATTTAAGACTTCGTGGGATCCAATTGAGTATTTTCGTAATCGATTTTAGGGGTGTTGTGCTGGGAAGTGCTTTCTCCTTCTTAAGCCTAAGTTTCAGACAGCCCTCTAATGTCCATCACCAGGGCAGATGTGATGGATACTGATGATACGGATGATGGATGAGGTTGTTGAAAACGCTGGATAAAGGTAGAAGAAGTGTAACATGGCATTATACCTCAAAAATTCTTTTGACTATCAGAATTTCGAATAAATTTACAAGCGAAAAAACTATTTACATCAAACTCATTGGTCCTTTTCTCGTGTATTTTGAGTTGCAACATCATGGGAGACATGGCAGGTAATGAGGCGTTAAGCCCCGCGTCCATATACAGCACTGCTCCGGGGAGGATGTCCAGTCGTCCTGCCACATTTGCCACTCCTCCCACGCTCGTTGCCTTGTCATACATCACCGTGGTGTTCATAATGGACAGGGAACCATCCTGGAAGAAAAAAGAAATTGAAAATAGTGGTAACAAAACTCGCACTGCCAAGTTAGGATAATATAAGTCATCATCATGATCACGCGCTACCAGGGTGAGATATGGCCTCGTCCACAAATGTGAATTTGTTTGTAGTAGTGATTTTTTACCGTGTAGGGTGGCATCTTCCATTATACAGGCAGAGAAAATATACTCATAATTAGACCTATACAATAGATCTAACTTATTCATCCTAGATAAAGGATTCAAACTGCGGAAATGAAATTTTTGAGAGAAGCGTCACGAGTTTCAAAATGGGATCGAATAAGAAGTTCGATGATCTGAGATGGGTTAAACATCGAACCCCTCTAATTCTTTATAGATAAATTACAATTGAGGTGGCTTGGTCAAGATTGTCAGAAAACCAAATTCTACTGAAGTTACTTAGTATGACTCCAAAGTGAAGACATTCAGTGAATAATTTCAGGAAAAGTTGGGAGAAGTTAAGGTTTAATACTTTTTTGCGTGTTATCTGAACAACGACTGATATTGGAATAGGATCTTTTGTTTTAGAAAATATTTCCCAAACCTCTTCATATTTGAATAAGATGTCCATGTATGGCTTCTTAATCCTCAAGTTGTGATGCAGTCGGAAGCCATCGAAGGTCCGGTGACGCGCAAAGCTGTAGTGGATCTTGGAGTTGTTGGCCATCATCTGTTCGCGTGAGGAGCTAATGTTCATGTTGCACTCCCAGTGGTGTGGGGTTCCCTAAAACATCAACAGTATTTACCATCTCTTTCAAATATAGAGAAATCATACTCCAAACTTTTACAGATTGTCAACGAAATGTGGTCCACCTGGAAGCTGAACTGAAATACCTCTTCAAGAAGCTATATATCATTGCAAGATGTTTAATAAGTTAACTGCTTTAAGTTTCCGAGACAATAATTATTAATAATTCTTTCACACTGGCCGTAATGGGAATGAAACACTTGCAAGATTCTATGAGTTACAAAGACTTCGACCAATCTTTATACCCGATGATATGTAACAAAATAAAAAAAAAACTAAGTTATTTTTTCAAAACCATCACGAATGTCATCAAAAAAGACTTAAGAAAGTCCACTGACGAACAATCTCAACATCATGTTAATTAAACAATTAAATTATAAGTAAAAGTATACTCCTTTACATTCTCTTACTGCTTTGTATACTAGTACTAGTACCAACAGATGGCACTGATTGCTACATTTTTGATTTGAATCAAAAGGCACCGCCTTTTTCGACATTAACACTAACGAGTTGTACCTTAAATGAGCATCACACACACATGTATAATTTATGTCAAATGTAGATGAATGAAGACATGTTTTGAATATGACGTGTGGTCGTTGGCATATATAGTTCATGTCTTACACCTTACAGCGGATGGTGCGGCGCGAGTGACGATTCTTAGTTTAATTTGCACATATTTTTTTATTTATACATAGATTCGTTTCTCGAAAAAAATAAACAAATGTTAATGTTATTAAAATTTTCAAACAAGTAATATATGGGAGGTAGTGCTTAATGGTACTGACTATAAAATTAATTCATCGTTCAACGAAAATCTAGTAGTAATTTACAAAACTTTGTTTCTTCAAAATTATCGAACAAATGGAATATTTTGAAGTCCACGTCTTGTGTCATGTATGTATAGCTGCAAAGTAAAAGTACTAACCATGTACTTGGTAGCAGTGAAGAAGTTAAGGTTCGGATAGGATGTGAAGTCTAAGCCAAGTTCTCCGTAGAAATCCATCCTCGTTCCCAGTTCCCGGTTGCTGACCAAAGCATCTATCTTGATGGTCTCTCTCCTTTCATCTAAGAACTGGTAGTCGAGGCGAAGTTTGGCACCCTGAAAATGATATATTTAGAGTGAAACTCTTTTTAAGAAGTTTTCCAAGGGACCGGAAAAAAACTTCTTAAGTGGGAAAACTTCTTAAGAGGGGACTTCTTTAGAGGATTTAAATATATGTTAAGGTAAGCTAAAGAAAGTGTCATTGAAAGATCACATTTGAAATCAACGAAAATCAATTACCTTGCTTGGACCATTCCAAGTTAAATAGCCAATAAGTCGACTGGCAAGTCGTTTTGTCTGGAATTGCAACGAAACATCACACTGAGAAACTCCTTTCTTTTGGGCCATACGTAGGGTGCCTATAAGTAAATACAATTTAAAATCGGTAGGGAAGTAAAAAAATCTGTTTTATAATATTTATGAAATGGAATATGTATTACATCATTATGTATTAAATAACTTACCGGCTAATTCCGTGATCCTTTCGTTGTTGACCGCCACGTACAATCTTGGAACCAATATGAATCCATTTTTCTGTTCTTGCTTGGTCAGAGACAATACAGCATCAAAGTGCTTCTGTCCATCAATATCCAACAAGCATTCCATAAATTTGTTGTCAGGTTGATTTTTGTAGGTAATTTGAGCCTTCAGATAATTGTTTGATGATTGATAAGCCAAAACCGCTGCCCCTGACCCAGGGAAAGAACTAAGACTTGCGTTGAACATGCGTTTTGTCTGAAATAATAAAGAGTTTGTGATAGATTGCACTTGAAAAACAGAGATTAAGGAATATTAAAAAGAGAGGATAAAATTTCGGATTGCCTTATGTTCCAGTACTTACTTTTGATCCCGGTGTATCAAATTTAAAGCCGACAACAGTCGCTGTTTCGTTGGAGTTCATGTTATATTGGAATGAATAGACATTTGCACTGGGATCGACTTTCTCCAAAGAAAGAAGATAGTTTGAAGGTCCAGCGAACAAGAAATATGGAGGATCTTCAACTGACGTCAAGTTGGGAAACTGAAATGAAAACATACAATTATAATAAAGGAAAATAAAAAGATACTAATGTATTAAGAAGAAGAATGAACACAGTATTTACCACATAGGTAGCACACATCTTGATTCCAACAGAATAGTCCAGAGCTTTCCAACTGCAGGTAGAAGCGGCAACTTTGTTCTTGTTGATACCGGCCTGCTTCTTTTCTCTACTACCGTGCAATATGATGAGTTCCGACCTAAGAAAAATGTTAATTTGCAAATAAATTTAAACTTACAATTTACAATTTGGGAGACGGGTATGGGTATCGCTGGCCCGGGAACCCTTTACTGGATAACCTACACCCCTGCTATAGGTCAGCCCAAGTGGTTATCAAATTTTATAATTAATAAATATGGGCACTCACTTAGCCTCAAAGATCTCCTGCTTCGAATGCGGCAGTGATAGCTTCAGTCCTGCGGACTTCCCTCCCCTGAGCTTGAGTTCAGCAGAGAGTGCCGTGGCGGTGTGCATTCGCAAGTTGACCCTCAGACCAGTGGCGGCCAGACCTCCAGCATTGATGCTCATTGTCGCTCCCACATTCACTGCCATGCTAGAATGGTAGAATATCATTAGATCACCCTTGCCAAACACAAAAAAGAAGACGTTATAAATATTGCAAAAAACAATTACCTGGGGTGCATTTTGCCTTCGAAGTCCAAATTTTTGGTTTCGAAGAACTTGTCAGCCATTGAGATTGACCCTGACATCTTTAGGTTAACAACACTTGTCCCCATCAAATTCATGGTCAATGGAAGACCAGAACCTGTTGGCACAGCGTATATTGTGTCCACAAACATGGAGGATTTTTTATAAGAGATTTCCTGGAATCCGAAAGACAATTTTGAGTTTCGCGTAAATAATATTAATAAAAACATTAATTATTGTAAATTTTTTTAATTAAAATAAAATAGGTCACCTTTCCAGAGAGAACTTTCTGAACATGATGTAGAGGATTCAAATTCTTCACAGCATCAAGAATCTCTTCATCTCCTTCCGCACTGAAATACACAATCTCATTTCCAAATATCTTCATCCCTAGATCCAGTATGGGCTTTCTGTGCTTTAGGCCATTATTGTCGTAATCTATCTCGTCCACTTTTGATTTGATGTTATCTGCTTCGCTCGGTGAGCGTAGGAATCGAGTCCAGCTCTCTAGTTTTTTCTCAATCTTGGAACGACTCCACGTTCCATCTTGACCGAAAACACTTTCAATGTATTTCTCGAAACCTTCACCACGGACATTCAACTAAAGAAAATAATACAAATTATGGAAAGATTTATCAGATTTCAGCTTGAAAGTCATATCTTGGTGTCCACAATCTTGAGGATTTATGGTTTGTTGCTATTTGAATATCTTACCTCCAGAATGTTAATAGACTCTCCAAACATGTCCAAAGTAAGATTCACAGACGCTGATCGAGGAATGTATGAGTCGGGAGACATAATTATATTGGCTTCATAGTTTCCACCTGAAAACGAAATTTAGGTTACCACAAGGCTCTGGTCTTGATCCGATAGTATTCATTAAAAACAATTTACATTGATAAAATGGTTAAAATAATTTGACTTGCTATACCTGCGTTGTATTGGTCAAAGAAGACACCGTGTTCAAAGTTCCTTGAGAATTTCCGGAAATCTGGTGGGTGAGAAGGTCTTGGAATAGTATTTCCTGAGAGCAAACCTTGTTTCTCCACTCTAGATGGAATTGTCGACTTTCCGAGATTGTTCAAATGGCTCCAGACAAAAGAGGCAACTGAAAAGAAAAGTCAGATTATCTAATAAAAAAAATATTTATCCGTCTTTTACAATTGTTTCGTACTTTAGAAGATTGTTAATACATGTATGTGTTACAATATCTGAAGTCTAGACATTTATCGGTTATTTTATTTCATCCGATATCTCTTGCCGCGGATTTTAAGCTTAGTAATTATGTACGTACCAGGAATGTGATTTTAATTATCATACCTTGATTAACCTTTTCTTCCTTAAAAATCTGAAGAATTTTCCTGACTACGACGTAACTGGGGCACCGCATCACTTGGAGGTATGATGCTAAGCGAATTTCAACGTCCAACGATTGCTTTCGGAAGAGCTCTAGGAAATAACTCCTGAAAACACATTATTATTACATTTATTTAATGAACATTTTGGCACCAATTTTAGTTGAACCCTGAGCATAATTTTAGTAGCTGGTTGAAGAAAATAATACATATATGTATTTACCTGGTTTCATAACAGGGCGTTTTCCTGAAAGCATCTATGGAGTGAATTCGAATGGGCAGCATAATATCGGTGTTTTCAATAACCCCCATGAGCATGTCACCAAAGTCTTTTGTGAAACCACCAATGTTACCCAGAGACTTGATACTTATCGACACCTACAACAAACAAAATAATGTTAAAATTGTACAAATTTCAAGATATATTTGTATATTTGTGGTTCAGAGAGGTGTTGTAGGCATATAAGTCTGAGAGCCTGTGGACCATACATTAAAAACACAGGATTATTTACCTTCTCCCGCAAAGCTTTTGACATCTTTGTTGTTCCTTCGCCTAATATTTCGATAACATTATTCTGAAGTATTTTTATGATGGCCATGTTTTGTTCTTCCATGCAACATTCCACAACTGAAAATGAAACATGCAATATGAGTGCACTTTACTGTAGAACTGTAGAAGATAAATATTTCAGGTGAATTATGTAAATTGATTAGTAAGAATGATTATTGCTTAATCAACTTACGAGAGTTTTTACTGTTTCTGCAGTAGGAATGGACCATTGAGGATGCCGCTAGACACACAGCCTTATCAGTAGGAGAGTGTTCAAGAAGATCTTTCATACTGCCTATCATCTCTTTTTGTGGTCTAAAATTCAATAGAAAAATGATCAATTGTCAATATTCAGAATTGAAATGTTGATTGAAATGGCTTTGGCCATGTTTGGTGACCATATCTGAGTAGCCAGATACTTCCTCACCTTCGTCATTCACGTCTCTTTCCTCTCCCCACTACATACAGCCTCACAACACACCCCAATTGGGGCCATAGTCTCACTGGTTCCAGGTGGTTGAGAGCTTCTTTCTAGACATCATAGCTGGTTCTTAGACTCTTGTGCGGTTGCACATTAAAAAAATAAAATCAAGTAATCCATCCATCGGTTTAATCTTCATTAAATAATAAGCAAGGTCATTATTGATTTTGGATTGAGTATTTTGCATGCTTGCCTCTTCTTCACAATCTCTTGTCTTCTTCTTTGTGTGGTTGGAGTAGTTTTATTGCTAAGAATGGATTTAAATTAAAATGTAAGAAAGAGTTTACCTTGGAATTGTCGCCATCGATAGCAGCCACTCCTGTCTAGTTTCCTCGGAAGCTGTTCCTCCAATGATCATCTCCTTGATCAGCTCCACTGACCCAGAACTTGCAATATATGGTAATGCATCCAAAACGTGTTTCCTTAAAACAGAAATAAGCATAAGAATTATGAGATTAGGGAAGTATGGCGAATCTACCACACCTGATATAAGCTTTTATATCAATTTCTTTGATTAACGTCTTGCTTAGAAAATAAGGTTTTAATTTGCGATACTAACAAAATCTTTTAATATGTCACTAAAATCAGAGAGAATAAAGAATACCTGGCCTGTGGGCAAATAGTCGTAGCCCTCGCCAGCAGCTGGGCAAGTGCCTGGTGATGAAGTCCTCGGCATGCCCTGACCAGCCCTCCCCACAGTGACACTGCCTGGCCACCCTCCACGTCTTCCAGGGGACGGTGGCTATCTCCAGCTGAACTCTTGGTGGTGGAGTCAGGGAGTTCTTCGGCTGCGTCAGATATGGCTTCTTCCACCCTATGGGAACGAAAAAAATCGATCTAGAAACAACTTTTGAATCAAAACATAAAAGAAACCAATTTCCACCAGTGAGTAGAACAATGCTAGAACAATATTGTTTACTGCTGTTACAGTTCCCATTTTCTTCCATGTTGTATTTTGAATAAATTGGTCTGGTTAAGCGACATAAAATGTAGTCCTTTTTTTGTTCTCGAAGTTATTAAAAACCAATGAATATTATTTTATATTACCAAATAGGTATGGTTTTCTTTTTTTATGGTTTTTGACAGTCATCCAGAGAAAGACCAAAGAACTCCTAGATGACTCAATGCTCCAAAATTTTACAGAGAAACGGCCTGGATGAAAACGATACCCAGAACCGAAGAAATTATAGCCTGAGAACGAGGCACGAGGAACAAGAACATAGGCCATTGCCTAGGTAGGCTGTTGGGACCAAGTTGGGACAGTGCAAGGAAGAAGACCAAATATGGTTTTATGGCCTCTCTCTGTGAATTTTAAAACAATTAAAATGTTTGAATATTTTGGTTATTGTGACATGAAGAAATCACCATTGTGAATTTAGCTTTCGTCGGGTCAACTTGGGAATCCTAATTTTGTCACGAAATATTATATTGTGATTGTGTGAGGTGCTATTTAATATGTGGATGCCATCTAGATGTTTGAAGAGCCGCCTTAGCAGGAAGACGTTTGCTTACAGGTTGGTGCCATTTGTACGCATAGGCAATTTCGATTTACCGTTTTTGAGATATTTGTCTGCAAAGTAAATGCATAAGTACATAAATATTTTTAAGGGTACAAAGGCTCTTAGTTTTGGGGCTATTTATACACCACAGGCCTTACTAACAAACATGTTTTAAATTTTACACAACTGTTATACAAATATTAATGTTTGGAAAATGGTTGTTAGTTGTTATCATTTGTATAAAGTTTAAAACACATTTTTTAGAAAAGGGGATAGTCCTTAGAAGACTTATATAAGGTATGAATGCTGTGTATCTTCCATTAAAAAAATAATGGAAGGAGTTTTAAAGAAATTGGCGTCATTGACACCCTCGGCACCAGTAGGTACATAAACCTCCTAAAATTTGTCAAGGTTGTGTATTTTAAACGCAGGTACATAATTTTAGTGTTTTTAAACTTACTTGCACAAATGCTTCAAGATGTCCCTTGCGGATTTCAGTTCTCCGGTGCCAGGTCGAACGGAAGAAGTGTGGTGGTGTAGCAGACTGTATCGGAGTTTGATTGCCTCCCATTCTGAAACATTTCCAAAATAAACGGTTTCAATACGCTTTTGGATGGTTAGCTTTACTATAAACCGTTTTCTATACAGGTTTTAAAATGATTGCAAGTTAAGTTGCTAATATACAAGACAATATAAATACTACAACACACATATATTTATGTAAATGAATTATTTAAGTACTAACTAATAACAACATTTATGTACACTCCCCTTCCATACACAAGCAAATGCTTTCAATGGAAGAGTAGTAAAAAACCGAAGATGTAAAATTATCATTATGTACCATGTAAAACATATTATTAGAAAAAAAAAGAAAATATATATATTAGTGACTGTCATTCAAAAATTCTCTACATCCCAACATGTTTTAACACTAGAAGCGCGGAACTTCCTGACACCCCTAGAAGCGCGGATGGGTCAATTATGGCCATTTTAGTTTTGCTACAGTAATGTGAAGATACATATTCAAATAAAACTAGTAATTATGATAGAATGTCTTCTATTTGAATATCTGGGTGCATAGTGCAAAGGAGAAGAACTTTTTTTTGTGTTTTCCTTGATATACTGTCAAAGTGATATCGTATTTTTTCAGTACTACTGTACAGTACAACTCTTCTTTTGCTTGTTTGACGCAAGCAGGTTTTCCCGACGAACTTTTTATTTTACCAACAATTCTTGTTCAGTTTGATTTTAGAGTTTCAGCAAGGGATAGAGATGTGAAAAAGTGATATTTCATCCCTTTTTTTAGGTATGGCTGCATCAATTTTCTCCATGACTGGGTCAAAATTGACCCAAACGCACTAAGAGGTGAATTTGTAAAAAAAAAATATGTATGTGTAATGCATTTACGTGGTTCAAGTCTCGTATAAATAATAATCATCATATTTCATGAAAAGTCATATAAAATTACGATTATACGCACAATAAAATATTGACTAGAGCGGGAAGAACATCGAAATGGGTCAAATTTGGGACGCCCGCGCTTCTAGTGTTAAAGATCGAATTTGTTACATTAAAAATTTTTGATTTCATTAGTATATTCGTTTGCTAATTATGCCGACGAAGAATTGGCGAGTTAGCTAGATAATTTGTTTGTGAATGGTGACTTTGAAATAGGTCCTTGGGCCTAGTGTATCCAGTGTGTACCCTTAAATTGACTAGACTTAGGATTTTGGGTTTTGAATTTATCATTTTATCATTCACAATTACCTTCTCGCTTCTCATCCATGATCTCTTCGCTAGTTTTGTTAACCTCTTCCAGTAGCCTGAGGTCCATCTTAACGGTGCTGATGGCACCAGACCGCTTTCCGGAGAAGGGCTGAAAGAGGTGGCGTTCCTTGCAGGACACACCCGTGTACACGTGGTGGTCGATGGAGATTCGGCATCGGCTCTCTGATTCCAGAACGGGCCAGGTTTGGTATTTCTGGAAAAAATGATTTTACAATATGAGATGTGATGTGGACATAAGGAAAAACCTTTTATTTATTTTTCTTATTTCTTTCTTTGAATAAAGGTACAACTTACGCTCTGGAAGTTATATCTGACAGTCTGCAGGATGGAGAGGTACTTGTAGCGGTCAATACAGAGCGAGAGGTCCTTCCTCTTCATGACGATAAGACTGGTGTTCTCCTGTCCCTTCATCTTGTATTCTGTCTCGCAGGTGCCGTGGATATCCCGCTGAAATTCATAAGGAAGATTTTTTGAAGAAGATAACCACGAATGTGCAGTGAAGTAAAGACCGGATGGAGATGACATTCTAGGAAGGAAAAAAATATGAGGGATGAATAGGAATATGGAGGTTGATGAGTCCAGGAGTGACAGTCATACAAATCCACCCTTCCTACTGCGGTGCAAGGCAACGGGTCGAGAGAAACTTGCTAGAAAGATCAAAAGCCTCTCCCAATCGGGCCATGGTGGGAACACACATCCGCCGCCAAGACCTAGACAAACCTTACCCTATAAACCTATTTACCCCTATTAAATCACCAAACGCAGCGAAACACTTGGGGTGGCCTATGGCAGAGATGTTGGTTATCTAATGAATTATTCCTGGGGCGGCGGTACCTACCCACACCTGCCTCCAAAATAGTTAGTTCAGGTATGAAAATCAAATAAATAAAAATAAGATTTTCTGAGTTAGGTTTCGAAGAGAAATGAACTTTTCTTACCTCAATGCCATGGTGATCAATATCGAATCTCTCCATGGTGTTTTGGAAGAGAGAAAGGGCTCCCCTTTTGAAGTTGAGGGTCCAATCTACCTCACCTTCTTGTGGGCAGACCTCAGTGATGGCTCCATCGTGGAAGGCGAACCTAGAAAAGCATGTAAGATTAGTAAGTTAGAAATTTTGTAAAACCCTCGGTACGATGACTCCAGATACTAATATCTACATCCTGTATGTCGGAAGAATATCAACAGCTCATTTATTGGACAAATATCTATGAACTTCAGAGTGACGACTAATATCTACAGAGCTAAGGTCGGATAAATATTTATGATGGTCCCAGTGGTGACCAATATCTATGGAGCGTAGGTGGGTCTAATATCTACAGAGGGCAGCTGAGCAAGAGGTTGTACGGAAAAGCATAAATTACTTCAATTACGTAATACTAACCTAACCTAACCTAACTTAACATAATTTAAGTTTTTTAAACTGCATACGCAATATTACGTTATGCCAATATGCTATACATAATTGCAAATCCAACCTCTGCCAGAGCTGTAGATATTCGTCGACATCACCTGTTTTAAAGATATTAGTCAGCAGTTAGAGCTGTAGATATTCGTCCTCATCAGTCCGATTTGTTCAGTTTTTGGAATTCCTGTAGATATTAGTAGATGCATCCGGTACGATCTATGCAACATTCATTGTACAGAGCTTTATTATCTACTTTCTGATTAATTTACCAATTATTTTTAGATTTTTATGTTGCGTGAGTTGTTCTTATCCAGATTTTATCAAATCTCATTTATGTTAGAGATAGTTATTTATAATTGCTTCGCAATTTGGTTTCACAAAATATTTTGATTTTGATATTACCAAATATTGACATGGCGAGTCTGTCTTAAATTTTCTCTTCTTCTGTTAAATCTATATATATATATTTATGTGAAAAAATATTAAGTCTCACCTCAAAGGATATGTCCCGAGTTCTTTCGCCAAGGTCTCCTCCCTCTCCTGAGGAAATTCCTCATCTTGGTCCTTCATCTTGGCGGACAGAACCTTCAGCAAACCCTCGCATTGTGTGATGAATTCTAGTTGTATCTGGAAAATAATTTTAATTAACGAAACGCTGTGATTCTATCATGCTATGTTTTTGGTATGGTAGGAAATTTGTTGACCCTTTCCTTCTCCTATAATATCACCAGAGAAAACAATTGACCCAATTACATATTTTTTTCTACGCATTCGAGCATAAACTTTCTCACCTCTTAACCGATGAGAGAACCCAAAAATTATAAGAAAAGTGCAAAATCATCCCTTTCCACTTTAAATCTGGAATATTTGGTTTAATTTTGGTTTAGCCTACAAGCTACAAGATCTGTTTTATTTACGGCCTTTGCCTGTTTACACATCGGTTAAAATGTTTTGCAATGAAAGTATTTCATAGTAAAAAGCAAATCAGTATATTTTATATTACGAGTATGCTAATACTGCCAACATATTTTGGAAACACTAGATGACTAGATGCTTGACCACATTTTTCAGAATTTTGTTTTTTTTGTAGGTCAACAATTATCTTGTCATAATAAAAAATAAAACAATAATATATAACAATAAAAAACACATATAAATTTGTTGTAGACCACTTTTATTTTTTAAAACACTCTACCGGTTTCGGAAGCACCCGGTAGCACTTCGTCAGAAGAATATTATATCTGACGAAGGAAGGGTGCTTCCGAAACGGTAGAGTGTTTTAAAAAATAAAAGTGGTCTACAAAAAATTTATATGTGTTTTTTATTGTAAATTATGGCGAGCCACAAAGTTAATGCTTTTTACAAATATGTAATAATATATAAAGCTAACGTTCAGAAACCATTACAACACATTGTCAATAAGCCAATACAATGCTCGGTTTTATCACTAGAATCACTAAATCGTTCAAGAACCTCAGTAGCTTCAGAATCTTGTACTACTCATATGTAAGAAGTATCTTAGAGTATGGCTCCGTGATTTGGTCCCCACATTATGCAATTGATAGCAATAAAGTGGAGTCTGTTAAAAAATTACTTGAATACTAGCTTACAAATCTGGAGTTCATAGGAATCTAGATAACTATGCTGAAAGACTCACTTACTTTAGAGAAGTCTCACTTGCCAAAAGAAGGCACATATCAGATATGATCCCCCTTTTTAAAATCATAAACAACATGTTTGATTAATTTTTAATGAATCAAATTAATCTTAACATAAGGCCGAAATTCGCGAGAAACCTTGAAACCTTTTGGATCGATACTTACCGTATTAATACAAGTTTCTTCAAACCAATCTCAAGAATGACTCGGTTATACAATACATATTAGGCTCCCCCACACGCACACTTCGGCGCGACCGAGTCCCGCGCCACTTCAGGCCGCCGCGCAGAAAAGTAAAGACCGATAGGTTTACAGCGCAGTTCACCGTGAAACTTTTCTGCGCGGCGGCCTGAAGTGGCGCGGGACTCGGTCGCTCCGAAGTGTGCGTGTGGGGGGCACTATTGCGAACATAAAGACTTAGATGTATTTTCAAACTAAATTCCTACCTTCAGAAGGAAATTATAATTACATATCACTGACGATCTCCTCACTTAGAGCTATAAAATGTGTATAAATGTATGTATATGTTCATACATATATTTTGTAATTTTTTATCCTTCTTGTTTTATGTATGTACTTTAATTTATTGTTATATATTACAACTAATTAAGAATGTTGTGATAAATGGTGTGCTCACCTTTCATTAGAATTATCACTCTAACCATAAATGTTAAAATTGTTAACTAATGTAATTACTTGTGATTATATTCTGTTGGCGAGCCAACAAATAAATAAATAGTTGGGTTAACCAAACAAAGGTGAGAAGGTAACCAAATATAAAGGGAGATTAATGTGGGGGTATTAAAGAAGTTTGATGGAAGAGTGAAAGACCGAGGATCAAAAACGTAGAATTACAAACCTTTGCATCAATATCCAATGTTGACTGGTTGTTGCTGGAACCGGCAAACCACGTACTGACTGACACTTTGTATGCATATTGATAGATAATAGAGGTTTGATAGTTGAACTTGGTGGGTTCTGGAATCATAAAAACAGGCTAATAAGACCACTGAATTTTCAGAAAAATTTAAAATCACGAAGTATGAATCGTCTGAAATAGTACCTTGAAATATTGTACAATCATTAATATAACATTGCAATCAAATATACCTTTGCCCAAACTAAATTCTAACGCTTCAAATTTCATATCCCTTTATATCGTTTATAAATAAAAGATCTGTAAAAGCTTTGAAATGGAAATTCCTATTGACTCCCAAGTCACTCGTAAATTAAAATCTTCATTTCTTTAAAATTGCAGCTGTGCACGATTTAATCAGAATTTTGATTTCTGATCGGAAAACATTTTCATTTCGATGGAGCCCCCTGGGGATGAGCTGGTTATATGATGTTAAATCGAATAAGTCAACTGAAAGTTTGTTGGGAAGATGGCTTCATTTGAAAGACATTGGATGATTAGATTTCTCAATCATTTTTATGAGTTTTTTTTATCAATGTTTTTTTATCAACCACTTTCATATTTACCTCCAATGTAACTTTAAATAAAATACAGGTATGTAAATGTAAATTTTCTGAAGTCCGTTACCTTTCATATCAGCGATAATATCGCCTCCCTTGGATAACCTTTATCTATTGCAGATAATTATCTTTATTCAAATATGATTGTTGATTATTTATTTAAAAATGAAACAACCAGGAGCAGTTTTAAATAAGCTGATTAGAGTTTATCTCTATTTTGGGTTAGACAATTGGGTCATTACAAATTATCAAAATTAAATTAAATGGTAAGTAAATTTTCTTATAAGACTAAGACATAAATTAAATAGAAACTTGCGGAGCTCATTTACAAAACTATCGTTGCTCCACATTTGGATTACTGCTCTACGATGTTATATTTGGCCAATGAAGGAAATTTGAACAAACTAGAAGTTATACAAAACAGAGCTATGAGATGTATACTCTGGAAAGGCAAATACGCAAGGATTAATCAAATGAGAGAGGAGCTAAATTGGATTCCAATAAAAAAGAGACTACAATTTAATGTGTTAATTTTTGTACATAAAATTATGAAAAACCAAATGCCAAAATACTTTAAGGATGAAATTGTTTTTAATAGAGACGAACATAATTACGAAACAAGAAATATTAAATAGAGTTCGATTGCCACAAATGAAGAAATCAAAATTAGGCAGTTCTGTGATTTTGATTTCTTCATTTGTGGCAATCGAACTGTATTTAATATTTCTTGTTTCGTAATTATGCTCGTCTCTATTAAAAACAATTTCATCCTTAAAGTATTTTGGCATTTGGACGACTAAAGATGTATGATGAAATGCCTGAAAGTATGAAGAATGAATGTATTTAAAAAGAAATGTTATGTTTACTGTAAAAATATTTAAATTTATCAAATGAAGTGTAACATTGTGCTTATTAGTTTAATTTCTAATTAAAAAAAACTAACTCAATAAAAAAAAAAAACACAATTATCGGAGTAAATCGAAAATGATTTAAATTTCCATCAGTTTTATGAATATATATTTTGATGTGCAACTAATTATTTAGATTAAAATAAAACAAATCCCTAACAACTCCCACGGAGATGCCTGCACTCCTGATGATCTCTAGTTACCGTCTAGTTCTATGTTGCCGTCGATGCGATCTTGATAATCATCATCATCAGTTTACATAGCCATGTTTGAGTAGGTAATTATAGTAATTCTGTAGGCATAATATATAAAAGATTCTTTGGTAGTCAGCTATCTTTGATCATGTTCATGTCTATTAAGGAAGTCTATCGATTATTATAATACAATATAATCCTTGTGATTCACGGATCTTCGAACAGTTGGTATAAGTACTTTATGGTTAACAATTTTTTAATCTTGAAAGGCTCAAAATATTCTCCTTAGATTCTTTCCAAGACTTTGTCCATTTATTAAACTGAATTATCACTTTACAGATGGTTCCCACATGAGTGAGACCTGTACAGATAGTTAAAATATACAAATTACAAAAGAGATGCGACTATAACACGCTTATTCGACATAGACATCATCGTCGACCAAAACATAATCACAGAACTTAGAATCAAGGTCATTTATAAATATTAGAAAAAGCAGGGGGCCAGGATTTGGTCCCTGTGGTACACCAGAAGTTACATCTATGGGATATGTTCGTATCGATTAGTAAGAACTAGTTGTGTTCTGTTAAATAAGTAATAATATTACATCCAATACACTCGTCAATACTTAGCAGTGGTCTGATCGTTTAATGGAGTGTTTTATAGAAAAACTAATACATTTGATCTTTCTAAGGAGGAGTCTCGATTTGAAATGTATTTGAAGTATTGAGTAGAAGACAGTATGTTTTTTTTGTTACATCTTATGATGTTTGTCGGCTTGACGAGAGTATCAATTTATAAACTAGCTCTCTGCTTCGAATGCAAATTCACTAGTTTTGAGTTATGACAACGTACAATAGTAAGTTAAAATGCAAGCAAGCATATATATCCTATCCACAAAAATCACAGGCATATTGATTTATGTGGTAAATGATGAAATAGCAATTCTAAGAACTACAGTAATAATTATTATTGTTTCAACGAGATAAAAGTAATTACATACAATATTGTATATGTATTATATTATGTTTTTATTTAATACTGTAGTAATCAATTCAAGTGTTTACACAAAATGAAATACTTACGCGTACAAGCTGGTTGTCCACAAATGTATGGGTCGATTAGGGAATCTGGAACAAAAGTAAGTACACATAAGTGTTATTTATTTTCTACTACATTTCATTAATACAGAGACTTACACATTTAATTAGTCATAATAATTTAAGCTTCCTGATGAGACATTGAAGAAATAATTTATATCTAATGTAATTGTCATGGGCAGATGTGGCAATGTAAGTTTAAACGAGATATAATAAATAATTTCCTATAAGAGTCCCAAAATGGGACTATGGAAACCCCATTGGTGCATGTTCTGAAATGAAGGGAATGGAGTATGATAGGAGATGTGAAAGAGGAAGTTTGGGAAGTCCTTGACCCCACGACTTAAAAAAATTCTATCGAGATTTGATGCAGATCAAAACACTCCTGGCATCATCCTATTTCACCGATTTCAACGCCATTATGAAGTTTGTGGTGAGATTGACAAAATGTTGTAATCTGAATACAATTCACAAGAAGCTCAGTGCTTTAAATCGAGCACGGGCTTTTAAAATTCAAAACAAATAATTATTTTTCAATGACAATTATATTGTAAAAAATGGTGACAGTGGCTGTGTTTATAAGCAGAAAATATAAAAAAAGTCAACACATAAAAAAAATGTTTTTTAACTTCAATACATCTACTTTCAAATGTCCTTTAATACTTTTTTTTTGGTTTGACTGAGGTTTGAATTTACTTCTGAAATGTGATCGAAAACAACCGCGTTATTAACCGGGCCAAACCCCGAGTTGTTTTATTTAGTTTATTAAGTGCTTTAATTTTTTCGAATTTCAGAAAGAGTACGTGTATGTCCGCGTGTGTGTGTGAGATTGCCACCAAAAGTTGTCATCGACAACGAGTCTGTCTGCCAAATTTAAGCTCGATGGGATGTCGGGAAGTCGGTTAATTTATACTTCCAAGATTCCGCTTCATTCATGCATTGATTCAATCTTTTCATTTAAATTTCAAAATTCATTAATATCACAAAGTGAAATTCATATATATTTAAGTATTAAAAAACGTGTCTGGGATAGAGGTATTTTTACAATGCTGTGGGAACCGAATCTGACTCATGCCAGAGGCAAACCGCGGTGGTTTGAAGCTTGTGTACAAACGAAAATTAATAGGAAAATTATGAAATGTTAATTATTTGTGGTTTAAAAGTAATTTTCCTGATTTTAATTGTCTTTAAAAGTCACACCACAATAAAATAATAGGCATAGTGGAAAAATAATATTATATTTACATAATTCTTATCTATTTTACGGTTCTTAGAATCGCCTTAAATCAACGGGGTGTAACATTGTTTTCATTTCAAATCAATATTAAGAATCTCAGATATTTTCCATATAATTCAATTACGTTTTGATTAACCAAACCTATATGTGTTGACACAAATCATCATTTTTATTGACAAAGTCTTAACATGAATGCATCGGTTGATATTAGATATCATGATGACATATGATATGGAAGAATAGTCAAGCCACGCGATTCCACTTATTTACAGGCAAAAAGGGGGTCCAGTAAAATATCATTTAAACTGAGGAGGGGTCAATAACAATTTTTCACGTCAACTTCAAAAGAATATATATTAAAATAGAGAATATAGTTCTTTATCAACTGTAGTGTAAATCTCACGGGAGGGGGAGGGGGGGGGGGGGGGGTCCCACCAAATCTTACTTAATCTCACCAAGGAGAGGGGGGGGGGTCTAAATTGAAAACAAAACTGCTCCCGTAATTAATGCATGCCCCCGAAGCAACAGAAAAAGTATTTTACCTTCTTGGGTACTTTTCCAGGACTCCACAAGAAAATTTTGAATTTTTTAACCAGTATGAAGAAAAACTGAATATTTCACAGATGATAATTGAGTCGCCCACGAGTATCTACCTAAATAATTTTGTAGGCCGGCTGCGAAAGTAATTTTAAAAAATTAATAGTATTTATTTTATTAATTGGTGACTTTTGATGACAAAAATATAAATTTTATACATCCATTACAATAATGTATTCTTTGAGCAGTTTGTTGACTGACAGAGCCTCTAATTGGGAATTTAATATTTTAATACGAATGTATGCATCATGTAGTTACAAAGGTCGATGTTTGTCAAAACACGGATGTAAAATATGTACATATTCAATAATATTATTATTCAATCTGTAAAATAACTATTTCATAAAAAAGTTCGGCTGTGTATTTTTTAATTACGCGTGACAGTTGTGTCGCCTTCTGAAGGCATTATCAAACCGTTTGATATATGTAGCTTAATAATGCGTTTAGAAGGCGAAACAGCTGTCACGCGTAATTATAATAATTAAATAGCAGACTAAATTAATGAAAATGTTTTTGAATATATTATGAAATAAAAATAAAAGAAAATGGAGTTCAACTTGATAACAACAAATAATAGTAGGATATTTCATTCATTTATATCCTTGATGCATTTGAACGAAAATAAGTTTTATAGTTTTGTTATTCGGCGGTACAACCTCTCTGCACACCTCTTCGAGGACACTTAGTTATATTTTGCGTAAGATGGTATACCGTATTTTCACTAAACCGACCGCATATTGTAAATAAGAATGCCGGGGGCCAACTATCGGGGATCAATTGTCAAGGAATCGTCTTCTCGGACTTCTTCGATGGCATTAAAAATTGCATAATATATTCTCTTTACACTCCTTCATTCATTCATTTACTCTACTTGTCGAAACCATTGAAGCGTCCCTTTCTTAATCTTACTCATTACGTTAATATCACTATTTCTCACACGATAATTATTGCAAGGTCATTAAAATAAATAATCTATTTATTTGTAGGGTCTTGATTGTACTGGTCTAAAGTTTGCGTAGTTTATTATGATTTTACGTCTTTCTCTTCTGTTATTGTTATTTTGAAATGTAATCGGACTTTATATTTATCATTTTGTTATTAATCAATGTTCAACATAATCAATATTTTATTAACGTCAGTGGTTCCAACAAAACTATACAATCAACAACCAGTACCGAACTGATTCGTCCATAATCTTAACGATAATGCAGAATTGTTAATACCGCACAAGAGTCCCAACTGCTCCCAACCGCCTGGAACCAGTGAGACCATGGCATCCCCAATTGGGGTATGTTGTGAGGCTGAAGATCGGGGAGGGGAAGGTGAAGTACCTTGCTAATCAGATCTTCTAAAAAGCACGGATAAAGCCATTTCAAACAACGTTTCAATTCTGAATGTTGGTCTTACACCAGGGCTATACAGAGAGTATCTTCCACTATGGAACGAGGCGTAAATATACCTATGTTATTTGAAATGACTGAATCGTGAAATATCACACATCAATCAAATAAAATTTTCTTGTCCACCCCGGGATCGGAACCTGCGACCTCCGGAATGTCGAGAACCACGGAGGCCGCCATATTTGTCTGAAGATGCAAAAATCTTAAGATCTGATAAAATCAAACAAAAAAACTACACGATTTAGACAGAAAACTAACATTTATAATAATATTAAAATAATATTTATAATATAATTTGGGCGGTTGCAGGTTTAATTCTCAGAATTCAGTCAGTTCCAATTTTAAAAATGGCACTTAAATTCAAAGCAAACAGAGTTCTTTGAACCAGATTTCATGCAGGACTAACGCACAGCACATACAATTGAAATAAGTATGATTGATTATATAACTAAAATGTGAAATAACACATTTTAACAAAAATTCACCCGGATTTGAACCCGCGACCTCTAAATTTGTTGTCGAGGCCGTTGAAGCATCTGCCACCAGGTTTGGAACTTACAACCTTCAACCCAACATCAAAGTTAGCGGCAGCTCAGTGGTTAGAAAATACGTACGTATATGGAAATGTCTCGGGTTCATACCCGGTCGCGGCAATAACCTTTTGTCGTTGAACATTTTTAGTGGAAGATACTCTCAGAATCGCCTTGGTGAAAGACCACCATTCAGAAACGAAACTTCGCTTGAAATGGCTTTAGCCATGTAGCCAGGTACTTCCCAACCTTCAGCTACTCTCTTTCTTCCCTTCACCACTCCTTTCAGCATCGCAATATACCCCAGTTGAGGGTGCCGTAGTTACTACGGCTCTGGACAGTCGGGTGCAATTAATCACATCGGTAATAAAAAAAAATTAAGATAGGTGCTTATAATTTTATGACTCTCAATATTATATCACACAGCATCCACAAAGTTGACAAAGGCCCAAAGAAAAATTATTTTCCTTAGGACCTCCTATGTGGAGTTAATATAAAAAAATGTATAGATTAAAGTGTTATTTTTTTATTCTATCTATTACAAAAATATACTCACTTGCATAACTGAATTCCACTAGTACTGAAAATACCAAAAACGCACTTAAAATCGGTATTGTTTTTAATTTACACATTTTTACACTAAACTTATATAACTATCTTTAAAAAAAAAAACTTAAAATAAAATTTCCACTTGATTTTCACAGCACATGGTGGCTTCAACATGCGAACTGGCCCGTGTTCCAACAGCTAATGACCGTATTCTTCGTGATACTTGACGATCGCTGTGATTCCGAGTTCATGGGTCAAGAGATAGGACCGATTTTATCAGTTGAATTATCGATAAGTCCGAGTTAGGGTCTCTTGTCACCATTCATAGTAGTGAATATTGAGTTTGGCTTAAATGGTGAATGTTTGACGAAGTTATTAGAAGTATATAATACAGTTATTATTTGTTATTATAACGGAAGCTACATTGGAGTCGGGTTGAAGCTTGTTGATAACGACATGCGCGCGCACATCACTGAAATGTATCCCCGAGTTGATATGCGATGTTAATTTGATATGACTGGATGGTTGAGGTTTACAGTGACCATCAAAGACCATAATAATAATATATATATATATTTTTTAATTAAATTCTTTATAATATTACAAATTTTAGTTTAATGTGTATTCATATAATGAGAAAACGATAAAGCTAGAAAAGCGGACGACTCCAGCAATGTCATTAATGAAAATAGAAAAGAGAAGAGGCTCTAGGATTGAACCTTGGGGTACTAAAAAAAAAACAAGAAACTCAGCGGATTGGAATATTCCGTGTGTGATAAATTGGTTTATGCTCTTGCGGTAATTTAAAAAAAACTTTATCATCTCAAGGGTGAAACTTTGGGTGAAACCCATTAGGTCAAGTTTTTTTTTGAAGGATTTTGTGATTTACGGTATTTATTTGAAGTTCAGAAATTAAAAATATTTTAAAAATACATATTAATATGCTTTAAATATATTCAGTAAAGACGTTTACTTAGCGTAACTCTTGTCCAAAGGTACCGAACAAGATCCGCACAACTGCTTTGCGAGCATCCTGTCGACAAAACTATTTAAAAGATAGATATGGATATATGGATTTTTTTAAACTATATGTTGATCGCTTGCATTTTTGTAATAGTAACTACTTTTTGATTGATGCTTGTTTACGCATGTATAAGTTGATAATCAAATTTATTAAAACTAGTAAAAAGAAGTTTCTAATTTATATTCATATGATTATGGATCTCATTTTCCAAATAAGTTGATTTTTCTCCATTTCTTGGGTTTATGAAGAGATTTTGATTTATTTAAGAAATATTGTTGATTAGGTATGTAAATATCCATAATTTAATAAAACCCTAGTAAGAATCCCTAAAATAATTAGTTTTATATCACATTATCTCCCACCGCAATAGATTTTCTTTGCGAGTGCCATAAATGTCGACGTCTTACAGATCGAGGGTTAGTTGTTACGTTACTAAAATAGGGGGTAGGTAGTTGTTAAGAGTAATGTTGTTACATACTAAAGTTAAAATGAAAATTTTTATTTTTTAATGTGTTTATTTTGTTTTATGTTTTCAAACTTTCGGGAAGGAGATTGTAAATGTTTATACCCTCATGGCCTATACTTATTTTACCGCTTTAAGTCTTTACTGAATTAGTGCCTAATTTATTATGTTGTGGTATTCACGTACTTTTGATGTTTGTACAAATGTTGCGTTCGTGTGTATGAATTTGTTTTGAATTTTTTAGTTTAATAGGCATATACTATACATATTAAGTTTTCTGATTTTCAGTAAGTTTGTTTCTTGGTTTAGTTTTTTTGTGGCGGATTTGGGTGATAGAAAAAAAAATTATAAATTTATTCTGTATTATTTGCAAGTCGTTTGAATATTAAATATTATTAACATTTTTGTATTAAATAAGTTGGACGGGACTGAATTGAACAAAGTATACTCCCCACTTTACTTGTGGTGTTAGAGACGTAATATTCCACCAAATACACCGATAGAAGGAATAATGCTTTTTTTTTCAGTTTTTGTACGTTCTGCTTAAATGACAAGTATTTATCGATGTGAAGTCCCAGGTACTTTCCACTATGCAAAACTTGAAGGTTTTTTCCTTCTTTTTAAAATGGTTAGATAGTTACAGATCATGTTTGTTGTTCCATAAAGTTGTTCTACAATAACATTCAATGCACGATTCACCGTTAAATAAACTTTCACTGAAGTGTCATCATAAGAAACAATTTTTCTATTATAAACTCTTAAATTGCATAAAACTATTATAAATAAAAATTGTGTTACTAGATTTTGTTATATTTTTATACATCTTAAAATTAACATGCCCAAGTTCAGTTCCTTGCGATACACTATTTAAATATTTGCTTCAATTAAAATTTATGTTTTCTTTCTTAGAGGTAGTTGGTGTTGGCATTTATAAAAAATAACAACTGATAACCTTTACTCAATGCAACTCCTTTACTTTACTCCTTTTGCAATGGAGCTCGTCATCATTGTAGGTGTTTATATTCGTCGTTTTACTCAATCAAATTTACTTTCACTGAATTGAATTCCATTTACCGGTGGACAGTAGAGTATTGGCTAACATATTATTATAATAAGCGACTTATAACAGCATGGTCACCCTACGTAGTTAATACCACAATAATATTGTGTATCCTTTAATCAATTTGATGCATATAACTGAGCAGTCCCATACATGATGATCATTGAACAGATTCTACCTGATGTAATAATTTCTGGACCTTCGGGGGGCAGGATACTGCTCGAGGTTGAGCACAATTTTCTTTCAGGTTGTACAGTACCTATCCCTGAAATTGTTGGAAACCAAGTTGCCAAACGTTTCTTTATCTTCAACCTGGTGGAATAGCTCTTCCTTAAAATTAATATTTTCACGTCCATCGACGAATATTCCTCAGCTAGAAAATTTTTCATTTATTTTTAATTATTATTGGTCAATTTTATAGAGGGTCCTTTATTAATCAATTCACCTCAAGAGCAATCTATTTCAGTTTTGGTCAAACTATGCGTGAATTGCCCCTGAGTAAAAAATCATGTCCCTCACTCAGAGATGAGTCCCGCATGATGGAGCCAATTTGTTCAGTACCTTCCTTATATCCCGCAAATCAAAATTTTAAATGGGCTCTTTCCACATCCCTTTGGTATTCCACTTTGTTTTTTTTTCAAGGATATACGTAGCATTTTTTCTTCTGTAGTATCTGTCATGTGCGTGCAGTTTTAATAACTTTATATTTTTTTTAAGAACTCTCTTCCACTATGAATTTATTTATCATGCGCGTTGTTAAATGTGCCGTAAATCATTGTCATTTTTTTTTAATGTGGATTACAAATTTAGTAGTCTTATTAATGCAAACGAAAGAGTTTACACAACTTAAAGATAAATGCAAGAAATTCAATAATAATATGTTTTATAGAGTTCTTGCCTAAAATGACTCTTGATGCCAATGTTTAAAATGTCAAGGGACGTAGAGATATCATTTAGTATCACCATACCTCTTGTTATGCTATGCTGGGCAAAATACATCGGTTCTGACACGTTTTATTTTTACATTAGCTCCACATGGGAGTCATCTTTGAGGATGCTGTGTAGTGGGTTTTTTAGGAAAGGAAAGAGAGATTATCCATTCACTGCGGCTCAAGTCGATGATCCGAGAGAGTCATTCTGAACCAGTCAACATGTCTCTCCCGATCTGGCCTTTTTGATATCTTTGTTGAGAAGATATTATTGTACCTATACATTATGATTTCGGAGAAAATTTTAGTTTTCACTCAGGAGGTCTGGCATAACGATCGATTAAACCGTATATCAATATGATAACGACTAAATCCATTATCTACGGTCAGTTATCAATATTTGCGAGCACAGTCAACAATTGGTAAGAGATATTCAGACCGAGACGACGGTTGATAAATTTTAGCCCGGACTGAATAGGATCAGATAAGTTTCAGTTAACTTCCAACACACGCATTTATTTGGATATCATCGTTCGTTATGCAAAACTATTGGTTTATTAATTAATGGAATTCAACTAACGAAGCTCTTAGAATTGAAAGAAGTCGTAAACGCTATCCATAGACTTAAATAATAAGACGCCACCAATTTATTCCGGTAGTCTTTAGGGTCACGTATGGAATGTGGGAATCATAGGGCTATTAGCCTTCTTAGTTCAGTGGGCAAGCTGTATGGTAGAATATTGATTGAAAGGGTAAGAATGGAAACAAAGGATAAAATATGGGATGTGCAAGGTGCTTTTATGAGTGGAAGGGGGTGCATGGACCAGATTTTCTCATTGCGTATGCTCACTGAGAAGTTTCTTGCAAAAAACCAGAAACTCTTCTGTGCCTTTGTAGATCTACAAAAAGCGTACGACCGAGTTGACAGGAAAAAGCTATGGAAGGTGTTGTCCATGTACGGAGTGAATACGAAGCTCATTCAGGCAATTGCGTCGCTATATGAGGGAAGCGTTGCATGTGTTAGGGTGAACGGCGATTTTACGGAGTGGTTTGACATCACAAAAGGTGTTAAACAAGGCTGCGTAATGTCACCGTGGTTATTCAATCTATACATGGATAATTGTATGCAAGAATTGAAAGAGATGGGATTGGGCGCGAAATTGAGTAATCTGGAAGTATGTTGCCTATTGTATGCTGATGATGCGGTGCTAATTTCTAACGGTATGCAAGATCTACAGTCTCTCGTGTCTAGGATGAACGAAGTATGTATGAAGAATGAGTTAATGATGAATGTAAGTAAGTCTAAAGTCATGGTGTTTGAAAAAGAGAATACGAAAACAGTATGCAATATAGTTGTAAATGATGAATATTTGGAGAAGGTGGATGAGTTTGTGTATCTGGTATGTGGTAGTATGTTTACGAAATATGGGAAGGCTGATAGAGATATTGAAAGAAGGGTGAATGCCGGTAACTCCATTAATGGAGGACTGAATGCCGTTGGCGGTAATAATAAACTGTCCAAAGACGCGAAACTAGCCGTCCATAATGGAGTGCTGGTACCTACCCTGATGTATGGCAGTGAGGCATGGAACTGGCAGAGGAAGGATGAAAGTAGACTGAATACTGTAGAAATGAGATCCCTGAGGCGAATGTGTGGTAAAACCATGTACGATCGTGAGAGAAACGTGGATATCCGCAAAGAATGCAAGGCTGATGTAAGCGTGATGTGTAAGATTAAGAAAGGGACTCTCCGATGGTTTGGGCATGTAGAGCGAATGAACGAGGAAAGGAATGTAAGGAGAATATATGATGCAAATGTGAATGGTAGAAGAAGTCGGGGACGCCCGAGGAAGACATGGCACGACCAAGTGAATCAGATACTTGAGTCGGGCCATGTGAAGAGTCGGAATAATAGAAGAGCATGTATGAGACGATGTATGAATGTGAACGAGGCAAAGAGTGTGTGCCAAGATCGAGTTGTGTGGCGGTCCGTCCTCTCTGCCTACCCCTGCGGGGAACGGCGTGATGGTTAGTTAGTTAGTCTTTAGGAAACGAAAGTGGTTGAAATATGACTTAACATCTCATTAACTAGGGGAGACCGGGGACAGTTGTACCAATTTGACTTTTACCATTTTCTACATCTTAGGTATATGTTTTTGAAAAAAATGCTCGTACTCAACGGCAGATAATTTAGTTGTCTACCAAATTCTTATTCTATGATTTTTCCAAATCTTATAGAAATTAAGCTATAAGCGCATGAACAGATCGGGGGAAATGCTACAACTGACCTCTACCCCGGGGTTAGTTGTACCAGTAGCGGAATTTAAATTAAAACACAGAATTCATCGATAAAGTTGTTTATTTTTCATAATTTCGGTTAGGAAAAATAGTTTTTTTATTGGTTTAGAAAATTACTATTCAAAGTTTCAATTAAATTGAACGTAATACGCAATTTATCTGACCACAAGAAAACTCTTATAGAATTCGTCAGTTGAAGTTTTATCAAGAACCTTAACTTTTGTAATATAATAAAAATACAATTAAAATATATATTGATACCATAGCATGTTTAAAACTCGAGAAAAAGAGAAGAAAACATAAATAAAATTCTGTATGAAAACATTGGGGTATAATTGTCCCCTAACAATGTGTATATATATGTAATGGCAATATATTCCATTTAAATTTGAATCCTGTAGTGTCAGTTGGAATACTTGGAATGTAATTATCAATTGTCACTTGTTTTATTTTCTATTATTTTATTATAAATAAACATAAATGTCGTTTCTTTGTTAAACTTTGCAACACAAGTGTTTTATTTATAAATCAATAGAAAAGAATTAAATCATATTATAAAACGACATTTTTCGTAACCACAAATGGAGAAACTTCAATTTGAATTTACGCTACTACCTGGAGGCGATGGCAAGTCAAATATTATTAGCATTACAAAAATAGTCACAAGTGATGAAAAAGTGTTTACAATACCAGAAATGTTACAATCCGCCAGCCATCACAAGGAGATTATGAAAAGTGGTGCTTTTGGCAAAGTAAAAAATAGTTTAAAAAAAGATACCAGGTTAGAAGAGTCTGGGTAACAATGACAGAAGAACTAAAAAAAACATATGTAGACGAAGATGGAAACCTACAGTTCGGAGACCAATACCTCGAAGAATTGGAAGAAGAAAGTTTACAAGTACATCAAAAAGAAGATACACTGGGAAGATTGATGGTAAAATTAATGGAAGATAAGCAACAGAGCCTCAAAAACATAGCTGAGAAGTTTGTTATAGAAAAATTCTGTAGTAAAAATACAAATGCAAGCCAGTGGATAGAAGTGTTTGAAAAAGAATGTTTACGATTTGATGTGACCATGGATGAAAAAAAAAATAGAAATACTAAGATTGTTCATGGATAAAAGTTGTGTAGATTGGTATAGTTCCATGATTATTAAACTAACAATGAACTCAGAGTGGTCAACATGGAAAAACAAATTCTGTGAATCATTCGCAAACAAAGGATGGAACCCTGTCATCTACGCACTATTATTTAGATACAAAGATGGTTCTCTGTTGGATTATGCTATGAGAAAAGAAAAACTTCTATTGGATATGAGAAGATCAATCGACACCGGTACTTTGATAGATCTTGTTGCTTCCGGACTACCAGAATTCATACTTAACAAGATCGATAGAGAAAGATTACAAGATACTGTGGATTTATTTAATGAAATAAACAAGTATGAACATATGGTCAACAAAAAAAGATTCATGAATAGGAGAACATTTGGGAATGCAGAATATAATAAAAATGAGGATAAAAAGCCATGTAAAATTTGTGAAAAATTGAATAAGGGCACTCGTTACCACCCTGAAGCCACATGCTGGTTCAAAACAAAAGAGGATGAAAAATTTAAGAGAAATGCCATTAAACATGTAAACAATTCAGTGATAGAGACTGAGATAAATGAAAATGATCAAAAAAACTAGTAGTAACACCATTAATCAAAGTCAAACTATTACTAAATGATGAATTAAAAATATACGGAATTTATGATTCGGGTTCAAATGTTTCTCTAATTAATTCTAAGTTTTTGAAACTAAAAAGAAAAGGAAACAATTTGAATGAAGCAAATTTAGTAACGATTAATGGTGTTAAAAAATCGAGTGGTTTGACAACGTTGAAGATTAAAATTTTTGAATTGGAGAAAAATGTTGATGTGTACATTATTGATGAACACAATTTTATGTATGATTTTTTGATTGGATTAGACATGATAAAAGACTTCAAACTAATCCAAAGTGAAGACTTACAAATATCACAGAAAATCTGCCTGAATAATACAAATAAAAAAGAAGAAAATTCTACAAATATGAAAACAAATACTGAATTTAAACATTCTGAAAATAAGAACATTATAGAAAAACACCAAATTAATTTTAATGAACATGTTAAAGAAGAAGATTTTAAAATAACAATAAATCATTTAAATAATGATCAAAAAACAGAAATAAATGAACTAATAGGCAAATACACACCAGTGTTTGCGAAAAGTAAATACGATGTTGGTACTGTTAATGGATATGAAGCGAAGATAGACTTATTGGTGGATAAATATTGTAGTAAGAAGCCTTACAGATGCAGCGTAGAAGATAAAAAGGAAATAGAAGAGCAAATAGCAAAATTAATAGACAATAAACTGATAGAAGAGTCGTACAGCCCATTTGCTGCACCTGTCACTCTAGCATTTAAAAAAGAAGAAAACAAAAGATCCAGATTATGCATAGACTTCAGAGACTTAAATAAAATAGTAATACCTCAAGCTCAACCATTTCCATTGATTGAAGACCTAATGACAAAGACCAGAAATTGCAAATTTTTTTCAACGCTGGATATAAACTCAGCTTTTTGGTCTATTCCGTTGCGGATTGAAGACAAAAAAAAAACAGGATTTGTAACACAGGAGGGGCATTATCAGTGGACCTGCCTACCTTTTGGATTAAAGACCTCTCCGGCAATTTTTCAGAGGATATTAAGCAATATATTGAGAAAATATAAACTAACCGATTTTGCTGTCAATTACATAGATGACATACTTATATTTTCAAAAACTTTTGCTGAACACATCGATCATTTAACAAAGTTGCTGAATGCAATCAAAACTGAAGGTTTTAGATTAAAATTTACAAAATGCACATTTGCATCAGACATGGTAAAATATCTGGGTCATATAATTCAGAATAATTCAGTCAAGCCAGTAAAGGATAATTTGATTTCAATAAAGAATTTTCCTATTCCAAAAACACAGAAGAATGTGAGACAATTTCTAGGAAAAATCAACTTTTATCATGAGTACATTCCGAAGAGTGCAATAATACTAGATCCTTTGCATAACTTACTAAGGAAAAACCAAAAGTTTATTTGGACTGATAAATGCCAAAATGCTTTTGAAACGATGAAAAACCTACTATGCTCACAACCAATCATGGAAATTTTTGATCAAGATTTACCAATTAATATATATACAGATGCTTCTCTAGAAGGCCTTGGAGCTATTTTAAAACAAACACAGTCTGATGGAAAAGAAAAACCTGTAGCTTACTTTTCGAAAAAACTAAATGGCGCCCAGAAAAAGAAAAAAGCAATTTACTTAGAATGCTTAGCTATAAAAGAAGCAGTGAGATACTGGCAATACTGGTTGATAGGTAAACCATTTACAGTTTATTCAGATCACAAACCACTGGAAAACATGAATCTCAAATCTAGAACCGATGAAGAGCTAGGTGATTTAACATATTATCTTTCTCAATATGACTTTAACATAAAATATGCTCCAGGAAAACAAAATTTGGAAGCTGACTGTCTAAGCAGAAACCCAGTGCTGGAATCAAATGAAAATACAGATGAGCAATTAAAAATTGTCAACTTAATAAAATTAGAAGATATCTTAAAAGATCAGGTAAAAAATGAGAAAATACAGTGCAGAAGAGATAAATTGATATCGAAAAATAATGTTTATTACAAGAAAGTAAAAAAAAGAGAAAAAATAATTCTATCAGAAAAATTCAGCATAGACTTTATCAGAAATGTTCATACAGAACTAGGTCACATAGGAATTACACAAATGCAAAAAATGATAAGCTCATGGTACACAGCAGAAAACATGACAAATAATATAAAGAGAACCTGCGAAAGTTGTGTAGTATGTTTAAAGAACAAATCAAGAGGTAAAAATAAATATGGATTGATGTCCCACTTGGGTCCCGCAACAAAACCTTTTGAAATATGTTCCATTGATACAATAGGCGGTTTTGGGGGTTCACGATCAACAAAGAGATACTTGCACCTGTTATCAGATCATTTCACGAGGTTTGCATATATTTTGACGTCAAGAACTCAAAATACCAATGATTTCGTTAAACTCTTAAACTCCACAGAAACTAATGACATTGGCATGATACTCTCAGACCAATTCCCGGGTATCAATTCTAGAGAATTCAAAAAATTTTTGGATGAAAAAAATATTCCAATAATTTTTACTGCAGTGAACTCACCTTTCTCAAATGGATTAAATGAAAGATTGAACCAAACGCTGGTCAATAAAATTAGATGCAAAATCAACGAAAATGACTCAAAAGTAGCTTGGACAACTATAGCGCATAATTGTGTAAAAAACTATAATGAAACGGAGCACACTGTTACTGGATATGCGCCACAGTACCTACTTGACGGCACAGATGTTACGATTTTGCCAAATGAGTTAAAACTTAAGAAGACCGGCATCGATTTGATTCAAGAGAGAAAAAAAGCTCTAGAAAATACTATGAAGTCACATAATTACAACAAGATAATTTACGATAAAACCAGGAGACACTTTGACTTCAAAGTTGGTGATACTGTTTTTGTGGAGAATGGAAACAAACTTAACAGGAAGAAGCTCGACGAATTGAGAATCGGACCATACAAAATCATAGAAAAATTATCAAACTCAATTTACAAGATAAACACTGGTCGAAAAAAATTAGAATTTTTTCCACATCTCAAAGTTAACTCCAGCACCTTTATTTATGAACCATGAAGAGGACATCGAAGATGAGTGAAAATTTTGCAGTAATTTTCTTTCCAGGGGGGGGGGGGGGGAGATGTAATGGCAATATATTCCATTTAAATTTGAATCCTGTAGTGTCAGTTGGAATACTTGGAATGTAATTATCAATTGTCACTTGTTTTATTTTCTATTATTTTATTATAAATAAACATAAATGTCGTTTCTTTGTTAAACTTTGCAACACAAGTGTTTTATTTATAAATCAATAGAAAAGAATTAAATCATATTATATATATATATATATATATATATATATATATATATATATATATTATTTTTTTTGCAATAAATATATTTATTCATTTTCTATGACAAAGAATGAAAAAATAACTACACTGGCTCAAACTTTTACATAGTACAGTCTTATTAAAATTAAAATAATTATAATATAAACTTGTAACCATAAAATACTCATATTCAAATATGGTTTAGTGATGAAAATACAAAATTTATCACAAAAAAACAGTAAATAACAAAAATGCTGGCAAAATAACAAAATAACTAAAAAAAGTATAAGTAGTTATTAAATAATATGTAAAGAGTAAGAAGTAATAATAAAATTATTATTATGGATATGCTATTATTAATTAATAATATCACAAAGGTAGAGATCATTGACATGGTAATTTAATCAACATTAACATAAATACATAAAATGAAAAGGGTTTGGACACTGAAAATATAACGAACTGACATTCATTTATGAATTGAGAGCTGTAATCACAGAATTTAAAAAAAAAACTCGGGGTTAGTTGTAGCACGGGGTCGATTGTACCGGTACAATTGTCCCCGGAAAAAATGGTACAACCATCCCCAAGGGGTCATTTTAAATTAAAACGCAAATTTTTAGTTAATCCCTACTCAAGAACGCTTCAAAACCCGTCCTAAAATAAACTCAATTGTCCAAAGAAATGTGTAGATAGCAAAATACTAACAAACAGAACGTAGTAATTGTAATACTACAGAATGAACGCAATCGAAAATAGTAACTTTTAGGGCTTAAAAATTTCTTCTTCCAATTGCAAACGTCCGGGTTCCACTATGTCCCACGGGCTACTGACGATTGTCCGCATGTGTCAAGGCTATCCCCTGATGACATATAGTATACGTACCTATTATAGTTAGGGAGTTATTCACTTTGGTACTACTGACCCGTGGTACTACTGTCCCCGGTCTCCCCTAATTAACTCACGTTTAGTATCAAAAAGTAAAAACGTGAAATGCCAATACATATTTAGGTTAGTATATCAATTCAATGTTGCCAATTTATTAATATTTTTACGTAATTGTATGGCATTTGACATTTCGGAATTTTAATTCATAGAAAATACCTCCAGTGTTGCTAACATGTATTGATTTCTTATTTTTTCCCCGTCAGTATCGGTTAAGCGGTCAACGGTGAAACCGTCCTCGTGACATTGGTATAAAATCATCGGAAGTTACGTCTATCGATCCGATATCGTAAAGTTATTGATTTCGCTATGCTAGAGCTCCAGATTACAAAAGTAAAATGACATCAACTGTATGTTTTGTAATCTAAATCGCGTCCATGTACAAAATGTAGAAAGGTTTGGAAGTAGTAGAAAGAACCGATTGCTCAGAGGTAGAACGCAATGCAGCATCAAGCAAAATTTTCTTATAGATTCTTTAACATGGTGCTGGAGGAAAACAGTATGAGACGGCTAGGACTCTCCAAGAGTCATACAGTTCGTACAGTCATGCGTTCCAATTTGGTGGTACATTTCAATTTGGTACCACCGCTAATACCTCTGCCGTGGGTCACTCCAAGAAGTGTGTCTACCGACCAGCTGCGTGTGCAGGCCGGATCGGGAGAGACTGGTTAAAGGGAGACCTCTCCAGCAGGACTTTCTCGGAACATTGCCTTGCACCGCAGTGAGAGGGATGGATTCATACGTTTGTCACTCCTGGAAACACTGACCCGGAAATTCCTTCTCACCCTTCATACCTTTTCCCTTCCCAGAACTTTATTCCTTTCCTCAAAAGACCCTCCACAAAGCACCCCCAAAGATGACGTAGGCCTGGGGAATTATTTAAAATTTTATAATTTTTTCAATAAATCAAATTTTTTGATTACACAAACAATACAATTTAAATGTTTAAGTACAATATTTAAGGTGCTGTTAAATAATTTTCCCTTATTTGGGTATTTACCTAATCTTTTTTTTTTTTAATTGATGCAATAATAATATGTATTTTCAAAATCATTATGGTACTTCAAGCCTCACTGGGTGCTTTTTCAGTGCTAAGCCCCCCATGACACAATATAATAAAATTCAATAGAAGATAAAATTAACCAATAAGTTGCAATAAATTATAATAATAAAGGTGGTAATAAAAATCGTCAAATATTGTTAATAATTTTATTAATTATAAATAAATACAATTTTCTTGCGCACGCCGGGATTTAGACTACGGATCGGTAGTTGAGAGGCTTTAACCCTCAACCACGGAGGCCTCCTTCCCCTTTCCTATCTCCTTCCCCTCCTCAGTACTTTCAGCCTTTCAACATACCCCAATTGGGGATGCAATAGTCTCGCTGGTTTCAGGTGGTATATGTCATGTTGACGTCTCGGTTAGGGAATATTGTGCGGTATTCACTTTAGTTTCTTATTAGCCATCTCCTACTTTACTTAATTTTGGCAAAAAACCCTTCAAGTCTTATAAAAACTGAGTATTCTTCCAGGTTGGTACAGAATTATACTGGTGCGAAACGATAAAATATCTTGATTCAACATCAAATTTTGAAATCAGTTGGCGCCAGCCCAAATCTGATAACGCGGTGCTGTCCCCTGTCTGACTTGTATCCTCTGACGAGTAGGAAGTCATTGACTATACACTACTGTAGGTACTAATCAACAAGGCCAATATCATACCCATATTCAGATACACACACGTATGCAGTCCCCATCTATTCGTGGCACATGCAACAGTCATTTTTTTAGATGCATTAATAATAACGATCTTTTTACATACCAAAAAACTAATTAACTAACCATCACGTTTCCTCGCAGGGGTAGGCAGAGAGGACGGACCGCCAAACAACTCGGTCTTGGCACACACTCTTTGCCTCACTCACATTCATACATCGTCTCATACATTCTCTTCTATTATTCTGACTTTTGACATGGCCCGACTCAAGTATCTGATTCATTGATCGTGCGATGTCTTCCTCGGACGTCCCCGACTTCTTCTATCATTCACATGTGCGTCTTATATTCTTAAAGACAAAGTATCAGGAAAATATAAACGAAGTATTAACAAACCATTAATAAAGAAGAAAGTATTTATAGTCCAGACAACGAAGACAAAAAAAAACATCAAATAGCGGAAATAATTCGTGTAGAAGCCAATTTTGGCAAAGTTGTAAAGGAAGGTGTCCTTAACAACATACTAAAAATATCGGGTGGTGGGGGTGGAGCTAAGTGGAGGGGAGGGGGGGGTTTAAAGGTCCCTTTTTCTTTAATAACTCAAAATCTACTGCCTTCAGCGAAAAATGTCTATGAACCAAATAATCTACATAAAATTCTCTACAAAAAAGGTTTCTTTTATTTGCTAGGATAAATAATTAAGGAGATACGAAGGGGGGGAAATGTAAAATTAAAAAAAAACATGTTTATATTGATAAAAATGAAATGTTTATAGTCAATAATGAAATGTTTCTTATTAAAAATTAAGTAATTAGTGTTTTAGGATGTATCTTGAACATTAAATTTCGTCGAAATTCTTGGAATGTCTGGGCACCCCCCCCTCCTAGACCTACCATCTGAGTGCCAGGTAGTCCTTACTCCAGACAAAGTTGAAGAGAATGTTTCCTTGGTGTCAGCTTTGACGAAATGTCAGAATCATCTGGAATCCAGTTCAACAAGAGCATTTTCTTGCTAATGAAAGGAACAAAACAAATCTGATTCATCTGTAGTAATAGTTGGGGAGGTTGTGGATTTGATAGATCTCCTCATTGGATTGGCACCACCAATAATCAATATGTACTTCACGAAGCCAGGCCGTGGGAATGTGGAGACCAAATTGTTTTCGGTGCGACAACTTCAACAGCTTCCAATCGCCAAAAGGATTCTCCTTCTCCATTGCTTCTCCGGATGCGACACCACCTCGGCGATACATGGAAAGAGTAAAGTGGGAATCGCTAAGTTCTTCACAGAAAATCCTGTCCTCACCCAAGACATCTCATCAATATTCACAGATCCCTCAGGATCACCTGAGGATGTTGAACAGGCTGGCGAGAAGCTTTTTTTGGCTGTATATAAGGCGCCTGCTCATCAAGACAATCCGAACGAACATCGTTACTCGGCATTTTTGAAAGCGTCAACGAAGCCCAAATCTGACATGGCCACTCTTTTTGAATACTGCTTTCTTTAAATTACAAATATTAATTTGTGATGAATTCCGTTGGTCTCATAACTTTCTTACTATACTATATGATACTAAAGTGGCTCGGCAACCCCCTACCGCCCATTCAATGGGGTTGGATCAAGGGAAAAGATGAGATCCTTAACCCAGTTAACACAAACGACCCTGTGGCACCCGATTCCGTTTTGAACATGATCTTTTGCCGATGCACGACTGGGTGTGGGATGCGCTGCGGTTGCCGCAAAGCAGGGATTGCCTGTTCCGGTGCCTTGGTTTATATATGAACGGATCCACCGTTGAAGACAGCATGGATGATGATGATTAGATTTCGACGAAATTGAATGTTCAAGATAAATCCTTAAACACTATTTTTTAATTTTTAACAAAAAACATTTCATTATTGACTAAAAACATTTCATTTTTGTCAATAAAAACTTTTTTTTTAAATTTTACATTTTCCCCCTTTTGTATCTCCTTAAGTATTGATCCTAGCAAAAAAAAACTAAAGTACCTTTTTTGTAGAAAAATTTATGTAAATTATTTGATTCATAGACATTTTTTCGCTAGAGGCAGTAGATTTTGAGTTATTAATGAAAAACTGAAAAATGGGACCTTTAAACCCCCCCCCCACCCGATATTTTTAGTATGTTGTTAAGGACACCTTCCTCTACAACTATGCCAAAATTGGCTTCTACACGAATTATTTCCTCTATTTTTCTTTCGTTACCTGGACTATTAACAAAGTGTGAACAAAGAACAAAAAATAATCAACTGAGTATAATAATTATAATACGGGACCTTTACTATTATTGATTGATGATATTCAGGAGTGCATCTAAAGTACCATTTGTTTGCCTTTTTGCTGACAATCTCAAACTGCTCAGGATATGATATATTATGATACAATATGCGGCATTCAATATTTTATTAAATTACAAATTGATTTATTTATTTATTTAAGGAACATAAACAGTCATAGTAAGAAAATATACATAAGAGGATGGCAAAAAAACAGACCAATTATTAATGTTCACAGATAGGTATTTAGAAACATAAAAGTAACTGAATGTAAACTAGAAAATTTAAGAAAAACAGAAAAAATAAAAACAGAACTAAGCAGTAATGCAATATCTTCATGAGAATAATAAAAAAGTCTCCCTGTGATATAAGTTTTCCAAAAACCAAAATAAGTTCAATTGTAAGCTAAATGACGAAAAGTTGTCTTCAGATAAATCCATAAGGGACCCCGGGGTCACATTTGATCCCATTTGATCATATATAGTTGGTAACATTGTGTTACAAACTTCTTGGGTTTGTAACAAGAACAAATTACAATTTTCCAAGCCCGGAGTAATAATATCGATATTCTACTGCATTATACGATCAAAACTAGAATACACTTCTGCAGTGGCGGACTAAGGAGGGGGGAGGGAGGGGCAGCCCCGGGCCCCCGGTCCTGGGGGCCCCCAAATACCTCCATGTTCCCTTGATCAAATCCTAAACAAGGCTTTAAGGCACCCGGAAAACTGTAAATCACCACTGTAAAAAATTATAATATATACATATATTTAATTTTTTTAAAGATGCACTTGTTAAAAATGCTCTCACCAAATGTTTTAAAGAAATTCGAAAAATTGACGGAGATACATATAGCGTGTTATGTGAACCGTTTGTAACAGTTTGTACTAAAAACTCTACATCCGATTTGCATGCAACAATTATTAACTAACTAACTAACCATCGCGCCGTTTCCCCGCAGGGGTAGGCAGAGAGGACGGACCGCCAAACAACTTGTCGGTCTTGGCACACACTCCTTGCTTCGTTCACATTCATACACCGTCTCATACATGATCTTCTATTATTCTGACTTCTGACATGGCCCGACTCAAGTATCTGATTCACTTGGTCGTGCCATGTCTTTCTCGGGCGTCCCCGACTTCTTCTACCATTCACATTTGCGTCATATATTCTCCTTACACTCCTTTCCTCGTTCATTCTCTCTACATGCCCGAACCATCGGAGCGTTCCTTTCTTGATCTTACTCATTACGCTTACATCAGCCTTGCATTCTTTGCGGATCTCCGCGTTTCTCACACGATCATACATGGTTTTACCACACATACGCCTCAGGGATCTCATTTCTACAGCATTCAGTCTACTTTCATCCTCCCTCTGCCAGTTCCATGCCTCACTGCCATACATCATATGTACAATTATTAAACTATTCGAAAATCCAGTGTCTATTAGAGATGGGTAAGTTCTGCATTTTGCCGGAGGCCTCCGAGACCTGATTCCTTTTAAAAGTACTCGAGTTCTAGGAGCAGGTCCCGGGTCCGAGTTCTTAGGTGCGGACTCAGCACTGTGTGTTGTTGCGGCGCACCGAGCCGGGACGCACGGGTTCAAAGAACTCGGAGCCAAGACCTACTCGTAGAACCCGCACAAGCACTCAGAACCCCGGAGCCGGATAAGACCCGCACGCGTTCTCGAACCCGTCACCCGTGCAATGTAGGTACATTAATTGAGAATTTAAATAAGTAAATTAGCTGTAATGTTTTATTATAAACTTTGATTTTATAATGCACTTCACCCGTTGATTAACAATACCAAGATACGTTCTAATTAAAAACGACTCCGCGTCTAGTCGAATATTCAAAAATCGAATCTATTAAACAGTCCCGCGATGACGTGCCACACGGGCAGGAATCAGGATACTGTTACGTCACGCACGTGTATGTTGATTAGCAACCGGCTACCGAATTTACAATAAAATACCACTCTCACTTAAAAACCTCAACATTATAACATTTAAATCTCAAATAAAAAGCTGGATACTAAATATAGGGAGAACAGAAATAGAAAATATACTGATATCAAATACAGAATTAAACCGACTCTACTGAGCTGAATTATAAAAAAAAAACAATTTTATTTAATTTTTAATTATTTAAAAAAATACTACATCATACATATATGTTTACTAATTCATATTAATTTCTTATAATAAAATTATAATATGTAAATGAAATCCTCAGCACGGAAATCCCAGCGAGGATATCATTATCTCTACATGTTTGTAAAGAAAGGAAGACAATAAATCATTATTATTATTATTATTATTAATGAATGTGTCGACTGTCACAGTTCGCGAGTTCGAGTTCGCCACTCGCCACATGGGCAGTTTTTTTATATGAATTCCGCACAAGAGTCCCAACTGCTCTCGTCTGAAGCCATTGAGACTATGGCATCCTTAATTGGGGTATGTTGTGAGGCTGAGGGTGGTGGGGAGGGGAAGGAGGTAGGGAAGAGGAAGGTGGGGAAGTACCTGGCTATTCAGATCTAGTCACCAAACACGGCTAATGCCATTTCAAGCAACGTTTCAGTTGGCGACCGGTCGCGAGAGTGTCGTGAGTCACGGGTTGCGGGGGACGCCGGCCGGTGGTTCCTAGTTCCTAGTGTTCTTACTACTCACTAGTACCGGAGAACTCGCGATTTGCGAGTGGAGCGGAGCCCGTACACGGGACGCCGGCCGGTGGAGGCATTCGGGTTCTCGGTCCAACTTCGAGTTTTGGGTTTGGGACCGAGCCTGAGTTCCGCGACCGGGTTTTCTTGGAGTGGTCGATTTAAAAAAGGAATAGGAGTTGGAACCGCTTCCCGCAAAGGAGCGGATCACACGAGCCCATTCCAGCTGAACCGACACATCGCTAGTGTCTATGGCACCAAGTAGGGGAATTTCGATATCTAAAGAAATAAAAAAATTGGCCGACCAGCGAATTAAATTTTCGATTTTTTAAGTAAAATTTTCATTGTTCATGAAAAAAAAATAGAAGGGAGTCATTTATAAAAAAATCCCTACGTGGTGTCATAGTCATGGCCAGATTAAACATGTCGGGGCCCCTAGGTGATGCGTGGCCCCTAGGCTGTGGCCTATACTGCCTTACGGACAATACGGCCCTGCCAGAATCAGTATACAGTACAGTATATAGTACATATACTAATAACATAATAAATATTAATAAAATAACATTTTGTGTTTTTTGGATCAAAATTAATTTTTATTAGACTCTTTTTATAACATGGGATCTTTGATGAATCCACTACAACTCTATTTATTTTTTGGTACCAATTATTTTTTTGGTAATATTTCAATAATGGCATCAGCGCAAAGGGTCATCTGCTTTTTGGTAAACCACTCGAAGCGGAACTTAAATTTTCCAAAGAAAAACTGCTTTCCGAGAAAACTGTCGACTATCTCATCAACGTCATACTCCCCGAAATACGTTTCCTTGAAATAAATAAACAATTACAAAGAAGTATACTTGAAGAAGTTAAAACGACGAAAGAAATCAATAGATTTACATGATATGCTTATTTAGAGGCATCGCCAGTTGCAACCAGTTGCATTCCGGTCCGTAGTGAAGATGTACACTCGTACAGGGGGGGCCAATTCTCCAATAGCCACCATTTGTAACATAACAATTATTGATTACGCGTCATTCTTGAAAGAAAAATCACCCTTCGCGATGTCTCGACGAACTTTGTCATATTTATGTTTCATTTATACGTACTTGAATGTCGAAGGGTTGAAGCGATGCTTATATTGGTAGCCTGGTGAATATTGTCTACGTTTCTAATGTTTTGACGTTTCTACGATGTGAATTTGAAATTACGATCGCATTTTTTTGAAATGGCTGTCTGGTATGTTAAAATGAGTAACCACTCGCGGAAAAGGCATTTAATTTCGCTAACACCCAACAAAGCGAGATTGCAACTTACCAACTAGGAAGTTAATTTTCTATACCACCGATAACTATCTTCGAAATCTTCTTGTCCGTGTCAAAGCAACTGCTCCAACGTGCATTGCATTTACATTATGCATTGCAGCCAACATCACCGGTAAACCAACGATTATATGGAACCTTAAAAGAACTTTGTAAACATACACGATGCCTGTCGTTCGAAGGAACGCGAGAAAAAAAATTAGGTTACGATGCAATGCACTAGATTTTGAGAGTTTTTGTATTTGGCATCTAAGTATACCTATACCTATGACAAGACTCGAGAATAACAAATTAGAGCAATTTATGTTCTTTCGACAACGATTGCCAGCGGCTGTGGTTGGAGAATTGAGCGCCTGAGCAGTAAACTTTTTGTCACTATTATCGAACAAAATAATATGATGTAAAAATATGTAACATCTCATAATCTACGGACAATTTTCAATTATTAATTTAGATTTTTATTTCATTTTACCAAAGGTTTTAAATGTTCAAAAGTTTCCATTTTAATTTATAATCACGACTACACTCGTTTTTATAAATCGAAAGATGAAAAAACAATATTAAAACAAACAGCATAACCTTTTTAAAAATACTTTTTGTTAGTTTTAGAATATTTAAAGCTCATTTGCACATGATACAAACCTTTTAAAACAGAAAGTCGAAGGATTAATAATGAAAATTTAGAAAAATTCTCAGTAAAGCAAAGCAAATATGTTTTGAGCGAGACAAACATTCAGAACCTAATTATATGAAATACAAGAAGCCATAGTTATTGTATTTCGTATAAGTGTAAACTTTAGATACACGTTTTTATAAATTCGAATAATAC
Organism: Limnephilus lunatus; assembly: GCA_917563855.2. NCBI lineage: Eukaryota > Metazoa > Arthropoda > Insecta > Trichoptera > Limnephilidae > Limnephilus > Limnephilus lunatus. The sequence goes on from OU830594.1 coordinate 85,744,803, forward strand.
ATTAGGTAGTTTTTCTTTTTAAACGGACGTAAGACGAATTGAATGACATTTGTATACAATAAAGAAGAACACAAGAAATGCCTTGTTGACGGGTTTCGCGATCCTAATGTTTGACCAATCGGGCTTTAAATTTCCAATACAAAACTGTGTCTCACCATGATTAATAAATGCAAATGGGATGGAGATCTAAAATGGCAGGTGAGTGTAAGTGAGACAGAGCGCAAGCTAAATGGAACATTTGTTTCCGTTCAAATTTTTTAAAAGGCACTTCAAGTTTTCTTATTAATTGTATGGATATTTGCAAAACAGCATCTAGCGAAAACTACTCGAATTGTTTAAATTATCTTTCAGCTAGATTTCATGATGTTCAAAACTTGGCTTCGAGATTTACCCACCACACTGAAAAGAGAATTTTACAGAAAACTGTTAGTTATTACCTTTACAAAGTTGCATTTTGAATCAACTTTCAGTATTGATTTTACAATACCCATTGGAAAGTAAAACTTGCAAACATTGTCCTGGTTGTAACTCAGAGATGGCTCGAATCTTTCTTTCGCCCATTTTAGTATTCGAATTCGACCCTAGGAAACAAAAAAAAATCATTACGATTTTCCACAGCTTCTTTAAAATTAAATTTATCATTATCGAAGAATATTTCTGATACTTATAAATCAAAACAAACATGAAACAGAACAAGACAAATAAAAATTAAAAAAGGGAATAGAATATATTACTCTTATTGGTCCTGTGTCCCTTATAACAGTGAAGTTGTACATGACGACATGGTGTCCCTTGGAGTTCAGGTAGCTGCTCAGGAGGAAGTAAGTGTCCCGCTGGGGCCTACTGCCCTTCTCGCAGTTTCTTATTAGCTCCGCATTCAGCCTGAAATCACCCTGGAAATAAATTGATATATTTTATTTTTAAGTGACTAAGTAAACTAGACCCATGTCTGTATTATGGTATTTGAACATAATAGCAGTAACAGTAATAATAATAAGTGACAAAAAAAATCTACATCTCTGACGGATTTGGGTTCCCGGGTGTTGTAATATTATTATCATCATTATTTCAGAATTTAAGAATCCGACTTCGATTGCATGTCTGCCACCGCGCCGTACGCGCCGCACAATATAAACATTTGTGTACGTGAAATTTCAAATAAACCTACCGTTGTAATTTGGTTTCGAATTCAAGAATTCGTCAAAGGATGGCGCTAATTCCATTAGAAGGTCGCACGAGAACGTGTCCCCCCTAGGTATAAGTGCTATGATTTAGTAAATTTGAGTATCTCTAGTTAGTTGTGAATAAAAATATCACGCGGCTATATATTAAATATGACGTCATTGCCTGACCCGGTTACTTTGTCCCGGTGACTAGCTACGTTTAAGCTGACGGTTATAAAGAGAAAACAACGATTTAATTAATCCCACGGAAGAGTATGGTTTTGACGACAAATATGTTTTATAACAGTTTCCCTTGATCATCCTTTTTCCTTCGTTATAAAATTATCCACAAAACAGATAGATACCTCCTTTGTGCTTGAAACTAGTTGAAACCGAGGGTTTTCAGACTCCGTTTCCCCAGCGGTTTTTATGCCTATTACCTATATTCGGGCAGTGTAAGGCACACTAAGAATGTACTTATTTTTTATTTTGGCATCCGCTTAACGAAATAGCTGTTTGAATTCATAATTTTGCTTTTCCAGGGATTGAAATAGAAGCTCCTCATTATTATTAAACTGAAAAGTGTTATAAAAATAAGTTGTACTTATTTGTCATCTCAGAAATCCCTTCAGAGTTGGTTGGTACCTACCAAGAAATTTAACTATCCGAAGTCTTTCATTATTTATTTACATTTGAATAACATTAGTATAAACTTACGTACGAACTCGCACTGCTCACACCATTTCCATGAACTAGAACAAACTCAAAAAACAACAAATATGCGCATTTTTGTAAAGTGTTTTGACAAAAAACAGTCATCAGAGAAATTCGTAACAAAATTAAAACATTAATTAGTACAAGAATTGATTCTTGGTTTACAATATGACCAAACCCTGCTCTTCTAATGATAAAATGGAAATGAGTTACCTACTGAGGTTATTACAAAATGTGAAAAATATGGCTATTTTTTTTTCGAATGTAAATTTTAGTTGCTACTCGTACCAACGGAAGATAATTGACGCTAAGCACTTTGCAAAGCGGTTTTTAATATTGCTTAATGTTCCCAAATATTTATTATCATTAGTATATTGTACATCAAAGTTTTATGTTATGCAAGAGTGATTTTCAGTGTATGAATTGCATGACAATTATTATGAAGTACCTACTTGCATGCGTTTTACATAAGGCTTTGTTGTGAATCACATATTTGAAATTTTTATTATTATTATTTTTTTAAATAAGATTACTATACAACCTGACAATATTTAAAACCTCCTACTACCATCATTACAGGCAATAAATATTGTTTGTGCTGGATGTGATGGAGGAAATGTTCACATTTCTGCAGGGAAATTCATATTTCTACGTTTTTTTTATTGTGCTGGTGTACACCAGTTCTTGAAATTTTATCCAAAAATTTCATATGAGGTAAAATTGCGTAATTGTGAAGCCCTGTTTAATTAAAAAAAATAACACTTAGTTTCATTTTGGAAGGAGAGTATGGGTAACCAACACCTCTGCCATAGGTCACCACAAGCTACGTTTGGTAACTTAGCAGAGGTGCCCGGGTTCATGGGGTGAGGTTTGTTTAGGTCTTGGTGACGGATGCATCTGCCCACCAACTGCCTGGCGGGAAGGCATCGTGAGTGACCGTGTGAGAGAGACCCTTTGACCTCTCCCGCCGGACTCTCTCGAGCCATCGCCTTGCACCGTAGTGGGCGCAATTGATCCACATGTCCATCGCTCCTGGACACACTGACTCCCAGATTCCTACCCACCACTCATATTCCGTTTTCCTTCTCATACTATCCTCTCCATCCTTTCTTTCATCTTCCACTCAGGAAGATCTGAACAGGCCTCCTGCGTGGAATTAATGCTAAAAAAATCATGATAAAAAATGGTTTAATGGGTTAAGTTAGTTTAAAATTATTATTATGTATTAAAGTTATTTTAAAATTATTATTTCATAGCTTTTAATGACTTTTCAAAGAGATGTTCCAAAGTTGACTTGATTCTGAGTAGGCATGGAAACGTTATTTCTATAATTTGTGCGTTAATCTTGCTGAGGAATTCTTCAATATTATCTCATCAACTTTTTTATTATCGGTTCACGCAACTATACACATCTCCCTTCCTCACCTGCCTCTACCTCAACTAACTACCCATGTACCTATCCTCTGACAAGGCGTGTGGCCAATATTATCTACATGTGACATTTGGAACAATAATTCAAATTCGAATCTATTACGGAAACTTGTGCAGTGATCAACCCAGTGATCCCTCGGTGCCATAATATCGAATCTCACAAACACGTGCCATGTAGAAATCAAGGTAAGTCAGATTCCTTCCCAATGTCCGTTCACCAAGATATTTCCATATTTGTGTCACTTTGAAAATACATATTTTTGTAATGAAAACGTCTTTAGTACCGTTGTGATTTGAGACTCGATGAAACGGAAGCGACCTACACTAAAAAGAGAAAAACACATGAATATATAAGATTTAGCCTGTGAGAGATTGAGATAGCAATAAATATTTATTTATTTCACGGGTTCTCGGTTCCAATATAATACGATAAATCCACAGTCCCACGCAAGTCTCCTTTGGTCTAGCTGTATAAAGCATCTGACGAAACTTAGCGGTCAGACATTCAGCGATCCAAGGGTCGAATCCTACGAAATCCAAAAAAAAAGTATTTTTGTAAAATCAACATCCAATCTTCAATATACGGATTTCATTAAGTGAATATTTTATAATCTAATTTTTGTTATTTTTTGTTTAATTTCACAATGAATAGGCAAAGAAAACACAAATTAAAGCGACATCTAGCGACTCCCAAGAAGAAAACAAATACTAATACGATGACCAAATGCATAGGAAAAGCTGTACTGGAATTTGACGACAAACGTATGGAAAAAATCATCCTTCAAATTGATAAAAAAAGTGCTTCGTAATCACCTCACTCGTGTCTACTTTAGTTTTCTGAAGGTTTCACTTTTACCTCGTGTGAATTGCACACTCTACAAATATATTTGGTACATTTATCTCAGCCAGTGTATAACAAATATGTTGCGTGGTGCTTCATACGTTAGAATTATTACATAGAGAAATAAGAACACAAAAGTTAGCATTATTTATTTATTTCGTATATCACAGACATAAGAGGAGAAACATGACTCCCCATTTACAAAGATATTTTTTACAGTTTAACTTACACAAGTGTTAATATTTAAAAGCCCGTTGATTTCACAAAAAAATATTAAAGCAATGTTTTAAACAATTTAATTAAATAAATGTGGAATTTTTAATACATTTTTGTATCGGTCATCAAAATTATTTTGTTTGAAATGCCTTTTACGAATTTTAAGGATCGATGGAGGAAAGATGTTTGTTCTACCGTTGTTTTGATGGAAGGTGCTCCGAAAAATGATATGATTGATCTGGTATAAAAAAGTATTACATTAGCTCCAAACAGCAGGCCCCGTGGAAAATAATTCCCCTCGTGGCCAATTTCATCTTAGGGAATGCTTTGTGGAGAGTATTTTTATGGAAAGGGAGAAGGGGAAGATCTGGAAAGGAAAAAGGTGTAAGGGATGATTAGGAATATGAGGGTCAGTGTATCCAGGAGTGACGGACGTATGAATCCATCTCTCCAACTTCTATGCAATGGGATGGGTTGAGACGTTGAGAGGCCGGCTGGATAGGTCAATCGGTCTTCAACCAGCCTCTCTCAAATGGACCAGCCATACAGAAGGTGGGCAGAAGCATCCGTCGCCAAAACCCGGACAAACCTCTCCCGTGAACCTGAGAACCCCCTGCTAAGTCACCAAACTAGCGAACCGCTTGGGGGACCAATGTAAGAGGTGTTGGTTATCCAGTAAATGGTTACTTGGGTGGTGGTACCCATAACCTCCACCCAAATTGAATAATCTAATTGGTTTGTAATGGTGATAGTTTCTATTGCATTTAATGCGTGCAAGTCGACAGAAATGTAAAAACGTAGTAGCGATAGGAGATAGCAAGGAGTAAATAGAGAAAATCTATGTTTCCCACACGGACAGCCGTATATGGCCTGCTCACACGTCGGAAAACCTTCTGATTTATTCGTGGACGCACCAGACGGAAAAAAAAATATTGTGTATCCAAAAGCACCTCAATAAACAGAAATAAAACATATAAACTTTCTTTCTTTGAGTGGTAAAATGTATTTAAAAATTTCGTGTCACGGTGTTTGTGGTCGCAGTTCGCCGAAACAACTCTTTCAATTTTTTTGTATTTTTTTTGCATCAAAAAATACTCCAAATTTTTACCCTCTTTCCCTCACCCTCCCATTTTTTAATCGCGATTTTAGTATTTTTGTATGAAAAAATTTAACCATCGTTCGTATTTGTTGAATGACAGATGGCGCTACGCTCGACTCATCGAACTTTCATCCACATATATAAATAATTTATATGGCATGACAACGTTTCCGGGTCAGCTAGTACATAATAAAAATTAAAATTCTAAAGACGGATGACATTTAAAAAAAATGATAGGAGATTAGGTTTCTAGTATCATTAGCAGTATTTGTAATATTTGGTAACCAACGAAATTTGATATAATAATATAGATTTCGGGCAAACGAATAACATTAAATTATGTACACGCACACTTAATAATATTAATTCACTTAATTTATTACTAAAATATGTATAGGTATTGATTACACCTACCCAAATAGTGAACATTTAGAAGAATTCAAGTAGATATATGCTGAATATTATATAATGATAACCTTTATACAATTTCTATAAATAATAGTTATATACGGATTTCATTAAGTGAATGTTTTATAATCTAATGTTTGATATTTTTTGTTTAAATTCATTCATTTTCTTAAAATGCTGTAGTATTGTGACGTAATTTTAAAAATAATGAACCAAAAAAAAACTTGACATGGTTTGAGATATTCACGGCCAAAAGTATTATCTGATTTATTTTTGGGTTACTATGTCGTGTTGCGCTACTTCCTTCTTTAGCCAACGTTTCGGACAGCATTGCAGTCAGAGTAGCAGGGTAGATGTGCAATCGAATAATGTGATGAAGTGTGTGTGCTTATGTATGTATACGCGAAAGTAGATGCGATACCGCGTTGCCACCTCCAACCCTCTGAGAGCTGGTATTATAGTGTAAACAAAAGTGGTTTTCTGCGTTTAGTTTTGGTGTAGCCCTTAAATACCGGATACGAAGAACTATTGAGCTTAGCCTAATGGGATTTTTGCGAATTTCAACAACCGTCATAATTAGGCATGCTCTGTGCGTTTTGGGTTTTCTCAGGACTTCAGGAACAAATCCAAAATAACGTTCGGTCTCAATTAAATGCTCGGAAATTGCCGATTTGTCAGAATGGCCGAATTTACTCATAAAAAAGACGACGGGGCTAAGCTCAATAGTTCTTGGTTTCTGGTAACTGACGGCTACACCAAAACTAAAAGCAGAAAACCATTTAAATTTATACTGTAATACAAGTTCTCAGCAACAGCAACGGCGGCAACATGGTCTCGCATCTACGTACATAAACACGCACTTCACTAGAACTTCGATTACACATTTGCCCTGATGAAAGAAGGAGGTAACGCAACACGGCATAATAACTCAAAAATAAATCACGATATTACAATGAAAATTGTTATAAAAATGTTACATTGTAGAAAAAGAAACAAAAACGAACTCAACCAAACCCCAATTAATTAATTTAATTTTTCGTATAAAATATTATGAGTCATGTTTTACAATTATTTTCCCGTCAACAGTTTACTTTATTTTATACAATTTGTCATTTATCATGACAGGTGTGTGTGTGGTGTTGAAATTGAGCTGTCGTTTTTTTGTAAAACAAAATAAATTCATGTAAATATATTTTGTTTTGAATAGGGTAAAACGGTTGATGACGTTTGTGTAGTAAAATAGTGGTTACTACCCGGCTTTGCTGATTTTTTTCAAACTGTTTTTTAGAAATATTTTCATGATTTCACATTGGTGTTTTTCCATTACGTTAGTATGGTGATAGTACTTCTCTTTTCAAGCAGATACATCGATCGTCCAGTTGATTAGTCAGACATCTCTGATAAATAGAAATTTTAGTTGAGTTTGCAGTTACACGTAAAAATGTACCCTCTATCTGGTACAGTACTCAGATTACTCATAAGCACTACCAAATCAAATAATATACAGAGAAACTTTTATTGAAATAAACAAAAAATGGTGTTTTCAGGGTTGCTAGTAAGAAATTTCAAAATGTCTCATTAATGTACCGGGTCTTTATGCTGCTGTTATTTTATAGCATATTTAACATGTAAACACTAATATCTGATTTATGGAGACCATTCGAATATTGCTTTTCCTTATTATCTCAAAACTTAGTATTTGGAGATGACTGACTAATCAACTGGATGATCGCAGCTTACAGCAACGACTATTTTTCCAAAATATTCAAACAAAGAATAAGCAAGAAAAATACTTAATTAATTCCAAAGTAATAAGTTACATGGGACTAACGGATAATTGCAAAAAAATGGGTCAAGAATAAAAAAAAACATTATATTATTAAAACTCCTTGAAATCATTAATATTACTAATAATATATATACAATATTCTTACGTGTAATTTAGTGTAACAGTCAAAATCATTGAAAAATCTAAATATATACACATTACACATATTAATATCATTTTTATAAACACTTCACTTCATTATTCAAAATGTTCTCATCATTCAACCTAACTAAAAAACTTAGCAATATAGTTACATATATAATATATTATATTAATATTTGTTTCACGATGAATCGATCAACAACTTGGATTGTCCACAAAAGTCACTGATAGAGAGATTAGTAAAGACTTCGCAAAACTGGTTAAGTAGAGGAGTAGAAGACAAATGATGAATTTGGGTCTTCCATGTGCATTGGATGTGGCACTTTGGTTCCCGTGCTGCATGGCTGCTGGGGTTTCACCTGAAAAAAAAGGAGACGTTTGTAATGAACTGGGAAACTTGATTACAACACAAATAAATTAATTGGGCAAAGAAAAGCTAAGTGGAATTGTTTAAATGAGACACCTCAAATAACAAACAGAATAAGGTATAACTTTTGAATGAGAATATCCTCAAGGCTTTGGTACGCGTGTTTCAAAAAGTTTCGAAGAAAACCCATAAAAGTATCAAATTTAGAACTCTCCTTATTTTCAGGCCAAGATTTTATAAAAATAGAAGACTGTCTCAATTGTATTCATAAAAGAAAAGTTTTTCAGAAAGGTTTGAGCTTTGAGCACAAAGTTTTACCAAACACCAATTACTTAATTGTACGAATACAAAACTAGGTACAAAATTATCATACAAATAATAAGATAAAAATGACAGAAGTTGAAAGGGTGGAATTGGCACAATGGTAAGCGCAATGCAAAGTTCCTAATGAGAGTTTAATTCCAAGATACGAACAAATCTTTTTCTCTCTTTTCTGATTCACATTTTTCGTTTGATTGGTTGTTTTAAGCGATAACAGCCGTTGTTTCCAATCCTAATGGCCAACTGTTGAGCCGAAATTTTGGCTCAACAATCCTCAAATGCACAAATGCGCTCTTCCCAAAGCAACACTCCGATCAACAAGCGAATCGGGCGTTACCAAATAAATCACTTAGTTGATCAGTCGAAAAGTTTGGGAGCAACAGCCGTAAGTATTAAAATTTTAAGTTTTGCTCAATAAGATAATCCACTATAAAAATATTGAATAGATAAGTGTAATAGTTGAATTGATAAGATACTTACTATGCAGGATGTGGACGGTGACACTGTCGGGTTTGGCGTTAGCGGGAGCACAGGTGTAGTTACCGGCCTGTCGCGGTTCCGCGTGCTGGATGACCAGCTCACTGGAAGTGCGCGAGTGGGTCACCACAACACCATCTAGAAAATAAAATATTCAATTACAGTTGGTAAAATAGCCAAAATAAACAAAAAACATTAACCAATAGGGTCCTAGGTGAGGTACTCTCATTTTAATTTTTCCCATTTCTTCTTCAATAATATCAATATCAATTTATGGCGTATTTTAATGAAATAATATAACAAATTTTGTTCACACAACAGTTTCATGAAAATTGTGTTTTGTTTATAAAATAAAAGGTTCTTCATAAGAATACAAAGAACATTAAAAAATGAATACGTATAAGAATAGACAAATTAGTACAAATTACCCGTGGAGAAAAAATTTACGGTAAGGTATTATTATAAACAAAGAATTATGTAATATAAATAAATCCATTATTAATAAATGATTGTATTAATTTATTATTATTTTTTAAATTAAAAACAACAGAATCTCGTTGAATAGAAATAAGTTGCTCCTTAACCATGTTTAAGCAACGAAAAAATATAATAAGAATGTGAAAATAAATTTGAGATGCTTTTTTAGAAAAAAGTTTAAATATTATTTTTGACAAATTCAAAACAATATTAATTATTTAATCAATTTAAGTGCTCTTTTATAGTATAAAATTTTCCAGAATTCGTCTCTATAAAAAAAGATACAATGGTTTCAAATTAATTTATAGATCCCCAATTTGTGGGAAGCCAATAATTAGATGGTATTTAACTTGGTGAATTTCATCGATCATATTAAAAACATATTTGAAGCCTTTGACTGTCTCTTTTTATGTATTTGTATTTCAAGTATGTATTTTTTATTATTAATTTAATTATTTCTTTCTCGAGTTAAAGTTATACTGCCTATAATTATGTACACCCAGGAAAATAGACAAAGAAAAAAAATCATTATTTATTTAAATACATAACATTAATGTTTTCTTATCTTTCAACTCATTTCATCTGCTTCCCCATTTATTAAGTTGCAATTTTGATACAGATTTCAGTTTCATCGGATTAATGTTCTTCTCCCTTCACTCCGCAGCCCGAAACAACTTAGCAGAATTGAACCCTTACAACTTAAGCAAAGTTTTCTAACCCACGAGGTGCAATGCGCTCTTCTCTAATTTTATGAAACCTCATTCAGAATATTAGTTGGTCGACTTTGAATTTGGTGCCATTCACTGGTATATTCAAGACACTGCAATTATTCGCTTAGGTTTACAAAATTTGACCACTCGTTCAGAACTTCTTCGTCGGTTACCCCATCCATCTAATGTAGATTATGGTTTTGCGTATTGCGAACTGTTATTTTTCAGACTTGTTTAAAAATCTAAAATTCAAAACAATACAGAAGAATAGCAAAACAACAAATATTGAAGAATAAAAATTAATAACCTCTTTTGGATGAATAAATATTTAATTCCAATATCAATGAGAATTTATTGATTAATGAAAATAAACAATGTTCATCTCTCAATAATGTGAATGAAGCAACAAAATAAAACAAAAACCTTCATTAACAAGGAACAAAAAATAGTAAAAGGAAAGAAAAAAAAACATTAGCAAACGAAACAATAAAACCGTAACGGCAAAATTAATCGGCACATTAAAAGCACCATCAAGAACAACGGCAGTATAAAAGTCTATCAGAAACAATACAGTACACAGACTGACTTAATTACGGTAAAGAGGCCAGATACCGCTATCTTGCCTGAGATAAGACCGAGGATCCTCATTATAATCCACATTTTATGTACTATAAAGGTGCACAGTTAGTGGGGAGGTTAGTAAGGTATCTAAACACCTTCAAGACGTAATTGCGCAGGAGTAGACTGGAGAAAAGGTGAAAGAATTTTGTTAGTAATATCACGAGATACATCTTTAGGGCGTACGGTTGTGGTTGAATGTAGGTGAGAATTTTAACTTTGTATTGGTGGTCTTGTATTCAATTCCAGACGTCAAAAGAATAAACCAATTGCCATTAAAATTTTAAGGGAATAAATCTCAAATTATATTCTAGGTATTGTGATTGACCCGAATTTCCAACTCGCTGAGTTTATTCACAATGGGTCCTCTTTCTTGTTATTTACTAATTCTAGCTCTAATCTAAAGTTGGCAATCATTAGGTAAATATTCGTTCTGCAGATTGTAGAACTGTAGACTGCAGCCTAGAATGAATCAGTGACTTATACTAGTCACTGCAAAGCCTTCTTTTAGTGCGATGGCCAATTGTGAAAACTGACAATAATTACAGAAATGTTATAATAACCGTGTGACTCTATTGAGCAATATGATTGTCAATAAAAGGAAGCTGACATCTTTTAGACTTCTAATATGAAGAGCTTTTGTAAAATGAATCACGCTGCACGCTAATTCCCTGTCTGTACATTCTAAGAATCATTATTGACATAATACTGATCATAAGACAACAATTCATCATTGCATTAAATTTAGCTAAGAGTGGTTGAGAGCCAATTTGTTACAACCTTTTTGATAATAGTCTGTACTTGTACTGGACACTTAGTACTGAGGACACTTAGTACTCAGGTCACTGCAGAAGAAAAAACACACCAGATAATAAGTATTTAGATTTTTATTCACAATAAAACCATTTTCATGATGATTTGCACTTTTTAAATTCTACCATAGCTGGAGACCGACTAAGTTCCAGTTCTTAGGTTTGAAGGCACTGCTTATTCTGCTTGCAAATTAGAAAGAAGATATATGGAATCCTATTGTATTTATAAAACAACGGATTAGAAAACTAAAACAACAACAAAGCAACTAACAGTGTTAGTTGGAGTGCAATATACTAAAAATAGAGCTCATTATAACACTCTACATTACGGACTGAGAGAGAACCGCTTGATAGCAAGTAATTAACATAAACGGCAGTAGGGTTTAGTCAAGCTCCAAACCTAACCCCATTGAGTTTTTTTGTTTGGAGGGGGCAATGGAAGTTAAGCATTGTACTTTTTTGAAAACAAGTTCTTACCTATGTCGTAGTTGATCATCCTGTTCTCATGGTACCAAAAGAGATACGTGGGAGGTTCAGTAGATTTCCTAACTTGACAGGTGAGTCTCAGCATGGATCCTTGTTGCACTATTTTGTCTGGCCCACCTATAATCTCTGCATTGGCCTCTGAAAACGAAATCAGTAAATTTAAAAATAAGCATTTAAAATTTTATTGTCTCATAAAGCCATCAACTTTTGTCGAATAAAAAAATTGTTGAGAAGTAAAATGGTACTTTGATCAATTATTGTTGTGAAATCTACACTTTTGTTTAATTCAACAGTTAAGAGGCGAATAAAGATATTTCCTAAGAACACAATTTGAATAAATTATTTATTCTGTTTGACTTTAGCAGTAATTTAGAACATCGTGATGAAATTTAGGCAGAGGATGTATGAAGGGGAGGGGTGGGGGGGAGGGACAAAAAGAGAAATTCAAGGATTGTAGGACCGTAGTAATTTAAGCAAAATCTCGACTCTTAATGGTTACATTATTTTGTTACTTTTGACGGCCTCTGTGGCTTTCGACTACCAATTCTAAGGTCACTGGTTCAAATCCCGTAGTGCACAAGTAAATTTTATTTTTATTAATTTGTGTTATTTCACAATTTATTATTTGAATTATTATTTTTAATTGATAAACTAACGTTTAAACAAGATTTTTCCCGTTGGCGGCCAGTATCTTTTCTCGGAAGATTTTTTCAATGTAGATGAGTGTTTCAGGCTGATAATTATTGATTATAATATTTGTTATTATTTGAAAATAAAATAAAGCATATTTGCGGCACGTTCTGTAGTGGACGCTACTTTCAGTATTGCCCTGGTGTAAGTCCACCATTTAGAAGTGAAACGTTGCTTAAAATGGCGTTAGACGTGTTTAGTGATCAAATCTAAAAAGCCAGGTACTTCCCCACGTTCCTCTACCATATCTTCTTCCCCTCCCCTCTACCTTAAACCTCACAACCCCAATTGAGGGTGCCATAGTCTCACTGGCTCCTGACGATTCGGAGCAGCTGGGACTCTTGTGCAGTATTCACATAAAAAACATATTTTCTTTACAATTTTGAATACAGCTAGTCACGCCTCCACCCCCTCTTTAACACCTAATATTATATGTTCACCGATTATTCTGCAATGTTAAGTTATTACATATTTTGCCATGAGAAAGAACAGTTGTTCCGAAACCGGTCGGCATTAATATAAAAATATATACAGTCATTCAAACAAAGAAATAGTTTCATTTATTTACAATTTTATTTTTATTTATGCTATGTTTTTATAATTTTTAAAACCACTTCTATTTTTTTAATATACAAGTGTTAACGTCAGAAATGCCAAACCGCTAAAATATAAAAAAAAGGTTTTCTTATATTATAAATTAGTCAAAGGAAAATAGGAAACTAACTACAAGTTATCTAATTTGATGGAAGTCTTTACTTTGGAAAATTTTAAAAAATAAAATTCCTGCAACCTTGCGAAATTTCTAAATACGTTAAGAAAGTCAATTTCCAAGAACAACTAATTTGCATAAAAATACCCAACATAATTTCTCTTCCATCAAAACAGCAGAGAATAGTGACAAACATTCAAAAAGGCAAAAAACTAAGCGACTCACTGATAATAATAATAAAACAAATGGCCTGTGCCAGCCCTGGGCATGAAATCAACCTTGCGTGAAACGGGCCCGAGTCACGCACGCCACTAGTTTCCGCGGAGAAAACACTCCACGCCTAAATAGATACTTAGAGCGTGGAATAGGCGAGAGCGTGGAATAGGTTCCACTTGTACCATGTGCCAACCCTGCTTCGCACCCTAGCGCGGAAATAGAGAGAGTTCGTTAAATTAATAGGACAGTAAGATTACTGATAAAAAGCTTGAAACGGTTTGTGTTAATTTTTTTAATCATACGTGTTTGGATTTCAGATTTAAACACCGTTAAATCAATCTTTATAATGGACGAATGCTTCCCTTATTAAGACTTTCGTCGAATAGTGTGTGTTCAATTTGAAGTAATTTTTAAATATTGTTGTCGGTGCATTGGTGCGTGAATTGAAATGGTATTCCTGTTGAATGTACGTTTTTCAAGTTCAGGGATTTTTAAAATTAAAATTGAAACTGTTACGAATTAATTGGGTAAATTGGGGTTTGATGTAAGGCTGGAGGCAGTGTGGAGGGGAAAAAGACGAGGAAGAGGAAGGTTGTTTAATTTTTTTTATATGAATACCGCACAAGAGTCCCAGCTGCTCCCGTCTTCAGCCTCATAACATTCCCCGATTGGGGGAGGGGAAGGAGATAGGGAGGAGGAAGGTGGGGTACCAGACTATTCAGTTCTGGTCACCAAATACTGCTAAAGACATTTCAAGCAATGTTTCAATTCGGTTCCATGCCAACTCAAAATCAAGTCAACTAACTCTACACCTCTTTGAAAAGTCATTAAAAGCTATGAAAAATAAATTAGGTGACGTAACTTATTTAACCAATTTTTTGTACATTTTTTCATTCTATTAATGACTTTTCAAAGGAGGTGTTGTGTTGATTACATTCTGAGTTGTCCGTTCACCTTCAAATTAAAAATGGTGGTCCTACACCAGGGCAATACTGAGAGTATCTTCCACCCTGGAACTTGCCGCAAATATGCCATAAATTATTTTTAATTATATAATTGTGAAATAGTAGGAACATCCTAAATTGTAGAATACATTAAATAAAAAAAGAGTTACATCTCCGCCACTTAAAAAAATAGTCAGTACTAACCCACAATGACCAATTTGACGTATAAACTGGTGGGGGGGTGCGTGGGCACCTGACACTCGTACATCCCGGCGTCGCCCGGGGCTGCAAACCTGATGTGCAACGCCCAGTCCTGGAATGTGACGTCACAGTGATTAGTGGTGGTTAAATGAAGAGTGAAACTTTTTCTGACAAGGTTGTGTATTGTGACTTAAGCCTAGTATTCACGGACGAGCATGTTCGGACGAGCACGTCGTCACAAGTCGGGCGACGAGCATTCCCGTGTGAATGTCTATCAGACAGATACGTACATACGTATAGAAATGCTTCTATGTCGTCTTGCTCGACCGGATACGCCCGTACGTGAATACTAGGCTGTACGTGTACATTTTAACCCAAGAGATAAATATTTCGCTATTAGCCCTATGGATTGGTTTAATTAGATAAAACTGAACCAATTATCAATTTCAAACAAGTACATCAAGTACCTCCTGAAGCATTTATTTAGTAACGGACTTATGTCCAATTTACAATAAAATAACACGAATTTAAAAAAGTGTAAATTATAAGATTAAAGGATGATAAATGAAAGCAAAGACAAAACCAGAGATAAATATACTTAAGGAAATAGGAGTGACAAATCAAGTCAAGTCTTAGCTAGAAATCAAAATACATAAGTATAAAATATCGTCAATTGTTTAGCGACCGTCTAAAATCTTTTAGACTTATATAAAAAAAAGTCAAGGACTTGACTTAGTTGGCCAGTCTATACATTCTGGATTGAGGTGAATAATATCCACAATTAGTTAAGTATCGATTGAGGGAAAAGGTAGGCGTAAAAGTAATTGGTTTATAACAAAGAAATATTTGTTTAATTTAATTAAATTATTTGTGCTTCTTTCAATCTCCAGATTCCTGGACTTAGTTGACAGCGATTTTCTCAACGTTTTATGTTTGCTTTAAAACAAATAGTAATTATAAGACCAAGAAAGATTAAGTTCTAGCAAATTTCTAACTTTTTGAAATTGAAGTTTCTTGTTTGACGAACTCTTCTGGACTAAGGCCGCAAAAAAATATTTTTATTTTTGAAAGTTGAACTCTACTTCCTCTTGTTTCTATTTGGTTAAAAAACGTTAAAATTACTAAGCATTGGAAATCATTTTTTTCACGAAGCACTCACATTATTTGTCGTCATTATTCTATCACATAATGGTAGATCTGAAAACGAGCTTTTAGTTCCAGACACAATGCATTCTTCTAATAGTAAGCGACTTATCTCTTATTTTAAGTAGCTGCTTCTTCTAGTCCTAGGACCCCTAGCCCTAATGTATCGATAACTTTCGGTAACCTCTCTTTGTTCCCTTGGACAAACGCATTTGCCACCAAGACCTAGACAAACCTAACCCCCATGATCCGGGCACCTCTGCTCAGTCGCCAAATATACCGAACCACTTGGGGTGGTCTGGGACCTACTTTACTATTGTCTGCCGAGCGATTCTATATCTTTTGTGGGATCGTTATTAGATAGCGGACGTGATCTCCTATCAGATTTGTGTGATTTTATGGCTGTTATTTGTTTTTCTATAAACAACGTACATTAAATGAATAAATCTCAATTACTCATACACACTTGGAGGAATTTGTGTTTAAAACGATCTAATCTAAAATATGTGAAAGTATATACGTAAAAATCGATATAACGTCCGTTATCTAATAACGACCCCACAAAAGATATAAATCGCTCGGCTGATCTTATTTTACATAAGACGAAAAAAACAGCAATAAAGTTTATCGTGATTAATTTTTGAGTTGCCATGGTGCGCATACTCGTTTTTATCCCTCATAAAACAGTGTCCATCATCAACGCGGATGCATCATGGCATCCTAACCCAAAAATTAATCAAGATAATAGATATCTACTTATCGTAGTGAAAATCTTAAATCACATCAGCTGGAAAGCTTGTTTGTCTGTGAGAGTAAAATAATCAATATCATGATAGTTTTCTTTGAAAATGTGAATTACCACAGATATAACAATCAGTAGACTTTTCCTTTGCATTATATTTAAGGATTCTAACAACAAACCATACCATATTACATAATATTATTCATTCGATTAAAGAGAATTATTGAGCTTGAAGAAAAATCATATATTCATAACTTTTTTTTTCACAGTCGTCACTTTACGTTGGCACGCTAGAATTGTAATCGCCATGTTTTTTATTATAAATTTGAAAAAATATGGTTTTACTAAATACAACTTCATAATAATTTCTTTCCTTAGGCTTGCTTGGTAAGAATTGTAATAAAAATAGTTAAATTCAATGCAGGGCGCATGATTTATAAAATTACTAACGAATTCCCGGCTTGCGTTGAATGCCGCTTAAATAAAGAAATTGTTTTTCCCTGCGTGTCCTTTCATTTTCATTCATATTCCTCTTTCGCCTCCCCTTCCCCTCCCGCGTCCTCTTCCACTCCCGTTTTCCCCCTTAACCTTTCCCTTCTTCCCCTTTACCCTCTTCTGCTTCCCACAGTCCAGCGACCACCCCCCTCCCGCATTTTTTTTTCAAACAACTCGCGCGCCACCTATTGTAAAATTTTCATACAAATTTTATAAAGCTCACCTGTATACATAGAAACCTTCACGGGTGTGCGCACAACAACTCACCAAAGTTTCATCGCAATCGGATGAATTGTATAGGAAATAATTTAAGCTCATTTTTCCTCGGACCTGCTGTGTGGAGTTAATGTAAAAAAAAATTTCAGGGTGATTTTTTGAGTAAAATAAAAAATTTAAAAATTTATAATTTATATTTTTGTTACTTTCTAAAAATGCGATAATAAACTTTACTTCAAGATATTTTTAATTGAATTTCCCTACTATTTTTTATACATTTTGGAGTTCGGAGAATTGATATTCCAGTGGTGCAGTTTTATTTAGAACATTATCTGTGAAAATGTGTAATGTTGTATGGTAGAAGTATAATGTATTTCTATATTTAAATTGATTTCTTTAAACAGAAATTCTGATGAATACGCATAGGTTTAAGTATAATTGTTTTCAATATTAATTTTAATGCTATGTAAAGCGGTCGTAAGTTCGTTTTATAAATTCAACCCCATCCTGTAATGCCATTTGCATTATTGATTAACAGAAGACTAAGTACATCATTCTGAGATTTTTTTATTTAGGATATATCTTAGATATCTAAAGAGGTGTATTGGATTCCTCACTATGTTTTTCAGTATGTGGGCCATTTTTGGCAATATGATTAGTTAGAATCCAATTACACAATCAAGGTGTCGCGGATTCAGTCCTCTGTTAGCTACGTTCTTTATTACTGTAGAAGCATTATTTCCTGCTTACAATAATAGAAGTAGGAGAAATTCAAATATTTCAGAAATTCAAAGATTTTCTTAAAAAATAAAACTTATTCAGGAATCGAACCAGCTAGAAGCTTCCGAAGACTCTCGAATTTTCTTAGGATTTAAAATAATATCAACTTTTAGTTGGAGGGTTTCATGGCTTTTACCCACCTTAGCGGAAAAATGCCTTATATGTTATTTATATAATCAGGCAATCTTTATCTAGCTGTCGTTATGTGAAGCTTGCTTTTAGTACACTTTGAAAATTGCGCACGTGTAAAGATAAGAAGAAAATCTCACAAGAAAAAATTACCCCAATTTCGTTTCACTATTATAAAAGTTGTACTCATGGCAAAAACCTGAAACCATTCATAGTGTTTGTACAAAATATACACATATTTAAATAATAATATCACATTATTATTGTAATGTAGGAGGTGGAAAGGTGAATCGTAAAGGGAATTTCAGATCACGCTTCCGAATCCCTGAGGCATCACAAACAGAAATTCTGTACAGGTGTGTCAAAATTTAACATAAACCCTATTGTGGCAAAAAAACTTGAGTGGCATATAAAAATGGCAGTAAAAACATATTAAATATTACCCTTATTTGCGAAATACGCACTGTACGAATAATCATATCGTTTATGAGTGATATACTTACAATCCCATGGGAAAGGGGTAATTTAAAAATATATTTATATCGGGTGTTTGGATGAACTAATGGCATTTAAAAACCTGAACCAACAGAGTACGGATCGTATGTCATAATATGACGAATTAAATTGGAATATGTGTTTGTTTTGGTTTGGTTTTAACGTGGATAGATGTTAATTTTATGTACAAATTCCTAATTTATAGTTGGTATATTTTTAAATGAGGGCTTGAAAGAGATTCTTGTGGTTCGTCGAAAATAATATTATAAAATGATTTATAATTAGCTTAGTTTATTCGTGTCTATAGAAGGGTTTAAATTAGGAGTATTAATAGAAAATTAAAAACCAAACTGACATTGGTGGATTTTGAAATTTAGTAAACTACTAAGCTCTCTTATTGAATAAATTTTGTTATTACTTATTTTATTACTAACCTTTGGGTGTTTTCCGTGCGCGGTGAAGAATCGTGGATCAGCGCTATACGTGACAAAGCCCACCGTTAAAAGTGAGTGATTCTTTTTCCTAATCCACGTAACCTGAAAAAAATGAAGCATTTTAAGAACAAGAGAAATTGTGTTTTTTTTTTTTAATTTTGAAACCAGCGCGATAGTCCCAACTTCTCCCAACCTTCTGGAGCCAGTGAGACTGGCATCCCTAATTGGGGAATGTTGTGAGACTGATGGTATTGGGAAGGGGAAGGAGATGTGGGAGAGGAAGGTGAGATCTGGTCACGATACACGGCCAAGGCCATTTCAAGCAAAATTTCAATTCTAAATGGTATTCTTTTTTATTCTTACACCAGGGCAATTCTGATATCATATTCCAATCAGGAACGTGCTACAAATAAACTATATATTATTTTATCGAAGGAAGCAAATACTTCGTGGTGTGACATTATATATTAAATGAAAAAAAAACACACTTTGTAAAACACCACTTTATTTAAATTAATATTTAACAGCTAACCAGGTTTCGCTTAGCTCAAGCTTCATCAGGGTTTATTATATCAACTAAGTTGCTTATTGAATGACGGCCTTAGCACTTAAAAGTTGACTTAAAGTGACATGACCACGCACCGTTGACTTATTTACGTGAGCTTTGTTACGATGGCATCTTTGTAATGCGTGTCGGTTAAACCAAGTTTTAATTGAATTCTTATACTTTAAATATGTTTAACCCTTCAAGCCTCGGAAGGTGAATAGGTACCCACTAACCACAAACATCACATTTCAGGGATAGATCTGACCCATGGCGTACATACATCAAAAAATATTTTTTTGAACCTTTTTATCTACAACGCGGTAAAATGTGCCATTAAGAACAGATACATATATTTTTTTTTCTTAGTTTGTTTAGAATTGTATTTATACTTGAATCCATAGATAAGATCTAAAAATTGTCAACAGGTATTAACACAAATTGACAAGATGTTTCCGTTGACAATTGAAAGTTGAAAAATGATTTTTTTAAATTTAATTTCTTTTCTTACTTATTCCATAAACAATGGGAATAATACGACATATTAATAATTTGAAATTCTCTCAATATTTCTACGTTTCTAGTAAAAATATTTCGGCAAGTTTTTTTATTAATATTTTCATTGAAGAAGAAGATAAGAATAATAATCTGAAAGAAAATATGAAAGAGAACAAGATACGGAAAACAGAAAAAGACAATGGTCGCAACTGGGACTTGAACCCAGACCTCTCGTCTAACCGATCCGCTTTTGCGACCTTCTATCAAACCGTCATATTTGTCAATCTTATATTTCAAATTTTAGAATTAGCAAATATTATCTTCAACTTATTCTTTTTTCTATATTACGGGCAACTACCCTTTTTATTGGAAACAATCATTCTAAGAATTGAAATTAATTTGCACTCTGGAACGTGCCGCAAGTACACAACATATTATTTTAAATAAATTAATAGTGAAAAAACACAAAATAATCCAATTAAATTTGCTTGCGCACGCCGGGGTTTGAACCCGTGAGAGCATTAGTCCCCGGCCACGGAGGTCGTCATAATATAAAATATAAATGTAAAATCGTCGTTGAAAACCTAAACACGGGCATAAAGGTATTTAGTAATTAAATAAATAGGTACTAATTCTATCTACTCGTATTATTTGATGTGTATTAAAACCATGTATTAAGGCTATGTTAACAAATAAGGGTAGATAGGTAGAGCGTGTTTATGCAACCGAAACAGCATGTTTGCAAGCAGTGTTACCTAAAGTAAGATTCATGAACCGTTAAGCCGGAATTTAGTTAATCTCTCGTGCTGGACATATTCATAATAATTAGTTAAATAGCGTTAAAGTCTTCCAGTGTGAATCTTTATTACTAAATAGAAGTAAAGTATGATAGTTTAACATATGTACTTACAGTTAAATTATCTCAAATCTGATTTGATTTTTTTTTAGATCTTAACAAATTTGGTAAGGAGAGAAATATTTATTGGATAACCAACACCCTGCAATAGGTCGCCCTAAGTGGTTTTTTATGCGTCAATTCCGGAATCATAGGGTGTGGTTTGTGGTTGCCGGATTGGAGAGACTCGTTGAGGGAGACCTTTCGAACACTCCAGTCGGATTCTCTCGACCCATCGGCATGCACTGCAGTGAGAGGGTGGATTCATACGTTTATCATTTCTGGACACATTGACCCTCAGATCCCACCCATCATACGCTTCTCCTACCCAGAAATTCCTCTCCTTTCCTTTCCTAATAAGACCCTCCACACAGCATCTCTAAAGGTGACTTAGTCTCCCATGTGGAGCTAATGAAAAACAATCAACTACACACTAAAATATCAGAGTGTGCAAAACACACAGGATGTAAGTGAAACCTTCAGAAAACTAAAGTAGACAAGAGTGGGGAGGCAACGAAGCACAAAGAGGAGACCGATAGGCTACAATTAACCACACAAAGAGGAGACCTTTTATACTATTTCATTCTCTCGTAGGCTAAATCTTAAAGATTTATGTGTTTGCCTGTTTTTAGTGTCGCAATTTTTCATTTCATCAAGTTTCAAATCACAAGGGTGGGTGCTAAAGAAGTTTTAAATTCAAAATTATATGTTTGCAGTTTACACGCGGTAGAAATGAAACCATGAGAAAACTAAAGAAGACAAAGTGGAAAGGCTGCCAAACACCGCACAAAGAGGATACCTACCTATAGGATATCTCATTCTCCAGCAGGCTATATCCTACAGAGGTTTTTTTCATCGAGTTTCAAATCACAACGGTGCTTATAAAAGTTTTCACTTAAAAAAAAAAGTCTAAATCCAGGTAAACTTTTTATTTTCCATAAAAATCCATCCACAAAGCATTCAAAAAATGAAATACGCCGTGAAGGAAGTATCGGGGCCTCCTACGCAGAATTAATTTATAAAAATAATAGAATTGATAAATCGTTGAAAGATAAAAAATGAACAGAAAATCAAAATGTAGGTCAGGTATCAATTTTATAAATTTTTAAAAATAGTATCATGCCAACCGAGTAACAGAGATAAAAAAATAAAAGTCGATTCCATTTGGCCTTTCCCGAACCTCGATGGCTGGGATTTCGGTTTTAAAAATACAAAAATAAGATACGAAAGTGGTTTAGATATTTGGGGTTATACGGGAATTACCAAATCCTACCCCCACCCCCACGAAAACCATCGAATCATGCGGGTAGAAAAATAAAACCGGGAGAATCGGGTATTATTCCAAACGACGCAATATTAAGAATGCCGGGACGAAAAAAGGGTAAAAGGTACCAAGTGTTTAGCCCACTGAAGGGATTAACCCATATAAATATTATGTGTGTTGTAGGTGTATCTAGTTTGCCTGAAGTAAGGTCAAGTTTTCCTTAGTGTATTAATGACTATGCGCTTTGTAGCTCTTTTATTGACTGAGCCTAGCGAAATTCTGTTTTAAGGCGATCCACTAGTACAGGAAAAAATCGAAATCGGAATTCACGCTCTTTTATGGGAGGAGTTTAAGAATATTTGAGAAAAAGCTTTTGGAAAGGTTGAAAACGATATTTGAGATTTTTTTTTTACATATTGATTTCGTAAAGTCCTGTAAAAAACATTAATTCCTTTTAAATGCATTGTTTATTGTAATAAAATGGAATTTTTAAATGGATTTCACGAAAACAAGCGGCGCGGAGCGTAATACGTCGTATTTCCGCTCCGTCCGGAGGAGTAGTGACCGAAAATAGGGGCCGCTGCCAATCGTTCTTCGGTGGACGGTATAAGGTTCACTTTGATGTTACAAATTCGTCGACTGCCGTATTGTCGCCGTGATGTCAAAAATTCCAACGCTAAAATGCATATTATATTTTATTTTGTCAAATTCGGGGGTAAATATCAATTTTTTTTGCGATAATTATGTAAGAAACTGAATTTGCCACATTATGCAATAAAACCATATCCGAAAAAGTGTTTAAAGGTAGGAGAGTTTGCACTAGAAAATGTTTGTTATAGAACTAATACTTTATTTTTTTCTAAGCTTATTAAAAAACTGACCGATATTTTTAAGGGCCAAGGTATGTTCTACACGTAGTATTCAATTGAAGCATCTATAATACTTCTAAGCGGTCAAATTTTCAAAACAAAAACATGCGATTTTGTATGATTTTGCATTATTTAGTATGGCTTCATCTTAACTCTGGAATTTTGGCGTTTTTTTGTTAAGTTCCGGTTCCGGTTCTAGATGGTGGTCTGAGATCCCGCCAGAGTTTGCTTGATCGCATTGCGTGCTTTTTTGGACGCGAGGTCTATTTTTTATATAACTATCTACTAGTTGGTTATTAATGACTATTAAAGATACGTACTAGTAGGTATAGCAGTATATTTTTCATAGCCCTCCTGAACTGCAATTTTTTTTTAACATTAGAATCACCTAGGACGCCCTGAAGAAAAAATCCTTCAGGTTAAATGTCAGCTTTGGAGATGTTGTGTAGATGGTCTATTTAGGGAAAAGGGAGGGAAGTTCTAGAAAGGAAAAGGTATGGGTGGGTAGGAATCTAGAGGTCAATATGTCTAGGAGTGACAGACATACGAATCCATCCCTCCCACTGAGGTGCAAGGCGGTGAGAAACGCCGGCAGGAGAATTCGAAAGGCCTCCCGCAACCAGTCTCTCCCAATCCAGCCCGACACGCACTAGATGGGCAAACGTATTCGCTGCCAATGCCCAGTTAAACCCACACTGAACCTCTGCTAAGTCACCAAAAGTAACGAATTACTTGGGTTGATCTATGGCGGGGTATTGATTATCCAATATATGATTGTTAAGTTTGTGTTTATTCAATGTTTTTAAGATTTCCTCATTTTTAGATTTGTAGAACTCATATTTATATGTATCGTTTTATTCATTTGCATATTTTTGTGGACTCATTTTTGGGTGCATCATGGTTTTAAGGCAAAATTTCTAACATTGTTTTGGCAACCGTGAAATTGTACCGAATTTTGATGGTTTACGTCAACATTGTGGTGAGGTTTGTGGGTTATTACCGCTTGCTTCATTCAAATTAATAATCATCCAATACCATTGATTTTTATTGCAACAATTCAGAATATGTCAATGCGGCAATCAAATCATATTATTATTATTAATTCATCAAACCAAAAAGAAATAAAAATAATATTGTTGAGCGCCCGTGAGGTGAAATTCTTTACTAAGCGGCGCGATTAAATTGTTAATTGTTGGAGTGTTTTGGTGTAACTTTCGTCACATTTAATAGTAATCCAATCTACCAGCGCAATTTTCGCTTCCCGATAAACGCTGATTTAGCCTTTGTGACAAGTTTAAATCTTCCGACAAGCATGACAACATGACATATGTGCTTGAAAAGTCGGCGTTGAACATTTTTAAATTTCTAACACATCAGAAACAGATGAAAAATTTCGTTGACCTATCTGAATTTTTAACGCCTAGGGTCGTCATCATAAGTCTTGGATCATCAGCCAAGATAGATCTAACATCAAAGATTTTATCAAAACCAATTTATAAGTACGCATTTTCAATGGTATATTGCAGATTGACTTTTCTTTTAATCCCTCTCGCAATTTTTTTCGCTTTCCGGAAGAAGTCTCATAGAAAACATTCTGTTTCCTTTATTATCACGGTTATAAATGTTAGAAAGAAAAAAAATCCACGCTTTATATTCAAATCTAAGATTTAACCATAAAACAAGTAAAATGTACCCCTTTAAGAAACCAAAATTTCGGATGGCAATTTTAAAAGAAATTATGAAACTTTGGGAATTTTTAATTAATTATTTTTATATTGAAACACAAAAAAGTTAGTCGATTTGTCTACTAAAATATTATTATTATTAATTATTGTTATTAAATAAAACATACAACGAAGTTGCACTCCCATGGGTTATCAAAACTCATAAAGGGATCGCCAATAAATTGGTACTTTTGAGAAGTTAAACCCAACTCAACCCAATATGTAGACACAATGTATGAATAAAAAATTTACAAAAACATTTCACAGAAGCAACATACAGACACAAACATATGAAGAATCACTTTACAAATATTTCACAGAAACATGTCTTATAAGATTTTATGAATTTGTATAACCGACTCATTTGATTTATGTACTTTTGGTTTCAAAAAGTTAAAATAAAGTTTCCTCCATGATGGACTAATGAGATGGACTAAGAAATGCATAAAAAAAATCTGGAAAATACAATATAAGGTACGGGCTCAAAAATGTACAGATCTAATACAAGATGTTTACATACAAAATACATGACGTGATTTAAGAAAGGTATAAACCGCGCCCATCATATTATAAATTTAGTATTTTGAAGATAATTAGGGCTATCAGAACAGAGTTTGTACCTACTTATGACTCGTTTTCCAAATAAAATTTGAAAAAATAGGTTTTCAATATATCATTTCGAGATTTGTTGGAGGCATATACCTGTCTCAAATTTTCAGGCAGTTTGTTATAGTTAGTGTAGGCAATGTATTCTAATGATTTCAGTCCGAACTTTGTTGAGTGTATTTTTGGTATGTGTAGTTTGCTGTGTTGTCTTGTATTATATTGGTGAACTTCATTGTTATAGTTCAGTTTTATATTTGTGTGGGTGTTGCACTGAATAATATTTAAAATGGCGTTTGTTATCTCAAAGCTAGGAACAATCTTAAATGGCAATATAAGTGCGTGACGGTAAATATCTTTAACAGGTGTATCCCAAGGCAAGCCAAAAATGTTACTTAGGGCTCTATTTTGGATTATTTGCATCTCCGATATCATTTTTTTGGTAGCAAAACCCCAGATACTCGAAAGGTATGCCAAGTGGGAGTGAATCATAGCATACAAAGATCGCAGTATGGCTGTGGGAAGCAATCTACGTAGTCTGTACATTACACCGGTCTCGGAGCAATCTTTGATTTAACATGGTCAGAATGGTTTTTCCATGTAAGCCGTGAGTCAATTAAAAGTCCTAGAAACTTCGCGACATCTGTTTGTTCCAGTTTGTTTGTTCCCAGGGAAATGTTTAGGCGTTGTCCTCTCCTATTCCCGAATAGCACATAGTGAGTCTTTTTAATATTAAGGCTAAGTTTATTAATTCTCAGCCACTCGGCTAGTGTTATTATTTTTTTTCGTTATCAGTAATTTTAGGTAGAAAAACGTAAGGTGAATCATTTTTCGGATATGTTCAGAAATATGCTCGTACATTTATTTGAATTCTATTGCAAATCGGAAATCTTTTGACTGTCTGACAAAATATGGCCGAAGCCTCAAGGGTTAGATGAAACATTCGTATTTGTATTTTTGTTTTAATGTTATGTTGCGAACTAAATACATTTTTAATGATAGAATGGGTACAGTTTGGTAATCATGTTGGATGAAGGTAGGTAGATATTCATTAGTTGTACACGGGTACGACGCTGATTATCAATTATTTTAAAAGTAATATTGAATTTTTATTTACATTTTTTTTGTAAACTGCTTATGTTATAAAATGCGCTTGCTCTCAACACAGGAGTTCCCAGTGAGCAATATCACAAATCCAATATAGATCTCCAATAGATTCCTAAAATAATATGTGAATCCTAATAACATTGATCATTTCCCTTTAAATTGAAATACCTGGATAACACTTCTAGAATTTATATATTCAGTGGTTTTGTTACTTTGGCCCAATTTACATGTTACTTTGGCCCAAAGGGGATGCGTTTTGTAAAGTTATGTTCCAGGAACGATTGTCATTTTCTGTCACATTCATTGTGGAAGATTAAAGTGACAGAAGAGAGATTACACAATAACATAAGCTATTCGGATGGGTTCAAAAGAGTGCTTTTTAGAGTATTACATTTTCGGCTGTCAGATTTTATGCTTATTGACAATGACGTATTTCTTGTTTGATATGTGAAAAAGTATTTTTTTCGAAGACATCGAAAGAAACATGCAATTTTTTAAAATGTGGCGTAGATCCTAAATTCTAAATTTGGCGGGGTAAGCGATTCCCACATGGAATGGAAACAGCGAATTGGTATGAAATCAACAAATCCCAAATCAATAATAAGTAAGAGTTCAAAAACGCATTAGTAACCCGTGAGTCTATAGAGCGATTCTATATCTTTTATGGGATCGTTATGAGATAACGAACATGATCTCCTGTCAGATTTGTGTGATTTTTACATAATTGCAGTCATATATTTTAACGACGGTACATTGCAGCCAGGCCGCTCGCCCGCTCGTTCTCGCCGGGACTGCCCCGTGATAGTGGGATAAACTGCCCCCGATACCTTTCTTTTTGTATATTTTCTTTGGTTTTAATCGTACTTACACCTGTACATATTTTTCCTTTTTTTTTATTATTTCACTCGAACTGGATGCTGAACCAACAGGCGAACACATCTATGATGTGTGTTTATCTTGTCAATTACTGCAAATGTAAGTATGCATAGATATTTCTTTTCTACTAGCAATCGCCCTTGAGGTGATTTTTCACAAAAACGGCGCTCTACAAATTGTCCAATTATTATTATTATTATTAATCATGCATGTAGGGACATTGGAGGGTCTAGGTTAGTTTTAAAAATAAATGTAGCTTCCTTTTTACAAAAAAAAAATTGTGTCCTGACGTGTGCGGGTAAGGAGGTTAAACAATCAGTTTCCTCACACAGCCACAGTTGGTAATGTTGGATATCTAGTTCGACTTTATTATTTTAGTTTGTTTTTGGGACTATACAAATTATCATTATATGAAAAAATTGTTAAAACATATATATTGTGCGATTCGACCTGATGCAGTCGTTTTTAATACCTACAGCAATCTATACATAAAAAAAATTAGGTTCCGTATGTTTGGGTTCGCAGATCTCGGAAAGTAATCGATGGATTGACTCAAAAATTTGACAGAACATTGCATTTTAGCAGAAGAGTATTTCTTTATGTAATGGTAAGTTCTGGCGTTATGAAATTTGAAAAAAAAAATGACTACTGAAAAAAATCGCCTTGGTGCTGAAAAAATGATAAGTTGTTAAAGTAAACCCTGAATATATCAAAACTAAAGTTGATGTGACACATTAATATCCACTAAACACAGAAAACGTAAAATTTCGCCGGATACATTCGGATACATTTTTTAAAGACTCGATGAATTCAAAACTATAAGAAAAATTAGGTTTTGAGAATTCGTTATTTCAATATTTTTTTATCACAGTAAAAGTAATGTTAATTTGTTATGATAATCACCTGATTTCCTAGATTTCATCATAAAGATTCAGAAAAACACAGTAGTTGAATTATCACAATGACTAAATGACAATGAAGAGATCTAAACTTGATTGATATAAAATTACTCGTTCGCGTTTCGAGATAGTAGGTATTTGCGATGGTGCCATAGGTCGTAAGCAGCAATTTTTTTTTTTTTTTTAATTCTTACAAGATTAGAAATTTAGGTACCCAATTAAATTAAAATGAAATCCAGAAAGAAACCTAGGATTTTATAATAAAGTCGAGCTAGATACCTTGAATTGTTAACTGTGAGCTCTTAGGAAAATAGTGGGTCCCCTCCAATGTCTCGTATTTTAGTTTAGATTGTTTTAAATACGAATTCCTGCAATTTTGCAATATAATTTATTCATTTAATGTGCGTTGTACAAAGAACAAGCAAATAAATCACACAAATCTGACAGCAGATCATGCCCGTTATCTCATAACGATTCCACAAAAAAACCATTCCACAGGAAACGCGAGATCGCACTAACGCGGTAGACAGAGCGGAGAAGGAGCGGTCTAACTCAGAACCCGCCGACCAATCACAGGACGTCAAAGTGTCTTATGGTTTTCATCGTTTTTATGTGATGATTTATTAATTCTACTAACAATAACTATACGCATAATTTATTTTATTTTATTTATTTATTTACGCCCTTTTTCGGGGCTTTTATAATGAAATATATATAATTGGAATCAGCTTTTCTTGGTCTCCATGAATACATGTTTTCACTCGAGTTCCTTTTAGGGTATGCAATAGATCGAGTGGCTGGTAAATGCTGGTTATTAACCCAAAGAAAATAGAACCGTATTTTCACTTAGATAACCTGTAGGTAGGTACTTATTAAAATAAATATTTTTTTCATCGGTTTTCTGTATCTCCCCGTTAACACATCCCGTACGGGGAGGCATTTAAATTTAATGTCAACGGACATTATTTTATAAGAGGTTAATTTACTAATAGCCTTGCAGCGACGAGTTACTAAAGTATTGCGAGCCTAGAACCTTTGAGATTTCTAGTAGGTGTCGCACGCCTTACAGCCTAGACACTTCGAGGCTCGCAACGAAAGCGCACAGGTCTTCCTGCACCTGCTAGAACTCTCCAGGCCGCTATTATACCAGACGCATAATTATTACATAACAATTCACTCTAGTATGAGTATACACTAATTGCGTCTGGCGACAACCACGTTGCCCAATGCACCCTACGCGCACCGACCGTTCGAGATCCACTCCCGTCTCCGGCCTAGCGCATCGTCCAGCCACCGTCGGCGTCGGCATGGCGTCGAGGACTACATCGCTTCGACCGCATTCCACGGCGATGAGAGGATCTGCTATCACGGTGTCGAGCATCGGCCTGGAGGAATTTTCTAAACCATCTCCACCTACCACGGTGTCGAGCATCCCACTGGACCAGGAAAATCTGCGATCTTCACCGCCAGTTGACCACAACATTTTACATTTTGTGAGGCGGGTATGGGTACGGCCGCCCCGGGAATTATTTATTTGACAACCAACACCTCTGCCATAGGTCACACCAAGTGGTTTGCTACGTTTGGTGACTTAGCAGGGGTGCCCAGATTCATGGGGTGAGGTTTGTCAGAGTCTTGGAGACCGATGTGTCTGCCCATCTGCCCCGTGGCGGGCTGGTTCGAGAGAGACTGGTTGAAGAGGTCTTTTGACTTCTCCAGCCGGAATCCCTCGACCCATCGCCTTGCACCGAAGTTGAAGTCGCTCCTGGACACACTTACCCCAGATTACTACCCAACCCCTGTACGTATTTCCTTCCCACAACTTCCTCTTCATCCTTTCCTTAAAAAAACCTCCACACAGAGGATGACATAGGCGCCTCCTATGTGAAGCTAATGTTAAAACAAAATAAATTCGAGTGCAGTTTACACGCGGTAGAAGCGAAAAAGCGTTTTTTACCAAAACAGTCTCAACCAATACCTGAAAAGTGAGGTCATAATTAAAGCGACCAATGAGCGCAGACCTAGCTTATTTTCCGTTTCATATCTCAACCAATAGGAGCTTTTAAAATTGACATCATAATCAAAGGGGTCAATGAGCGCAGTTGATGCGTCGCAGGTGCAGTAATCCTAATTTCCGTTTCATCCGAAATCCAAATCACAGCGGCCGTTTAGAAGTTTCACTTAAAAAA
Organism: Limnephilus lunatus; assembly: GCA_917563855.2. Lineage (NCBI taxonomy): Eukaryota > Metazoa > Arthropoda > Insecta > Trichoptera > Limnephilidae > Limnephilus > Limnephilus lunatus. The sequence goes on from OU830594.1 coordinate 85,775,535, forward strand.
AACATCATCAACAAGTTTCCACCCGCCGCGCGTCAAGCACCCATTCACACCTCGCTGTGATTTGTGTAAAATATGTGTTACTATGTTTCCGTAAGACCTGTTTCCGTAAGACCTTGTTAACCTACTATGTTTCCGTAAGACCTTGTTAACCTACTATGTTTACGTAAGACCTTGTTAACCACGGACTTTTTGAATGCCAATAGCCATTATTATACAATACAGAAGCGTTGTTACCGGAAAGAAATAACAGAAAAAACTAAATAATAACACAAAGCCATTTGATTAGTTAAGTAATTACTAAACAAACAGAAATAATTGGTCGGACGATGCCGTCGCGTCGGTTTGGTCCGTTAAAAGTAGTAGCTATTATTAATTGTGGGAATTAAAGTGAGCTGTAAAAAATAATGTCATACTTGAAGCAGTCCATTAGTGGCTCTGAGCCAGGTAAAATTTATTTTTTACTTTCATAGCTTTCAACGAAAACGTGTTCGGTGTGCTTAGTACAAACAAATCGTTTTTGATACTACGAGTTATCCATGTTAAATTATATTTCATGTATTTACTTTAAATTTAAACGAAAATAACAATGTTTGTTTACACTGTTATTTAATAAAATATTTCAACATGCATCAACATCAAATTTGGAGTCAACTTTGTAGTAGATATTTTTTGATTTGCGCTTTAGATTTTGAGTAAATCGAGTCGAGAATTTTTTTGCTCAAATATAAAACAAATTGGTCGCTAAGAGGTTAGGGTCAGCTGTTTCATATATTTTAAAATGTAAGGAAGCCTATATTGAGCTCCATAATACACTGGATGAATTTAACGATCTCAAACTTACGCGTACATATTGAGGAGGAATGTCACTTCCATATTCCATCTGTCGCTCTTCTGAAGATCATTTTGTTCGCGCTGTACAAGCATGTGTGCATTACTTTTCAGCCTTCCCTAGTATATCTCTTATGGGGGTGTAGGTTCATCAGTTTCCCGTTTGTATTAGGAGTTTCCGGAAACGGTGTACATTGTATTTCATTGTTTAATGTGAAAAACAGTGTGTTTAAACACGAGTAAAGTCGGGTAGCATTCGTAAAAGATATAAAAGCTAAGAATCATTTTGCACAGCCTTCCATACGAGGTTCCAGGCAAATACGGACCAATTTTAATTGGAATTCCAGGAAATTTCTCTTCGAGCTTGAATTAAAGCTCATCTCGAAAAGCTCAATAATTTAAAAGTTCAAGTCGTGAATATTTGACGTCATATTTGGTATAAGCAAGGCCGACTAGAGTACAGACTTGGGCGCGCAAATGCCAAATTACGATGTCAGTGCACTCTATCATTATCACTGATTTATTTATTAGATACTCGCGGTAAAACTACAGTAATCAGCAATCAACAATGCAAAAAGATTAGCAAAAACAATGAGTATCAACAGCACAACAATTTGGGAGGCGAGTTTGTGTACTGCAGCCCCGGGAATCATTTATTGGATAATCAACACCCCTGCCATAGGCCATAGGTTACCCCAACGGTACCCCCGACAAAATAACCTACGGAAAAAACATCCTCCAACAAAATATTTACTAAAACCTAACCTAAACTAACCAAACTAAAAAAAATAGGACAAAAAACATATCTACAGACATTCTATAAAGACAATAAATTATTGTTAAAAAGTAGTAAAATGGGACAGAAATAATACAGACATTAAAGTTATGTTAGGTTTTAGTAGATATTTTGTTGGAGGATATTTTGTCCGTAGGATATTTAGTCGGAAATATTTTGTCGCGGGATGAAAACGCGCAGTACCGTCAGGTACTTCCCGCCCTTTCCTTCAGCCTCATAACATGCCCAAATTGTGGAAGCCATCCCAAAATTGGAAGATTTTTTACAGACTGGACAATTTGAGACTCTTGTGCGGCATTCATAAAAATGAAAGAAATTAGAAAATTAATTTAAAATGTTTGATAAATTTCATAAAGCGCAAGAGAAATGGTCTTAAACAGCAACACACAACATACTTCTACCAACTAACCTCTTCAATACTTCAATACCTAAATTATGACGCTACATTTGTGTAAACATATTTTAAAAATTACAATACCAGTACACCATAAAGTCATTTATAATTATTATAGAGGCAAGTCTGAAACTTGGGCGTGGCAGTCAAACACTTCCAATTTCCTTTTAAATATTAATCATGATTAAACATTTAATTGACAGAGTAAACAAATTGATGTAAAAATAAACTTTGATGTAACGTTCGAGGCGACCTTTAGAGAGTTAAATAATTTGAAGTGATTACATTTCAGCTTCATTACGGATATTAAATTATTAGTTCTAGGCTGTTCGAAATACGACCTTTGTAATATTAATGGTACATCTTTCAAATCTAGTTAATTTCTACAAATTTTAAACATTATTGATGTTTGATATGTCTACAATAAATAGCTTCATGAAAATTGTTTTGAAACGATATTTGATGAGATATTCTACATTGATTGAAAGATAATTAATTAATTAAAACAATTAAGGTCTTATGAGAACTAAGGTATGTAGGTGCGGGTGATAAGGCCTAAGTAAAAAAAATCAATTTAAAATGTTCGATGCCGCTCAAGGACACACTCGTAAATATACTCGTATATCTACACTAATAAATGGCGCTTCAAGCTTGTCGCTACGCGTCGCGTCGCGACGCGTAGCTCGCTTGTTTCGACTTCGACCAGTGTGGAGTGATTCTTTTGTGAGGAGCGGTTGTGCGGCATGAATAATAAAAAATCGTTCGACTGAATCGCAAGTAATTTTAGTAATATTGCACTTTTAGATATAATTTTGTGCTACAGTTTTCTGTTTTTCATATTTCCATCGACCCTTGATGTCTGAGTAATTTATCGTGAACCAATTATTTACTTTTTTGTATTTTTTTATAGACGATGCCAGCGCTTATTAAGGCCTACCAAATTACAGTAGGCCTCATTATACTATTTTTTTTTAACAATGTTTTTCAGTTTAACAACTTATCTTTAAACTTTTTCAAAATGTTATGGATGTTTATAAGTAATTACAACTATTTACTAATTGATTTATTGTTATTTTAGTGCTGTCTCCCTTAGGTAGGCCTTATTACCCGCACCTACCTTATTTGATGAAAGGTTGAACATTTATATGTAGGTACTAGGTTGTCCATGAATTAAAGACCGTTCATCATTTTCGGCGACGTTGACATTATTTCTGAAAATATGGTGGCACTAGCATGTAGCTCAGACTTTTCCTTAAAAAACTAGCGATGATCAGGCTTGGTAGCTACTTCAGTGCGATATTTGCGTCCGTTTGACGCTTCGCTATCGAATCCCGTCAACTGCGAGGTGCGCTCAATTATTCGCTTTCTCAACTAAAAGGGAGTCCGCCCTGTTGAAGTTTGAAAGATCGCAACTTCGATCCCAGACGTCACTAAGTCTACCACACAAATGATTTTCAGGGAAAAATAGCATATCCAAATTGCGTGCTCGTTGGGTTCCCAAAATGCTGAAGAGCAAAGTCGTACGGAAAGCGCTCGGATCTCTTTTTTTTCGGTTTTTCCAATCAATACGAAGTTTTTTTGGTTGAAACAAGGATTCAGCACCTAACCCCGGAATTAAACGTACAATCAATGACATGAATTTTATTTTTTTCTTCACCTGAAGCAACATTTGGCCGGACAACCTTTGAAGACTGACTTGGACGCGGAGGGAGAGGTGATAGAATATTTGGCGGCGGAGTTTTACGATAAGGGATTCAAGGACCTAGTGCCACGGCTCACCAAGTACGCCGATCATAACGGGGACTACCTCGAAAAATAGTGGGGATATGAATCTAAAATGTCGTGATTTTTTTTGTAAATATACATTTTATCTGATTTTTTAAATTAAAACGGTCTTTAATTCTATGACAACCCTTGTACATTGTTATGCGAATGCCGCACATAGTTTTTTTTTATAGCCGTGTAAGTTTATGTTAATGTATGTATATATATATATATATATATATATATATATTGTACTCACTGTATTCTCCGCAATGTCATTCACTTCACAGTGCAAAATCGCAGTCGTTCCAGTTTGCACCAAAACTGTCGTACAATTGGGACTCGAAAAGATCCCAGAAATGATTTTGCTACTTGTTTTGTTCTTCCTAAATCCCTTATTATGGGTTAGTTGCAACTGGTTCTTGGAGCCTTCATTGTTCTCCGACTTGTTGGATATCTTCTTGGGTCTCTCACTGTATTGGTGGATTGAGGTGGAGTGTGGGGTGGACTCTTCTGGAACTGGTTCCGGGAACTGGTCTTGAAACTGTTCCGGGAATGGGTCGGGGAAGGCTAGTGATGGGAGTGGGGGGTGACGAAATTCTGGACTGTGACGGTGTGATCTCGCCCATCTGTGCACTGGAAAGAAAGAAAAATGTCATTAGTTATAAGAATAAGTAACATCAAATTTATTTATTTATTTTTTATTGTACCACCCGTTAAACGACACTTTGGCAGTTTGTTAACAGGATTTTCAATATCAATTAAAATGCATACAAATACATAATATTATTACTAATTACAAATAAACAGATTATCATTATTGGAGTATGTAAGCTCGTTTTAAAAATTTAACGACTGAATTTTGTGCTCATTGTAAGTAATTTAAACAAGTCATGTCCCCAAGCGGCTATTCGATACCGTAACGTTGATTCTGCAAGGATAAGTAAATAATTTTAAAAATTTTCCCAAAACGAAACACTCCAATTTGTACAGCCTATCCACTATCGCCCTCAGCCTTTTACAATTTTTGGTTAATTGTACGACCCATTTAAATTGAAATCAACCGTCACTCCCAAATAAACATATTTATTTCCCTGAAAAATGTTTTGATGAATGGCGGAATGGGAATTTTTATCAGGCCCTAAAGTTTTGTTGCATACATTTGTTCATCAGATAAGACAAGAGCAGTATCGTCAGCATACACATGAAAAATGTGTCTCAATTTAACACAAAGCATAGGTCCCAAAATTGCACCCTGTGGCACGCCAGCACACATTTTTTTCCTCCCACTATTTTCTAGTGTTCTAATACTTTTCCATGGATATGTCTCTTAAATAAATAATTTTAAAATAAATTTAGAGATTTCTTTTAATTCCCACTGCCTTTAAGATTTTTTTTGCATATAAATCGTATAAAACCCTTTGGAATTACTGATAAATTGTTAAACATGCCTTTATTGATTTAATTCATTGTTAGATTATTCAAAAAGTCCTGTAATAATATTAAAGATTTTTTCTTGTAAAAGCCAGATCGTTTTTGGTCCATAGGGAAAGTTGTTCTAAGTATTTGTTTAATTTTACAGAAATATGTTTTTATTTTTTTTTTGAAGTACACATAGACTAATAGTTTTTTAAGTAAAACATATTTTCTGAGTGCTTTTCTCCTTTGTATAATGGTCTAATAAAAGCACATCAAATGCAATTTAAAAGCCTGTATTCTTCCAGGTATGGTTGGAAAATTAAAGGGCGCTAAAATGAGATGCTATTCGATAGCACCCGGTGCCGCGTTTTGCAGTGATGTGCCGCCGAAGAAATGTTAGAGTGGAACGTCTTCAGTAATATGATTCGTGGTGTGAACGTGTTTACATTCACGAAGTATAGATTAAACAGATGAAAAATTATACTGATTTTCTCAGTCCATATTTGAAGACCGCAAAAGAAAAAACAAGCTAGTGGCATTACTGTGTACAATTTCAAACTGCAAAATTGTTTTAGCATCAACAATCGTTGCCAAAAAAAATATGGCAATTTTTTTATTGTGTGTTGCAGCCAAAAAATCATGAGCATTCGGGAAAAGACAGATTTTTATTTCCTATGAAAAGACAGAGTCCTTTTTTGAATGCTTTGATCCTGACGCAAATACTTATTTATAAGTTTATTTATTTATTTATTGATCTATATAAGGAATGTTTACACTATATTATTCGATGCCTGTCTCGCTAGGGTATACATGTGTTGAGACAGGCGTAGAGGTACAAAAATAAATATCATATAATATAAGAGTATTTCCGAATATCATAAGAATATTTAAGGTTAAAAACATGTTAATTTGAATACATTAAAACATATATATCACAGAATTTAAGAATACCAAAAGAATATTTAAGGTTAGATACATATAAATTTGAATACAATTAAACATAAAGATGATTGAAAGTGTGGGTAAATCTCACAAATAGAGTTATCTTATAAATGAAGGAAGAGGTACAGTAAAGTAGTAAATCCTGTCAAATCTATTTATGGAGTTAGATTATATAGGATTTTATTATTTTTATTTGTTTAATATGGGTTTTCATTTGTTTGTATAAGTATCTACTTGTAGCTTTACAAATCATAAATTATAATATCACGGCTTTATCTAGTCTAATGAAAGTAGTTATTTAATGACGAATCCCAATTTACTTGTAGATAATATATAATCTAATCAGTAATGATATTAATATTTTTTTCTCAGCACATTTTAATGTTAGTTTACTTTTTACAATGTATTATCAGTTTAAATAAACTCTAAATACCCTGCTGAACAAAAGTTACCAATTTAACCTCATTAACTAAACACCGCCTGCCCTAAAATCAAATGGGTGGAGCTTATCCAACACGTTAATCTTCGTTCATATTATATCAATAAATTGATTAGATCCATTACTTTCTCCCCTCTTTTCCTATCAGTCAATAATACGTTAACTGTTTTGAAGGTCACACCGATTTTCAATTTATACTTGACATGATTAAGAAGAAACTTTAATATGGGTACCCAAATATTTTAAAGATATCTTTTGTTTGGTAATGCCATTTAGCGTTGTTAGTGTTGTTGGCTGTGGTTTGCTCCTCGCTAATGGCATAACCAAGATTTAATCATAAGGTTGAATCTGCATCGGTCAGTGTGAGTGTGGAAGCACCTCTCGCTTTGTTACGACGCGACGTAGCACTCTGACCTGTGTTAATTACCGCTGTGTGTTATCACCGTCATCAAGTACTAGCGTGCCCTCTCATAACAGTAAAAGGTTATGATAAATTTGATGAATCCGCAGGGTGTAAAGTATTTCTCGCCTTGTTACCACGCAACATTCTGACGTGTTAATAGCCTCCTCATCGTCTTTTACGTTATGATAAACACTATAAAATTCTTTACATCTCCGAGGACTCCGCCGTAAAATAATCTTTGGTTATCTAAAGTAATGCCGTTCGCCAGGAACAACCAGTGGTCTATAAAGTTATAAATTAATTAAAGCCAACTACGGCCATACAGATTGTCTAACCCATTTTATACGGATTATACAAGTTCCTGTCGAAATAGATAACACCCTAACCGTTTGAGAGCAATCCAAGTGAAAAATCCTTCTGCATCCTTTCTGACCCGTTGAAGTGACGACAGGAAACTTGACTCCTTGACATTATATTTACAACTTTCACAAGAAAAGGATTAAAAAAATCTTCACACTACACAAGGTGTAACGTTTTTTGAGATTGGCGATAGAATGTAATGTATGTAAAAGCCACGAAAAAGGGCATTAATCAATAAATAAATAAATAGAAATGTACAAAAAAAATATTTCAGTGCAATGTTACCGACATATTATCTGATAATGTCATTTTTTAGGGTCAATTCAGAATAAAGTAAAAGTGCAGGTATATTTGTAGACATTTGTTGGTTATGATATTAATAATAAATAGAGAAATAAAATAAATGAACGCGAAAATGCTGGATAGTACCGTTGAATATTTTGAAATAATTAACTTCATTTTATATTTAAGTTCTTTCCGTTTATGGACCCTTTTACTTTCAATTTAATCTCTGTATATCATTTTATATTCATTTTTTAAACAAATTTGTCTTCGTATCATTTTGTCTACGATTTTACTAGAAGCAAAGTGTTTTTCTGAATTCCGAAATTATTGTTATCAGTTCCTTAAATTATCAAAAGTGTTTCATTTCAAGTCTAACCTTCAAAATTTTATTGTGCGATCAACCCTTTTTTTGGAAACAAAAGAAGTCATCCAAGGACAAACGACTTCATGCCTCCAAGAGACGAACAAGGGACCACGCAAGTTCTATTAGCAATGCATAAAGAATAACAAATTCTATTTCAAAAGGTTTTCAATTTCCTTGTGATCTTTTCTCATTAGCATGTTCATTTAGTGAAGTTTTTGTTGAAGGAATTTATATAAGGCATTGCTGTGTCTGTAAGCTATGCATACAAATATCCTTAGTAATTGTTGGCTTATAAAAATTTTATACATCGGTGTAATATTATAAACAAGACGAAATAAAACTCCATAAACTATTGAAACGTTGCTAAGATCCGATCAATTGACGTCAGAATTCGATAAAGTAATAAATTATTGTCAAAAGCGCTCTATAGATTTCCTTGCTTATCAGAACAGTGGAAGTATACTAAATATATTCAACGGTCCCAACGGAAGCTCGCGGAATACACTACTAATAATATTATATTTATTACCTGTGTTACATCTATCTGACTATGTATTTCAAGCCTGTGCATTGTATTTTTCTTCCATATCGATTTTCTGTATTGCGGGTTCTCGCCATAAATGTTTTTTAGTGTTAGGTATATGTAATTAATATTGTGAAATCGACTTGCTGACAAACTGCTTTGGCAGTTTTACAGTTGCTTATAACGAAGAATAGTAATAAAAATATACATGTGTACTAGCTGACCTGGACACGCGTTGCAGTGGCTAACGAAATACAACGCCATCTACTGGATGGTTATCCAACATAGATAACCAAGTGTTGGGTCGATAAATTAACTCACGCCGCCATCTATTAGAAACATATGGAACTTACAAATAATTACAAATCGTTGTCCTGTAACGAACATTTAATGAACATTAAGTTCGCAATAATAAATACTCAGGTCAATAATCGGGATAAAAACTATCCTATATTTTAAGTTGGAACAAATTGCACACAATAAGCAAAATATCATCAAAATCGGTTTAAAATCTTCGAAAAAGTAGTTTCGAAGTTTATCTCGAAAAAACATCGTGACGCGGGATTATAATGCATAAAGATATGTATATTTTCCTTCATTTAATATCTGCAAATATAGGTACTCGTATTATAGATTGGAGTATTGGTGCAAATTACATGCGAATTTCTAACTACGAAAATACAAATCAACCACTCTAACTTACTACATACGCTCATTTTATCTTAATTTAAAAAAATCATATTACACCTCACAAGAATGCCCCTGAAAGTACAAGATGGCGATAAAGTTCCCCTGTCTGTACACTGTTCTGACAGGAGAACTTGATCGCCACCCTTGTGAAGCAGGTACAGATAGGAGCTGAAGGGAGGAATTTATAAATACGGATCTTGAAGAGGCCCGGATTATATGAAGGAGGATGAACAGATGCTGGTAATGAGATCACTTAACCATAAGGACATTCGAGGTGTGGCGTTTTGATTTCAAAAGTGTTATTAGGTAGGTATAATCTCAAATGCTATAAAGGCAATAGATTCTAAATCAAATTACACATTCTGGAGGAGCCACATTCTCTTTGCGCTCTTAGAGATAATGTTGAAATTGCTTCTTGGTGTCGTCCATTTGTCTAAATTTTCGCAAAGAGAAAATTAAATAAAATGTATTTTATTTAATATTTTGAAACTTCTCAAAAGATTTTCCTGTCATTTCGGAAAACAAAAATATTGATTACAGATAGGTACAACAAATATAATCGGGAAATCGGTTAACTCAAAGCATATTTACAGAACTGATAAATATTTTTCACAGACTTATGAAAATAACTATAAACAAACAAGCTTCATAAGCATTTAGGGAAAATATATCCTTCTGGCAGTATAAAATAAATTGCAAACATTAAAAAAAATTGAACCTTAAAAAAATGTAACTTGTGAATTTAGCAAAATAATATCCTTATTGCTACTTGGTACGATATGAACATAACGTTTTATTTGTTTCTCAAATTGATATTATTTGTAACGTAGACAAAATCAGAAAATATTCTGAAAAATAAATGAGTTTTTCCAAGTATCGTTCCAATTCCGTAGCGGAGTTGTATTTCATTCAACAATTTCACGAACATTTTTGTTGGTTTTTCTGAAGGACAACATTTACATTAATCAAGATAAAAATACCGAAGCGAAATACTAAAAACATATTGCTTTAGAATTAAACACACACGATGTGGAAATTGTTATAAGTTCTTGAAAATACCGTCCGAAAGTTGTGATGAACAGAATTAAAAAAAACAATTTTGTATACTTCCGAACGATGTATGGACGTCATCATGATTAATTTGTGGGTTATTATGCCGTGTTGCATTTACTCCCTCTTTAGAGAACGTTTCAGACAGTGTTTCAGCTTTTAGACGTGAAAATATCCAATCATATTATTAGGATAATTCTAACTTTTCTATAAGTGTTTGGTTTCGTTCATTTTTGATGCTTGTTAACTTTTTTTGGTTTTCTTCATTGTCGATGCTTGTTAACAAATTTATTATTTAGATTTTCTTCTTTGTTGATGCTTGTTAACTATTTTTTGGTATTATTCATTGTTGATGCTTGTTAACTCTTTTTGATTTTCTTCATTGTTGATGCTTGTTAAATATTTTTGGTTTTCTGCATTGTCGAACCGTGATACCAATTTTTGGTTTTCCTCATTGTCGATGCTTTTTAACTATTTTTTTTAATTGTTCTTAATTCTATCTCATGCTTTTTTCATTTTTTTTTTTTTTTTTTTTTTTACATTAACTCCACACAGGAGGCCCTGAGGAAAATAATTTCCCTCAGGGCCTATGTCATCTTTGAGGATGCTGTGTGGAGGGTCTTTTTGAGGAAAGGAAGGAGTTAACATGGGTCTTGAAGAGACTCATGTTGTAGGAGGGAGGAAACACAGAGGCCGGTAAATCGTTCCACAGCCGAGCTGTTGAACTCAAGAACGAATCGTAAAAACGACCCGTTCTCATGTGACTAATATCAACTGTGTACAAATGTTGGGCGCGTGTTTGGCGTGTTTCCCGGCTATGCACCGGTGCCGAGGGGATCAATGACGCTAGTTCCTCGGAGCATCTTCCATTGTAATACCGGTAGAACAAGGACAGCATTCCCACCTGACGCCTATGCTCTAAAGATTGCAATCCGTCTGTTAGGATGGGAGAATCTATCAAACGGACCGCCCGTTTCTGCACAGAGTCAAGGGTTTTTTTTAGGTATTTTGGAGCTCCAGACCAGAGGTGGCTGCCAAATTCAACCGTGGGGCGCACTTGCGATTTGTACAGGGTTAACAGTTGAGTACTATTAAAGTATCTGCGGGCCCTGTACAGTACGCCCAGTTTCTGAGAGGCTAACTTAACTCTGGTTTCGATGGAGCCCCCATACCTGAGCTGGTCACTAAGAGTTACACCAAGCATATCAATGGAGGTCCTGTTCGGGAGAATGCTTCCGTTGAAGGAGACTAGATTATCATTTCGATCCCTTTTAGACGTTATCAGACATGATTGGGTCTTTGAAACATTAAATTCGACGAGGTTATTCTTACCCCAAGAGAAAACACTCTCGAGGTAACCGTCCATTCTCTGCTTCAAAGCCCTCCGAGCTATTGGGGTTTGTGTGCCCTTTGGAGGCTTGTCAAACAAAAAGCTATCATGGACTGTACTGTCATCCGCGTAACAATGAATCGGTGCACATGACAAGAGGTCGTTGATGTGCAACAGAAAAGTCGGAGACAGAACCGATCCCTGTGGGACGCCAGCATTTATCGAATGCGAGGAAGAGGTGAAACCGTCAGCAACCGCCTGAATCGACCTCCCCCTCAAAAAGTCGGCAATCCACGCACACAAGGATGCGGGAAGTCCGTAAGAACGCAGTTTGTTGACAAGCGCTCGATGCCAAACCCGGTCAAAGGCCTTGGAAATGTCCAGTGAAACCGTTTGGGTTTCACCAAAACATTCCAGGCACCGTCCCCAAACATGCGTCACATACGCGAGAAGATCACCGCACGAGCGGTTCCGCCGGAATCCGTATTGACGGTCGTTAATAATTTTGTTCTTCTCGAGGTATGTGAGCAGTTTGTCATTGATCACACGTTCCATCACTTTTGACAGAACAGATGTGATCGCTATGGGGCGGTAGTTGGCTGGGTTGGAGCGGTCACCCTTCTTTGGAATAGGGTGAATGATCGCTTTTTTCCAAACAGAGGGCACAGAGCCAGTCTTCAGGGACATTTTGAAAAGCTTCGTCAAAATTGGAGCTATTTCTACAGCGCACCTCTGCAATACCAGGGCAGGTATTCCGTCAGGCCCGCTAGCTTTATTAACATCAAGCCCTCGTAAGACTTGGAGTACATCCCGATGCCGGATCCTCAGCTTTTTCATACGAAAACTGCAATGAGGAACCGACGGCGGGGTAGCACCTTGATCATCGAGGGTCGAGTTTTCCGCGAACATTTTGCCTAATAAGTTAGCCTTTTCGGCGGCGGTATTTGCTAGAGAGCCATCAGGTCTGGTAAGAGGTGGCAGACTGGATTTGCAGAAATTGCGACCTATTGACCCCGCAAGCGACCAGAACGCTCTGCTGCCGTGCGGGCAGGCAGCCAGCTTACTGCTGATCTGCAGGTCGTGCTCGAATTTTGACCTGTTAATGATCCTCCTGCATTCCTTTGCCATTTTGTTATATACTGTTCTGCTTTCAGACGTTCGAGATGTGTTGTAGGCTCGGTAAGCCGCGTTTTTTCGTCGCACTGCTTCGGAGCATTGTCGACTGAACCACGGCTTTGAGCCCACACCAGTTTCTTTCACAGTGGATTGGATGAAGCCATCCATCGCGGATGTGATGACTTCACCAATTTCCTGGGCACATCTTGAGGGATCCGAAGTCTGAAAACAGACAGCTGACCACGGGAAGGCATTGAAATGAGCCCGCAGACCAAACCAATCTGCTGATCTATAGTGCCACACTTTTCTCTTCAGCCGCTCATTTGGCGGTCTGAAGGTTACGGGGATTGATGTTGTCACCAGGCAGTGGTCGGACGATCCTAGAGGCGCTGTGACTTCAATCTTGTAGCCGTGTGGCACAGTGGTTAGAAACAGATCTAGCAGATTGGAGCGGTGAGTCTGGACATCAGGAACCCTTGTAGGCTCCTGAACCATTTGCTCCAGTCCGTAGCAGAGGGCAAAGGATTCCGCCTCTCGTCCAGCCGAGTCCATTGGTCCTGAGAACTTTAACCAAGGTTCGTTATGAACATTGAAGTCCCCCAGGACCACAAACTCTGCTGTAGGGAAGCGGGGCAAGAGGTCATCAACAGTATTACTTAGATGTTTGAAGAGTTCGGATGTATCTGAAACGCTAATGTTCGGTGAGCGGTATAAACACGCGTAAAACCTTACCGTACTGGCAAGATTGACGCGCACCCACATTACGTCGAATTTGGAGTTCTCCAGATTCAACAGTCGCACACAGTTGACGTCAGCTCGGCTGAAGAGACATACACCTCCTTTGGGTCTGAATTTGCCCATGAGGGTGAAACCCGGGCAATCCAGATAGGAGGCGTCTGTAGGCTCAGCTATCTGCGTTTCGGAAAGGAAGAGAAGGTTGGGACGTTGGGAAACAAGGTGGTGGTGGACTGAATTGCAAAAGAAAAAATGTATTCTGCAAAGTCATTGAAGAGATAAACAGATTAAAGTGTGTTGTGAGTGGGACTGATTAAATATTTATAAATTTATAAATTCTATCTTGAACAGATATTCAGTTTCATAGGCTTCTCTGGGGTCAATAGTCTTATGTAGACTTTAGCTTCTTTTGCGTATTATTATTTCGACATCTGTTAACTTCAAACCAACGTAAATAACCCTTCTAGGAATTTTTGGTCAATTATGTAATCGAACTAACTAACTAACCATCACGCCGTTTCCCCGCAGGGGTAGGCAGAGAGGACGGACCGCCAAACAACTCGGTCTTGGCACACAGTCTTTGCTTCACTCACATTCATACATCGTCTCATACATACTCTTCTATTATTCCGACTTTTGACATGGCCCGACTCAAGTATCTGATTCACTTGATCGTGCCATGTCTTCCTCGGGCGTCCCCTACTTCTTCTTCCATTCACATTTGCGTCATATATTCTTCTCACATTATTTTCTTCTTTCATTCGCTCTACATGTCCAAACCATCTGAGGGTCCCTTTCTTAATCTTACTCATTATGCTTACATCAGCCTTGCATTCTTTGCGGATATCCACATTTCTCACACGTAATGTAATCGAACTTTTGGACAATATGAGAACGTGGGTTTTTCTAAGAATTTCTTATTTTGTTTTTTAGGTTCTTAACCTTTTTTTACCCCACGCCTTTTCCACTGTCAAAGAAAGAAAAAAAACTGCCATCAAATAATATAAATAATGGTTTTTAAACATTTCTTAAGATATATTTGTAGAATTAAAAATAATAATAAAATCGTCGTAAATTACACTTTGCAGAACTAAGAATTGGGATCGGAAGTTTCTACTTAATCTCATGCTATATAGCTGAAACGTGGTATCTTTTTGAAAGCATTATCATGTTCTTCGTTTCAACTCTCTAATTACGATGTTAGTTATTTTTAGTCCTTATACATTTCATATTAATTCCTTATGTTTTAATTCAGAGGGAAAGACGAAATAATTTATAACAATTATTATTTACTGTCTTATAAATGAGGAGATTTCAAAATAGTTAATTCATTTCAATGAACGCTTAATAAACAAGATTTATAATAGGAGAGTAGCTGACGTGTACCCGGCGTTGCTCCGGGTTAAAAATGGTTTGGAGTAAAGTTTTTAAGTTGTGAATTCTAGTAAACTGGGTGAAGTCAAACTGCATAAACTAACTAACAGAGGTACGCACGGGTAGGCAGAGAGGACGGACCGCCAAACAACTCTGTCTTGGCACATACTCTTTGCCTCATTCACATTCATACATCGTCTTATACACACTATTTTATTATTCTGACTCTTTTTTTTTTTTTTTAATGGGTTTATTCATTTTTAATTTTACAATATTTTATTTTACAAATCTTACGAAACTGATCAATCAGTTTGACATGACCTGACTCAAGTATCTGATACACTTGACCGTGCCATGTCTTCCTCGGGCGTCCCCGACTTTTTCGGCTATTTACATTTGCGTCATATATTCTTCTTACACTTTCTTTGTTCATTCGCTCTACATGCCCAAACCATCTGAGGGTCATTTTCTTAATCTTACTAATTACGCTTACATCTGCCTTGCATTCTTTGCGGATCTCCGCATTTTTCACGCGATCATACATGGTTTTACCACACATACGCCTCAGGGATCTCATTTCAACAGCATTTAGTCTACTTTCATCCTTCCTCTGCCAGTTCCATGCCTCACGGCCATACATCAAGATAGGTTCCAGGACTCCATTGTGGCCTGCTAGCTTCGCTTCTTTTGACAGTTTTTTTTATTAGCGCCAACGGCATTCAGATGTAAATACCTAATATTATTAATAAGAATTGAAAAAGTATTAATTGGTTTGTTTGTGCCACGTCTTTTCCTCGCACATACCTGACTTCTTCTACTGTTCACTTTTACGTCGTACCATCTCATTACCCCCCTTTCTTTGTTCATTCGCTTTTATACCCAAAAAATCAAAGCTTCCCATTCGTAATATTATCCATTTCGCTTATTTTAGACTTGTATGTACATAAGCCCCACCACTGTACCAGCTGCATACCACATAGTTATTGTAAAAAAATTACATTATATCGGCTTTTGTTTCTACATCCTTTAATATAGTATAGTTATATGAAGTTTTGTGATATTTATTTTTTTTTTTTTTTTATTTATTTAGAAAAAAAGTAAATATTCACAATAAATACATATTACATTTCATATCAGACATCACTTTTTTTGGTTACCCAATTAGTAGAGAAATATTCTCGGGTCTAACTGGGGAGCTAGTCTATGTAATTATATATATAGATAATAATAGATATGTATAGTTACAAAAATGGAAAAATAATATTTTCAAAAAAACTGCAGAATATTACAAAATATTGTACAGTAAGAAAATTACATATAATTATAGAAACAGAATATCAACAAAAATTAACAAAAAATCAACAAAAATCAACAAAAATAATAGCAACAGAATATATCTGAAAATCATCGATAAAAGTAAGTCAATCTTCTCTGTAAAAATACAACGAAAGTTTTTTTTAAAATTTAATATAGTTTTTCTCACTTTTTATTGTATCTGGTAAATCGTTAAATAACTTTGGGCCTACATATTCATAATGGTGTTGTGCAGCTGTCGTGTTGCATCTAGGTACATATATGTTCCCAGAAGTTCTAGGTCTTATACTTCGCGTTGAGGACATTTCAGATTCTTTAAAAACTTTTAAAATAGCATTTCTTTGAAATAGTTTTGGAACTGGTAGGACCTTAAATTTTTCAAAAAGTTCTTTGGTTGGAAAAATTCTTGGTTTTTTAATAATAACTTTGATGATCATTTTTTGTGTTGTTACTATCGGATACAAATTATTCTTATAAATGCCTCCCCATGCAATTATTCCGTACTGCAAGACTGACTGCACAAGAGCAAAGTAAACCATTTTAATATTTGAAAGATTTAGGATATTTCTTAATCGTAAAAAAATGTAAGTAAGTTTTCTAATTCTTTTTACACAGTTTTCGATATGTTTCTTAAATTTCATGTTACTTTCTATAGTGATCCCTAGATATTTGACCTCTAGGGTTTTTTTCAGGATTTTACAATTATTATCGTTACATTCTCCTCCTTTACACGAACGACTGTGCACTATCACGCTAATATTGGAATCTGTGACAGGATCATTAAGATAAAAAGGTATATATGATGTTTTTTCTACATTAAGACTAAGTAAGTTATCATCAAACCATTCCTTTAATATGTCAATGTCAGCGTTCGCAGCTATATTCACTTCTGTCCATGTTATTCCTTCGATTATGATGACTGTGTCATCAGCATATGAGATGACACTTCCATTAAGAGGGAGAGTGAACATGTCATTGACATATATAAGGAAGAGTATAGGCCCGATTACTGTGCCTTGTGGAATTCCATATTCAGAAGACAAGGGTTCACTTATTGAATTATTTAGTTTAACGCATTGTTCTCTATTTTTTAAGTAACTCTGGAACCAAGATAAAGCTTTGTCTTCCAGTCCAATTTTCTCTAGCTTAGCGATCAGCCTAGAATGCGACACACTATCAAAAGCCTTTTTCAGATCGATAAATATTCCCAAACACTTCCGACGTCTATCCAAATTCCCCATAACTAGAGAAGTCAATTTTGCAATTGCATCATGAGTTCCTAGATTAGGTCTAAATCCATATTGGTTAGAATGCAGAATTTTTTTTTCTTCTAGAAATAGGAATAGTCTCCTTTTCACTATTTTTTCAATTATTTTAGAAATGTTAGATGTCAAAGATATAGGCCGGTAGTTAGTCATTTCCTCTGGGTTGCCAGATTTAAAAATCGGACAAACAACAGTTTTTTTGTAATTATTTGGAAATATTCCAACTGAAAAGCTTAAATTAATGATATGCACGATAGGTATTTTTAGAAAATCTTTAAGATTTTTTATGGTTTCTACTGTTATTCCGTCGTATCCCGGCGCTGAGCCACCTCTCAGTGAACTAATTATATTTACAACTTCCAGTTCCGATGTGGGCCCAAGAAATTGCATTTTATTTGTGTTTATTGAATTTTTCTCAAAAGCCTCAGTGGTTTTACTAGCAGCTAAAGGGTTAATTTGTTGTGCTAAATTTTTTCCAACGTTTGCAAAAAAATTATTAAATAAGTTCGCACATTGAGTCGGCTCATCTTTTACATCTATAGAATTACCGTTGTACGTCAGTCTGTGTATTTCCGACCCTTTCCGTTTTTTATCAATAATTTCATTAATTGTTGACCACATTTTTTTTTTATCATTTTCTACTTGTGACATTTTTATTTTATAATATTGTTCTTTCGTATTCCTTATTAAATTTGTAAGCATATTTCGATATTTGACAAAGGTATTTTTTAATATATAATTGAAAGGATTTTTTTTACAAAGAATAAATAAACGTTGTTTCTCACGCACAGATTTCACCAATCCAGGACTAATCCACGGTTTTATTGGGCGGTATTTAGAAACTAGCTTCTGTAACTTGGAGACGGTACTCGCCTCCATATGTTTTGTTAAAATTTCCTCGAAGAGGCGAGAGCTCTCTAAAATATCCCGGCTGTCTAATATACAAGCCCAGGATTCCTTAGAGATTTTTTCCCGGAGAAGCTCTTTATTTAACACTAGTTTTATATATTCTCTATCTTTTAATTGATTATTAGTACACGATATTGCATTATAATATAATAAGCACATATAGTGGTCTGTTATACCGGTTTTATAAACAATAGACTGAAATCTCTTAGTATTATTACTATTTACCCACATATGGTCAATACAGGAAGGTTTCTGACCGGCGACGTCACGAGTAAAATTGTTAATACATGATTTAAAATTCAATTCAGTTAGCATATTAATATATTCATCCTTTAGATGAGATCGATGATTTCCAGATATATCCACATTAATATCACCAACCAAAAACGTAAACATATCCCGTGTTTTGCAAAGAATTTCATTTAGTTGACATATAAACTGCGAAAGGTCTGACAAGTGTGTCCTGTAGATTGCAATTAAATTAATTGTTGTCAATATCTCAATAGATGTCATTTAAATATTATATTAAAACAGTATCTTCTATCACCGTTCGTGTCTAATGAACGAACGGTTCCGATGATAGCCGAAGGCATCTGGTAGTAAGGCAGACACCAGAATAACTTATAATAAGATTAAGAATAGTGATATATAATAACTTACAATAAGATAAAGAATAACTACGAACTCTTTGCAGTCAGCGACCAGCACGGAATCAATTTCCAAATTCTGGCGTCTGACGGCTGAGGGCCTGTGGTCGGGTGCGCAATCACTTACGCAGGTGTGACCATTGAATAAATGTTGACAGTGTTGACAACAAAGAAAAACACAGTTAAGCACTAAGCTTTGCTTACTAAACATGTCGGTTTTTAACAATAAACGTAGTTAAAACTAAGTAATCTATTAATTTTGAAATAAAGGCATTCTTACATGTAACAAATAATGTAAAACATTGAACAAACATGATCAAATCGATGTATCAGTCTTACATTATGGACGGTCCAGCTTTAGGGTCAACAGTAATCACTTCTATTTATTTATCTGTTTCTCATAAACTAGGTAATTTATGTCTTTGTCTATGGGGGTACGTGCTTTGATGGGACGCAAAGCGATAGGGCCGAGGGTCCGGGGCTAATGGTTCCATTAAAGGGCATAAATCAGGAAAAGGGCCTAGGCCTAGAGAATAATAGGCCGTTCTATCAGAATAAAAATGAACGGGACAAGAAAGGATTTGGCAAGAGTTATTTCACAATGAAAGTGTTGGGAAGAGATTGGTTCTCACATTTAAATTTCAGTATTCTAATGTAATGTTTATTTGTTTGCAGTAATAATAGTCCTTTGATCGTTTTTATTTGACTGTTATCGTAAAAAATCACATTAAGGGCGCTTTACAATGTAAACATAAAATAAAACCACAATTTGCGATTATTTATAGGTAACAAGTAGCATATTATACTAATAATACATTAACCCCTAGACCTTGCAATTTATTTCTCTTTAGCGTAAAAATGTTGATTGCGCGGGAAATATTTTCGCAATACATTCGATTTAAACTATATTCGCTGTTTGTGTACATATTTAAAAATTAAACAGTGTTTCAGAAAGCAGATTAAATATTCTTTCAGATTTAAGTATTAAGAAATCAACATATGCAATTGAAAATATTAAAATTTTGAACGCAAACATGGATAAGGTTTTTAAAGTCGCTCAACTTGAGCGGTTTTTATCGTTTGAACTGTAATTACCACTTTACCCAAATTAAAATAACTTTTCAGTTATACAAATGAATTATAAAAGTTATGTTTACTAAGCTTTTTTACATTTAAATATTTTAAAAAATTGCATACCTTGAATTTTTTTCGAAGTTTTTCAAAGGCTAAATATTGTTTCATGAAATTATAATTTTTTTTTCGGAAGCGTCTGTTATAAATTTCTAAATTTAAACACATAAAAATCGTGGTGTTATCTCTTTCTAACACTGTTTAAATTACATACCTCTCCGTAACACAAAACGAGATAGCATGGCTTTTATTATTCCGTGTCAGGCTGGGAGAAATATATCAAAAAGGCTTTGTAGGTGTTTGACGTCTGGGAGAAATTTTCCCTAAAATGATTTTGGACTCTAGGGGTTGAACAAGAGCATAATATATTATTTATTCACACAATTTACTTTACTTGATATTCAGTGTGGTTTTTCAGGTAGTATATAATGATATGAATGAACACATTTCAATTAGGGATAAATAATATATATATGCATCCATTTTCAAAAATTTATTGGACAGATACGATAACAAGTTTAGAAGTTTCAAAGAACTTGAATCAAGAAAAAACGATTAAAAAAAAGAAAAGTTAATGGGAACAGCACCACATCTGTTTAAATAGTTTATTAAAGTAAAACTTCTTTACGCACGCTTGACTTGGGGAGTAAGCTGGTGAATGCGTGACGAGAGCGTTACGAAAAATGTGATCGAACGGAAGTTGAGAGGGAGATATAAGTTAGTGAAGATAGAAAGAGTTACGTTTCGTATTTACTGTAGGGGCAAGAGAGAGGTGCAAGCACAATTTTTCTTTCCCTTTTTCTCTCATAACTAGTTACGTTTCGTATATCTAAGACACAATGCAGGCCTATTATCTGTATCACACTGTAGGAGCAAGAGAGAGCAGTGCGCGCGCACATTTTCATTCTCTCTTCTTTTATAGTGAAGTTTTACTTCAGTCGTGTGTTCTAAAGCACACCGTTTTTTTTTTATTCTTAAAAGTTTGCCATCTTATGATAGAAATGGCGTACCTACTCAAAAAAAGGAGCGTTTACCTTGAAATTACAGGCAGAAAAAGCAATGCAACCTTTTCCGTATCCCAAAAATCTAATTTTCACAAAGAAGATTGTTTGATCTCACGGCAAGTTTCATTGGAATAAGGTTTTTTTATCAAAATCTCACACGTCCCTATCATATTCCTGGAAAAGCTAGTCTCGCCTTCGGTCCCTTGGGCCCTTCGACGTGTGAAAGGTAATCTAGGTATACTTCTGGTGTCTCTTTTGCTTCGACGACGAGGATAGATAACACTTATATGAGCTTTGGGACTATCTCCAACTGGGTACTGTATTGGTTTACCGGCATTTCGATGGCTGAATTTAAAACCGTGCAGAGACTGTAACCTACTCTTACCTAGCAGAATCCACTCTAAAGAAAATCAGCCAGTTATAGAACGTTTGCTATACTTCTCGTTATGTCCACAGCTCACGCTCACAGTGCACGCCTACTGATAATAACAAGCAGTTAAAAACCCTACTGCTAAACTTTTTACTGCGGGCGGCTTTCGGTTCACCTTCGCCCTGTTGATGTTGGTGATCATTTTGGAAATCCAATAGGAACTGGTTCCAAAATTAGCCCGTTCCTCGTATCCACTGTCAACGTGTCAACCAGTGATGGCTAGTCACTGCGAAAAAGTAACTGGCACGGGCGATGAAGTCATATGTAATATACAGCCGCTTGATACAACTGAGTATTACCGTCAAATCTTTCGAAATCCGGGAGATACTCTAGGTTCACAAATTCACCTGCACGTCCCTATGCGTCTTGCCGATGAAAGTGACGACATCTTGTGACGAATTCTTGAATAAGAAACCGAATTAGTCTGAAAATCAGAAAATCGTATACAACTTCGTTATTTGTTTTTGGGGTGTTACGCTACCTCCTCCTTTAGCCAACTTTTCGGACAGCGTTGCAGTGTCCATCATCTGCCGGATCAACACATCTGCCAGATCTGTCCTGATGATGGACACTGCAACGTTGTCCGAAACCTTGTCTACAGAAGGAGGTTGAGCAACACGGTATAACACCCCAAAAACAAATAACGAAAATATTTGTATACATGTGTATTCTTCTGCATTTGTTAGTGTTTTTATAACCGTCCTGATGATGGTACGGAGTTACCGAAACCGGTAGACTATAAAATATCAATAATGTGACTTAAAAAAAAAAATTCTTTACATTTTTATATGTTAATCTTTGGAACTATACTCAATCTACCTATGTTCAAAGAGGTTACCTTATGTGTGCCCAACAACCATATACTTGTGGGAGATTCCATGCACTTTTTATGCACCGAAAGCGAGGACTTATGCCTATCAGCTGCGACTCAACTGCTTAAGGATTCTGCATTGATCATCGACATTTTCAATGTCGCTTACAGAAAATTCAACAATTATCTTTTGACGCATGTCATAAAATATTAAATCTGCCTCCATACTTTTTTTTACCTCAAATTTATTATGTTCTCTGTCACATATTGGTGTATAACAGTTTTTCAGAAAATAAACGAGTGAAAAATATATTCAATTTTTGAAGTAAAACTTCTTTACGAACGCTTGACTTGGGGAGTAATCTGTTGAATGCGTTACGAAAAGTGTGCTGCGATCGGTGATCGGGCGGGGCGAACGGTGATTGGGCGAGGCGAACGGTCGGGCCTTTACGCACGCTTGACTTGGGGAGTAAGCTGGTGAATGCGTGACGAGAGCGTTATGAAAAGAACGATCGGGCGAGGCGAACGGTCGGGCGAAGTGAAATTTTAATTCAGTCGTGTGGTCTAAGGCAGTGTTCCGCAAACTTTTTGTGTACAAGGTACCCCAACCAAATCAAGAAATTTTAGAGGTACACCAAAGAAAAAAACATTATTTATGTAATATTATTTACTAATCTAATATAATAATGTATAAACTAATAAAATCAATACAATGTGAAAATATTATGTTTAAGAGCTCTGTTATGTGTTGCCCATATCCTACGAACAGACTCTACATTAGCAAGCGGATGTTGTCACGCGCGCATTGCGTGTCCTGTTCACGCATATCGGAGCTGTCCTCGACGGGCAAAGAAGAAGCATTACCTTATATGGTCACGTCGCTCGCGGCACAGCCAATAGGAAGAAACATTACCTTATAAGGGCACACGTTCAAGTCTCCCCTCTCGCTCGACTAGAGCAAGCAGCTCCGGCCGCCGGACGGGAAGACAGACACATTCGAGACGGCGCCGCGGGAGGTAGTCCGTAAACACGAGGGCAGTATGCCACACTTCGTCGCGACTAATTAAGTCTCCGCCTACATTCCAAGTATGGCGATATTACAACAGCCGCCTATATAATACGACAGCCGCCTATTTAATACAACAGCCGCACCATTAACTGCCGCCTATGATAACCATGGCCGCCCTGGAAGCGCACGGCTTCTAATCCGCCTTAGTTTCCGACGAGCTGCGTATTTCGCAACCGCCGCCTACTTAACTGCGTACACTAACCGCCTACCGGTTGGGAAAGCTGGCCGATCCGCCCACCATGACGCCGAGGAGCCGCCCATCACCGCCGAGCGCCCAGTGGCCAGGGCACGGTCTGTGAGCAAGGCTCCAGACCTCTCCACTACGTAGGGAAGCTGCCTGCCGCCGCCCATCGCCACGTGAGATTCTAACCTTTCGTATTAGTCTTCCCGAGCCTAGATTCAGTAGCTTTACTAGCTTGCCTCTCTCTCTCCCAAATGCTAGGCCTTAAACTGCTTACTGTCTGCCTGTACTGTTTCACCCTTGCATATTGAAATACATCTGAATCGTAACCAAGCCTTGTTTCATTTGGAGTCAACCATCGACAAGCACGGAGGAACCCTACTTCCCTGAGATGGGCCTTCCAAGCCTAGGCATATGACCCCCGGGGGGTCTGCTTAACACTTGTCCCCCCCCGGCAGTGACTTATATTACTGGAGACCTTTAATATAACCCTGGCCCCCAGGTAGTATAACAGGGATTTTAAAATATTATATGGTTTTGCATGTTTTCAAAGTCACTTGGCCACATAACAGCACATTAAAAAAATATTTGTCATATTTTTTTTTAGATGCATGTAAAGAAAACCGCTTATGAGTGCTTTCCTTTAATTTGTATTACCGACAAGTTAGTTTGTGGCTCACTAGAAGTCACTGATGACAGATGTGATGTTAGCTACCGTAACCTTAGTAACGATCAAACAAGTTATAAAGACAAACATTAAACAGAAGTATTTCATTAAAATACTATTTTATATTATACTTAAAGAAACCTGAAATAAGGACTTTAAATGTTGTTTCTTTTGTTCGTTACAGGTAAATGAATATCTTTTTAATAAAATAATGTGATTGTGAGTTGTAAATACGTAGTATTAATAAATCTTTTGTTCGTTACAGAGAAACACAATTGCGTCTTTATTTATAAGCAAGACTAAAAATATCATTTTATGCATATATGTTATATCCCATAAGTTAAATCTAAATATTAACAAATAGGGAATCTCAGGAAAATTTTCCCACGTTATAGGGAAAAATCGAAATCCAGCAATTCACGAAAACGGCTAAGATAAATACGACACTTTTTAATTTGTGTTCGGGAATCTAGGATCAAATCCGTTTTCAGTAACAAAATATAATAACTTTTGGTGGAATTGACATAAAAATTCGATGAGGGCGACAATTTTTTTTGAAAATTTGCTTAGAAATGTGAGCCTGCTTAACTGAGCACAGGAGATCAAAATTTGGAGCAATCCTTGATAATGTTGCTCTTATCTCTTCGTCGATCGCCCTTACGCGTTCTCTTTTTTTTAAACTTTAATCGGAGTTTTGGTATTAATTAAAACCCCAATTCGCGTAAGTAGGTCGTGGCAAATAGTAAGAGAATTGCAACAGCAAGCTTTGAAAGAAGTGGATTCTCATTTTTGCCAAAAATTTGCTAGCTTTGTTTCGGAAATTTTTAGTTTTAATATGGATTTAGTACCCAGTTCATGTCTATAGGTTGTATATTTTAGAATGGATTTCATACCCAGTTCATGTCTATAGGTTGCAGTTCATACTTACAAAATATATGTGTTCATTTTTTCTGAATCGGCAGCCATGATATTTGGGAACATTTCATTACTACCATTCATAAATAAACCAAACCACACACTTTCATTAGTATTGTGGTTGATCCATAACACCAAATTAGCGCGAAAGCGTTCAATCTTGTCCGATCCCGATGACGTTAAAATATTAAAATTCCTGCCTTGCATTTTTGTAGAGCTCATTGAGCAATACGAGATATGTTAGTTTTACTACCCATTCTTATTTTTTAAACGGAGAAGCAAAATCTGAATCCCGGGTCTCTAAAAAAGTCTGGGTCTTATTTTTTTAGCTCGCTTTCGTGGAGGCACACCAACTAACGACCACGGCACACCAGTGTGCCGCGGCACACGTTTTGCGGAACACTGGTCTAAGACACACTCGTTTTTTTTATAAGAAAAACTCTCTTTTTATAACTTTTGAAGGTTATTCCCATAATGGTCGCAACTGGTCGCAGTTGCGACCATTATCTTTTCTATTTTTCTGTGT
This sequence comes from Limnephilus lunatus, assembly GCA_917563855.2. Lineage (NCBI taxonomy): Eukaryota > Metazoa > Arthropoda > Insecta > Trichoptera > Limnephilidae > Limnephilus > Limnephilus lunatus. Next base: position 85,801,216 of record OU830594.1, read on the forward strand.
CTTGTTCTCTTTAATATTTTTGTTTAGATTGTTATTGTCATCTTCTTCTTCAATCAGTGAATAATAAATAAATAAAATACTATAAAAAACAAACAAAAAAGTCTTGAATAATCATATTGCAACCTATTGTACCTTGAATTTTGGAGTACCTACACTTATCATAAATATATTCAAATTTTATATGTGAAATAATAACCCATTTAAATAATGTAAAAAATCCTCACCTATTATCATAATTTCATACCATCGCGTGATGGTATTTTAAGTCCACATTTAAACGAGAAACTTCTAGAGTTCATCACAACTTCCACTACAAACAGACTTGAAACTTCACTGTAATGTTTATTTTAAAACTATAAGTAGGTAAGGAAAACCGACAAATTCAGTAGTAGAATAATATAAAGGAATATCTGAATATTCCAAGAAACGAAATAGAGAATTAGTAAATTTTCATATACTAGTACAGTGGTTCTTAACCTTGTTGGAGGTACTGACCCCCACCAGATTCACCGAACCCTTCTTAATTAGAAATCGAACAGAATTGTATGAGTCGGGGGTGTGTCTTGACCTCCGCCGAACCCGCGAGACTGACTCACCAAACCCCTGGGGTTTGATCGAACCCAGGTTGAGAGCCACTGGACTAGTAGATCTGCGAACTTATTGTACCTTGCGAATTACTATACCCTAGCAGGTTGCACATGGTTCTATCTGCATATTTAGGTATCTTCTGAAATTGTAAGCATACGTCCTATTTAAATATATATACATGTTTTTAAATATGTTCAATTAAAGTACTTTACACAAGTTTCAACATCAAAATTAGAAATTGGTAAATAGAAAATAAGAAATCGTCTTTGCAAATTTTGACATCTCATATCTTAGAACAACAAAAAATGAAGTTAGAACCCTTTCCAATCGAAATGAAGATATATATGAGATGATGCGAATGAGGCAAAAAGTATATTTCTTCATATATTTCTGCCTACCTGCCTCAGCAAAAAATGTCTCCATAAATACTGTTTTAAAAATCTTATATTTTCAAGCTGTAGACACTGTAGACTATTAATTATAAAAAAAATAACTAAGTTTTCAAATAATATTAATATTTTTGAAGCAAAAATATAGCAATGACCTTTTAAAATTTTAGATTATATAAAACTGATTTTTAAAGAGACTTCAATCTCTTTCTTTGAAGGTACGAAGTCAGAAGTTAAAATTAAAAGTAAAATATCATTTAAGTTAGCATAGTTTATAATACCGGATAAAATTTCAAAAAGACTTTATATAGTATTAATAAATACTTGCCTTTGATATAATTTTAAAGAAAACTTAGTAAAGCAGCATTTAAAATAAGGAAGAATGTTATTTGCTTATTCAAGAGCTATGTAAACCAACAGTTCTAAATAATATTTTTCAAGTCGAAAAACATCAAAAGTCAAAAATTCTTCTATTTATAAACATTCATAAAAAAACTGATGGAAAAGCTTCCACGTCATTTAAATATTTATCGTAAGCATAACGTCCAAAATTATGTAATCCTCTCAGAAGAGGAGATTACATTATTTCTTCTTTATTAAGAGCTTCCGTGCTTCTTTTTAAAAATAAAACCTTGGATCATTTATGTTTTTGACGCATTTACCATAATATTGGCAGGCGGAGATTAATTCAACGTTTATATTAATATAGGTTCACTATAAGCTTCGGGGTAAAGAAAATTATATTAAAAAGTGGTTCGAAGACAATCAAAAATATATTTGTTATTCCCTCCACTTTTCAAGAATATCTTACTGAAGGTTTAACTAACGGTTCACGATACAAATGGCACAAAAACTTATAAATACATCACTGAATATTCTGAGCTAAGTCAAAAATATAAAATAAAATATCATAGAATAATATGATATTGACCGATACTTGACAGTATTTGCATCTTGCATCCAAATCAGATCACATTAGCAATTATTAAAAACATAACTGAAAAAATTAAAACCAATTGTTAATTGTGAACCCTCCACCCCTGTTGTATGTACCTATGCTATTTTTTCATTCGCATTATGTTGTTTTTCCTTCTTTTCATAAAAATAATAACATATATATATTTTATTTTGTGTGGAAAATCTCCTCATGGGCGCTGGCAAATGGCTAATCATTCATCCTTTTGTTTTCGTATCAAGTGAAAACATACTTCAATTGGGGAGGCCATAGTCTTACTGGCTGCGATATTCACCCAAAAATAACGTTAATTGATATTTCTGCTTAAAAATACATTCCTTAACAATTTTATTGATTATAAATAATTTTAAATACAAAACAAACAACGCATTCAATTAATAAAAAAAACATCCATTGTTATTGTGTTAAATCTACATTTATAATCTACCAGTATTTATTGGCGTAAAATATTGATAAAAATAAGGTTGTGTAGAATTATATCACAGCCTTGCAATTACCTTTGGTGGTATTGGTTAACAACACGAAACAACCGGGGTAATATAAGTTACCGAGGGTAATTTCCCTAATCGCGCTACTAGCATGATTGTTATATGAAGTTATATTGAAATTCTAATTTCGTTCCTTTTGAACATGGCAATATTACCACTATTGCACGGAAAATGGTTTTGAATTATAAGTATTATCCGAAATAGGGCTGGTGTTATATTCAACAGAAGAATTAAATGTAAATGATAGTTGTTTGTCTAATAATAGTAATTTAATAATAATTTGGGAGGCGGGTTTGAGTAGCGCCTCACCAGGAAGCATTAATTGGATAACCAACACCTCTGCCGTAGGTCATCTCAATTGGTTCGTTATATATGGTGACTTTGTAGGGTGCCCTGGTTCATGGTGGCGGGCCGGATCGAGAGATACCACGTTGTTGGATTCTTTTTAACCTCTCCAGCCGGATTCTTTCGACCCATCGCCATTGGGAGCAACTGTCTCCCAGATTCCTACACAACCGTCTTTCCTTTTTATTTACCTCTCCATTTACTAAAATCAACCCTCCGCACGGCATCTCCGAAGATGACAGGGAACATGAGGTAAATGATTTCTCCCTTCCATGAGAGAAAGGAATTCGTGCACATTTTGTTATGCCTAGGCGTGACGTCACATGAAGGCATATTTCTACTGGGGTCATCTCCAGATGCTGAAGTGCCCGTGTCCGTGAAATGAGCATGACAGGGATAGACCCATACGAAGATGACGTGTGAAAGCAGAGAAGACATATGGTGCTAGCGTGCATTGCCGGAGCAAATGACAAAGCATTAAACTTGCGTAATGCGGTCCCGAACCTTTGGAATGAAATAGTTATGTTTAACGAATTTAGAACTAATTAACAATGTTATGTTTTAACGCCATCGGTCGCCAGCCTTGCGCATCATCCTCAGTATTTTTTCGGGGTTTTAGCCAGTTTTATTCTGTAAAAAAACTTATTTAAAATGAGTGTTACTGAAAACATCGCAATTAACGTCGAATTTATCAAGTGTAACTTAGTGGAGTGTTTTAGTGAAACGGTTAAACTTTTAAACATAATCCGTACTATTCCAATGACAACTGTTGAGTGCGAACGGTGTTTTTCTACGTTAAAACAGTAAAAATATTTGTGAGGAACACTTATGTCCCAAGATCGACTTAATGCTTCGTCAATGATGAGCATCGAAAAAAGTTTGAAATCTTCTATACCAGAGTTTAATAATCGTGTCATTAAAGTATTTTCACAAATGAAAGAGCGACGAATGGATTTTCTCTACAAGTGAAGGTTTGTACTAGGTATGTCGCGCCCTTTAAATCACTTTATTTTCCCATGTTAATGCTACCATTTTTTTTGTGAAATGCACTGCTCGCAAATTTTGTCACGGGCCGCCTCTGCTCTTCATACAGCCCCAAAGATGACATAGGCCCAGAGGGGAACTATTTTCCTCAGGGCCTCCTGCGTGGAGCTAATGTAAAAAAAATCACGTGAAATCACAAAAATATCGTGAGGCCGAACTACCAATAATAATTAAAAGGTGTATTTATGAAAAATATTGCGATGTCAGCTTTATCTGCCTTTTATCAGACACGCAATTTGATTGTACCCTGTAGCACTGTGTTATTCGTAAGATAACTTTATCGGCATGTTGTAACGGCACATTTTCGTTATCTAGCGGTTTCTCTATCGGCAAATTTATCTGAATATTTTAAAACAAGCATTTAGTGAAAAATTGCGGGGGTGTCTTTTTTAAGGATTTTGTTGTGGATGAGAAAATTTTATTGATTTTAGATGTCAAATAAAGACATTTTTTAAATTATTGTAGGCTTCCGTGACGTAGGTTTGATGAAGGTTTATACAGGGATCATTGCTGTAGGCATAACACGATAAGACCTTTGAATCATTGAAGAGGTAAAATGGATGATATAGAAGGTATAAAAGTGAAGGTGTTCAGCCTCTAGTAGGAGAAGCACGGGCAGATGAAGATATAAAAAATAAAGCGATTGATTTAATGTTAAAGACGCCTTCGCTTAAATTCCTATATAACATATTTTGTAATATTATGTACACACGGGTTGTGACAGCACGTACTCGAAGGATGTTAAACAGCGATTCCTGAGCATGTTTAGGGTACGAAAAGTACATGTTAATATGCTTTTCGATTATGTACTTTTCTTTTAAAAACGTTTTTTTCTTTAATCTCACGTCACCACTGATCATACTCCTACAAATCGCAACAGGATCGCATGATATGCATTCTGTTTTGTTTAACGTGCTGCTGGAACTAGACGGAATGCTTATCACGTGGCTCGCTTGGCTGTACCCGACTACACAGTTGCAATGTGTGATGGATTTTTTAAAAATTGATTTTAATTGAGAAAAAAAACCATCGGTCAGCAAAATGACAACTACATTTTTATTTTAAATACATATGTCTGGCAACTATACTATCTGAAGTATGTTCATATATATAACAGAAAGCTGAATTCATTAATTTATAAGACGTTTATTGACACTGTTCACAAGTTCAAGGTTGTACATCAAGTGAAGCGACAGACCTACCAACTATCAGCATGCGACAGCTGATGTATTACTATTACCAACATGACAGATACATAACAGCAACAACCATAAATTATCGTGAAAACAGGCTTATGGGTTCGAGTAGTTAACATACGACAAAGAGGTGGTTGACGCAATGTAGCCATTTCAACCTGATCTGATTTTCAATGTATAATCAGAATACAGACCGTCAAACGTACAACATTTCATAACCGAAACTTCTTTTTGCACGCTTTTATTACAATTTCTCCATTTAAATTTAAATTTACTAATTATAATGCTTAGTTAAAAATTTATTAAATACTAGCTGGTTCCCGGCACGCGTTGCATTGCCATATTCAAAGAAATACATTTTTTCTCCCTGAATCACCTTTCCCCTGCTCCCCTGTTCCCCTCCCGCGTCTGTGCTGATATATTATGAGCTATATTATTGTAAAGTTTTATTAAAATCCATTCTGTAATTTTTGCGTGAAAGAGTAACAAACACACACACATCTATACAAATATTTCGCGGTTATAATATTAGTAAGATACTAGGATGTTACAGACTATTTTTTACACTTGAGTGAGAGCAACCCAGCTATAAAAATAACTCTGTAAAAATATTTATAGAGGTAAAATAAATATTTATCAGCGAAAACATGTTTTCAGGCTTACTGTTTTATTTTAGCACTCTTTATTTTATGTATCTTTGTAAAGCTGTTTGTTTTCCAAATAAAGATATTATTGTTATTATTATTATAAAAAACGTAGATTGTTTATCAAAAGGAAAAAAAGCGAGACATGATTGAAATTTGCGGAAGAGATTACACGTGTAAAATAGTTGTACAAATTGCTTAATTCTTGTTATATATTATTCAATCATTTAATTATATTTATTGTTTGTTTATTAACGTTTCCATATGACTAATTTATTATAACTTACATACTATTACGTCTCTTGTTCAATATAAAAATGAATCCCTGTTTCCCTTGGTCACGCCATAACATCAGAACGACTTAACCTATTTCGTTCATCTTTTTTTAAAAGTTTTCTAATACTTTGTAGAAGTTTCTTACGGGAAGAAAAGTTAAGAAAATTGCGCAAAAAATTGAATAATTTCAGAAAAAATTATTTTATTTTAATCTTGCACGTTTGACAGTTTGCGCGTTTAATAAAGTTGAATTTAGCACGCAGCTGTTTTTTTCTTGTATTGTTTTGGATTTTTAAAATTAAAGATATTTTAAATAGTTACCTATGTTAGGTACCAAATTTGATTGATTGTTTTTCTAATATACAAAAATGAATATTTGTAATATTTGAAAAATGAAAATTTGAATAAAAAAATTGTAATAGGTGGCACGCGAGCTGTTTTAAAACTGAATGTACTGGGACTGAATATATTGAACGCGGGAGGGGGGTTTGAGGGTCGGGGGAGCGGGAGAGGGGAGAGGGTGGGCGGGTATGGTGGAAGGGGAACGCGGGAGGGTAGGGGATACGGGAGGGGAACGGGGACGCAAGGGAAAGGAGGGGAAGGGAGAAACAATTTATTTCTTTGAATATGGCATTGCAGCGCATGCAGGGAACCAGCTAGTATTCAATAAAACTGTGTTCAATGTGGTTTCTACAATCCGTTCACGTAATTTAAGGATGATCACAGACTCGGCAGAATTTATTAAAACTCACCCTTTTAGGTAGATGTGTCCATAAAACACCCACATTACAGTCTGAGAGTGCACATTGCAAATAAGTAATTATGTAAAAATTTAAGTAAGTAAGAACTTGAAACTTTTTAAGGTCATCTCATAAAAATTCTCCAGACGTAAAGAGCCGTAAATTGTTCAGTCTTTGAAAATAAATATTAACTTTTCTTTTGGCACTAATATTCTTGATAATGTAATAACAGCAGTGATAGGGTTAGCAAACGTAAAGTCATTCAATGTTCAGTGTTTTAAATATAATGTCCTCCGCGTGAAAAGCCGTATCATCTCCAAGCCTAAGAGCTCATAATAAATTGTACATCGTCTTTTAAGGTGGTTTCTCACAAAAACTGTGCTCTATAAATCATGGAATTATTATTATTCTTGAATTTACCAATTGGTGCAGACTTTTTTCCGACAGTGCATTATACATTTTTTATTTCATCCCTTTGTAGTACAATCTGTTGTGTGCATTAATTAGCGTTGCTTTTTTTGAGACGACTGACTTTATTGCATGTCCGATTCCTCGACTAGCTAAGTCCTCCATCACAACATTAGCTACATTTTCGGCTTTCTTTGGTGGTAGCAGGAGATTTTCAAATATTGTTGGGTTATTCGTAGCTTGTCTTTCTTTAAAAAAAAATATTCTTAGTTATATCCTTATCGTGTATAATTTTATTTTATATTGGTAACATGTTGTTTATTATTTAACTAGTCGACCCGACGAATTTCGAACCACTTCGGAATCACTAACTATTGTGTTAACTTATTAGCTGAATTAAATTAAGTTTTTTTATTAAGTTAAAAATTACACAATGAAGCAATTATCGATGCGCAACTGTCCGTGTTTCATTTTTGTCAGTTTCATAGATAGCGTTGTGTACGGATTTATATTTTTGTAATTTTCTTACTTTTCCACTTGCTTACGGGAATTGCGATTGATTTTCTTTATACGTGTGAAGGAGATTATATTATAATTATTGTATGAGGGGTGCAGACATACGTTTACCGTTTGTCTCATTTTCGACTATTGACATTTAGTGTGTAAGAAAGAGGGGCAGCATTATATGTTTAAGAATAAAAGAAAAACAATCAGCGCATTGATATTTGACGTTCTTGAATTTTGGGAATTCATTCACTATTCAATATTATATTTATCACAGTATTGCTGCAGCTCTTTCAAAATATGAGAATTCGTTCCATACAAAAGGTATGAGGAAAATAATTTTCTTCTTAATTTCTTTTTCCGTGAATTTTTCCAATGTTTTAATAGCTATTCTGATATTTGGGGCAAAGATAAAACCAACAAATTAAATATTATACAAATCGGTCCAGTCGTTCTTGAGTTATAAATGGTGTAACTTTTGTATTTGAATATCTTTGGGTGTAACAAACCCGACTTTGTTTTATATTTTAAGATGTATTTATTGTCAGCTACTGTTTAACTGTTAGCAATCTTAACTCGATTACCATTTTAAATACTTATGTAGTAGAGGTGTTGTAGAAATATTGCTTCACCCTTGGTTTGTATTCGAACTAAAACTTGACACAGCTACCTTTTAGAAGTTGACATCTTCCAAAGAAATTTAATTCTTTGATCGTGGTTCAGAGAATTTCCGCCTTGAACTATTCTTTTGAGAAATTGCATTCGCAAATACTTGGCGATAATATTTCGTTCCATTGAGCAGGGTTCTTTTTGAAAAGTTTGCGGAAAACAAAGCCTTGTGGAATTTCCACTAGAATAATTCAAAGAAATTCATTTCCACAGGAAGTTGTATTTCACTTGCTAACGCGGAGGTGTAATTATACCAGAACTGGCTGCATTATTGGAAAATATAATGATTTATTCCACGAGACTTGGGTTTGCTAATATATTCTTCTTTTTAACGATATTTGATTACTTAGTCGTGACAAGGCATTGTAAAAAAATAATTTCAAATTGTATTCCGTTGAGTAGGTGGGATGAATTAAAAATTATAAAGTTTCAATAGCTAGGTCTACAACTGAGATTTTATTGTTATTTTACTAGGCGGGTATCTATCTTATATATACAAAATCATTTTTTTGGATTACAACCACCGCTGCCGTAAGTGGTTCGCTACGTTTTGTGACTTGTGCATGGGTGCTCGGGTTCATGGGGTGAGATACGTCCAGGTATTAGCAGCGGATACGTCTGCTCGTCACAAGGCGGATCCTGAGAGACTGGTTGAGGGAGACCTTTTGATCTCTCCGGCAGGACTCTCTCGGAATATCGCCTTGCACCGCATAGGGGTTGGATTCATATGTCTATTATTTCTGGACACACCAACCCTTAGATTCCTACCCACCAAACATACTTTTTTTTCTTCCCAGAGCTACTTCTTTTTCTTTTTATAAAAAACCCTCCACGCAGCATCCCTAAAGATGACGAAAGCCCTGAGGGGAATTATTTTCCTCAAGACCTCCTGAGTGATGCTGACGTAAAATAAATGTTATATCTACTGTTGAAGAAATATCATTCAATAACACCATTCCTCATGTCATGTTATGATGAGCTAGTATTTCTGTTCTGCTGTGTGGTATCTTGAAAGAGTCGTGACCAAGACTACATCTGAAGTTTTCAGGCCTATATTATAAACTATAGCATTCCAAGAGGAATAGGCTACAAATATACATATACTTAAAAAAATTAAATTATTTACTATAATCGATGTTCAGATGTTTTGTTGATAAACCCCAGGAGTTTGTAGCAATCTGAAGTGAGCTGTGATATGTGGTCCCAGAATGATAGACTCGATACAATGTTTGACCATTACGCTGTACTCAAGAACTATGGCTTCTGAGGTGGGAAAAGGTCATTAATACTTAATGTTTTTTAAATAGTAAACTAATTCATTCATCATCTTGCATAATTTACGAGTATAAGCAGTCTTGGTACATAATATACCTGCTGTATTTTATGCTGACTTGGAATCAATACCCAGAAGAGAAAATTAGTGTGAATTAGGTTAATGGAAATGGGACAACATGAGAGGAATGAGGAGTGACATCTTCTGATTGACTGTAATTGGCAGTACATCATCCTTACTGCAAGTTATTCCCGGTATTGCCCTGGTGAAATATCTCCATTTAGAAACGGTTACTTGATATGGATTTAGCGTGTTTGGTCACCAGATCTGAATAGAGCAGTACTTCTTAACCCTGTTAGAAGTACTGCTCTTATCACCTCAAGCGCCCTTGTGGTGATTTTTCACAAAAACGGCGCTCTACAAATTGTCCAACTATTATTATTATTATTATTAGAGGTACTGACCCCACCAGTTTCATATGCGCACTCATCGAACCCTTCTTAATTGCAAAAATATATTTATTTTTTTTCAAATTCAAAATATAGGTATATAGTTATACGTAGGTGCACAAAATTAACAAAACCATTCAAACATGATTTTCTCACAAAAACATAATACTGATTATTTACTGCAAATCAGTGTGACTTTTGGTGTTGCCTTTCAGAAACCAGTTCAGAAATAAATTAATTTTATTTATTTATTTATTGATCTATATAAGGCATGTTTACATTATATTATTCGATGCCTGTCTCGCTAGGATAAACCTGTGTTGAGACAGGCGTAGAGGTAAATAAATGAATGTCATATATAAGAGTATTTCAGAATGTTATAAGAATATTTAAGGTTAAAGATATGTTAATTTGAATACAATTCAAACATATATATCAGAGTACTTAAGAATATCCTAAGAATAATTAAGGTTAGATAATATAAATTTGAATACAAATAAACATAAAGATGATTGAAAGTGTGGGTAAATCACATAAAGAGAGTTATCTTATAAATGAAGGAAGAGATACAGTACAGTAGTAAATCATGTCAAATCTATTTATCGAGTTAGATTATATAGGATTTTATTATTTTAATTTGTTTTATATGAGTAAGGACGTATGCTTTAACCTGGCAAGTGCCACTCTCATGTCATTATCGAAATAATGTCCAGCATCCTCGAAATGGATTGCCCGCAAAGATATGTTGTAACAAACGATATGAAAATCTGCAGAGCTTTCTTAATTACTTGAAATGGCTTAAGCCGTGTTTGGTGACTAGATCTGAATAGCCAGGAAGATACGTTTTCCACATCTCCTTACCCTCCCCACTACCTTCAGCAGCACACCATACCAAAATTGGAGATGCCATTGGCACTCACTGGCTCGAGACGATTGGGACTCTTGTGTTTTTTTTTTAAATTAGTCAATTCACCATAAAAAGATGGTGTTAATTTCAGATAAAAAACGTTATATTATATGCAAGTAGGAATCTTTACGGTTTTTTGCTAAGCCGACTGCACGTATAAGTATGTCGTATTTTGTTATTAACGCATGCTTCTTCGGAGAGTCGAAATTATTGTTAGTAAAAATATTTTTACAGCGGATTTCCACTCAAGATATCTTCAGATATAAGTATATTGATTTTGGTTGTACGGCCGTATATCCTTTTTGCATACTTACTTGAAGAAAAAAACTTCTAAATGATAAAGAAGGATGAATTTTCGCCGGATGAATTGTCGGCCGGATGAACTGTCGGCAGGATGAACTGTCGGCAGGATGAACTGTCGGCAGGATGAACTGTCGCCGGATGAACTGTCGCAGGATGAATTGTCGCAGGATGAATTGTCGGGTCACCATTGGATTTAGTCATATATAGACGTTGAACATTATACTGATTAATGATCAATAAGATGGATCAAGGAAAAAGATATTTACGAGATGTAATATTTTTGGTATGCCTCGTTATTCTCCTGTGCCATTCGTGTGGAAAACGTTCTTTTTTTAAAAATGATTTTCGCCTTTGTAATTATCGTTTTTTCGCACCCATAAAGTTAATATCCCGTCTTTCCGGTTTATAAAAAATGGTCTGATTTTTCGGATTAAAATTTTCAAAAAATCGCCAGGGTTTCAAAAATACGATTTCCAAAATACGATTTTAGAATATTTGCCCAAACCGGATTTTTTTTTTTAAATGTGATGCAAGTGGCCTATTATATCGATAGTTATGTCGATTTTATAGGTATATGAACATTAGTACGGTAAAAGTATTTACTCTTGGTCGATAAAATCGTTTGGTAAACGAAAAGTACTCCGTAACACTTATGCGCGAATTATTGGATATTTTATCCTCATCTTATTCTTCTGAAAAAAAAACCATAAATCGAGTAAAATATAATAGTAAAATCGAAAAATCGTTATTTCGGAAAAGCTTAGTGTTTTAATACTGCATTGGGCTGTTATATTAGTCAATAAGTTCAAAATAGATTGTAAGAACCATATACAAATAAGTAATAATGTAATATTTCGTAAGGAGAAATTAGTAATTTGTGAACTTAAATATACAAATAAAGCCTCCGTGGTCGAGGGGTAGGGCTCTCGACTAGCAATCCGAAGGTTGCGGTTTCAAATCCTGGTTTTATCAATTAGAGAATTAATTAAAAATAATATAGGTATAGTAGATACATTTGCGGCACTGTCCAGAGTGTCCACTTTAGCACTGAGACCAGCATTCAGTATTGAAATGTTGCTTTAAATGGCTTTAGTCATGACTGGTTGCTGGTTTTAAATAGCTAGGCTCTTTCCCACTTTCCTCTTCCCCACCTTCCTCTTCCTCATCGCTTTCCTCTCCCCTCCCACTACCTTTAGCTTCACAACATAATATAGTTGGGGATGTCTCACTGGCTTAAGACTAAAATAGTAGAAACTTTTGCGCAGTATTCACATTAAAAATCGCTTTACCGGAGTTGAAATAGTTGTAAACAGAACCGCGTAAGGAATGAAATAATTTGATGTCGAATTATTTAGTATGGAATGAGATATATGTATAAGGTACCTATTTTATTTGAATCGACTCAATTTCTATACAAAGTTTACGTAATTTTGGAAAATTTTGGAATCTAGTCAAAAAAATCTCAAAAAGGTCAAACCATGACAAACTACGAGTATCGTCAAAATTTCAAAATTTTTGGTCAGAGATAGGAAAAATAGCTGGAAATCGTTAAATTCGACAAAGTATCATAAAACCTGCTGAAATTTCGTAAAACAGGTAAAAAGTAAAAAATCACGCGGTTTCATCAAAATAAACCCACGTCTCGTAGCCGAGAGGCAAATGATAGTAGAACATTATTATTTCACATCGTATTTACCGTGCTTTTTGACGGTTTAGTTCTAGTAATTGCTCTATGTACAATGTACATTGTACATAGTTCCTCACTGATCAGGAATATAATATGATCATTATTTCCAACCTTAGTCTTGTCATGTTGATTATTGTTCTTTTGGCTGAAACTCGAAACGATCCAAAATTCAAGGAATAGCTGTAATAGATACTTGACCACGTATTCCGGAAACATGGGAAATTCAAAGTAAACTTTAAGCCTTAATATTATGTTATATACATGGGTTTGATATATTTTTGGTAATATATTATATGGAAACAGGCTGATCTAAACTCAGAGTCAAATAATCACAGAGGTCTTAAGGCGCAGCTTTCAGCATTTTTACCGATTTATGCATATTTTCTTAAATACGTAAAATTTTAAAACTTTTAAAAATACACGTTGTTCTTGAAGATAATATCTACACATTACCCATGCCAAAACGGCAATTTTATGAAATCCCTTTAATAGAAAAAAATCACAAAAGTGTTCGGCGAAAATTATTATAAAAATGTTTTTTTTACAAGTTATATGTCTGAAAAAATTCACATGTTTCTTAAAATGCTATTTTAGACATTTCCCACGAGATTTAGCACTATTTTAAACGAGTATTTTAATATTAGCACGCTCCCTCTAACATTCATATCTCTCCGTCTTCTTCTTTTTGAGCGGGTACTACCGGGCCTTAGGGGGAACGACTGCGCGGCCTTTATCCAGTACAAATATGTGCTACTTTATTTATTTGCGTTTTAAATTATAAAATATAAGCCATTGATGAATTCATTTTTCACTCGGTTGGAGCCAATTTTGAATTTTTTGTTATTTAATTGTAGTTAAAAAGAATAGTCATGCCCAACATACCATGCAAATATAATGAAATTAAAATTAAAAAAGGAGAAAATGGTTTTTTAAGGAAAGAAATAAGAGATTCTGGCTGGAGTGGACCTCCTTCAACCAGTCTCTCTCGATTCTGCCCATCACGCAGCAGGAGGGCGGACGCATCGGCCGCCAAGACCTGGACAAACCTTACCACATAAACCCGGGCATCCATACTATGTCACCAAACGTAGCGAACCACTGGGGTGACATATGGCAGAGGTGCTGGTTATCCAATACCCAATATGGTACCCAAACCCACCTCACAAATCGCAGAATTTTCGGTCGAGTATTAAAGTTATATAAAAAAAATTGTGTTCCAAGGTAAATCGGTCTTTTGTAATATAAATTTTAGCCGATAATTGCCATAGTTATGTCTAAAATCTTGGAAAAAGATATCTTTAACGGCCTACTTTTTATAATTTGAAACACAAAATAAACAAAGTAACACATTCTAAATACTTCCGACAACTATTTATTAAAAAAGGATTTATTTTTTTTGCCTCAAATCCAAATTTAAGTTTTATATGAAAAACGCCGCGTAGTCGGTGACCTGATAGTTGATCCGCCGACAATCGGCACCCGAAATGAAATTTACTATAAATTATAATTTTTTGTACATTATTTGTAAACTAAAATCGACTTAAAATAATAATAAAAATCCATAATAACCAATTATTATGAATATCAAACGAATTAATATAAAGTGTCGATTTTTTATACTTATGCGCTGGTAAAGACAGTATATAGACATTCCTTGATGATTCTTCCTTGATGCATTTGAATGAAAACATGTTTTATAATTATTTTTTATTATTTAATTGATAAACTAACGTTTTTTATGACAAGATTTTTATGTATAGCACAAAGGGTAACAATTATTATACGCAATAATTATCAGCCTGAAACACTCATCTACATTGAAATAATCTTCCGAGAAAAGATACTGGCCGCCAACGGGACTCGAACCCGTGTCCCTCTGATTGCCGGTCAGGAGCTCTTTGAGTGTTTCAGGCTGATAATTATTGCTTATAATAATTGTTACATGTTTTATAGTTTGTCATTTGGCGGTACATCCCCTCAGCACATCCGTTAGTGGTCACTTAGTTATATTTAATGAAATTAGGTAAACTGTATTTTTTCTAAACCGACTGCATACTGTATAACTGTTCTGGAACCATTTATTTGAACTAAATTACCTTTATCTAAAATTATCTCAACTTTAGTACTTAGAATCATTAAATTTTACGAATAACTTAATAAGATTTGAATAGATCTTCTACTCGGACACGAAACCATTCCCTCCGTTGGACATAATGTTAAACAGAAATTTTATCCTCCAAGTAAGAAAGGTTTAACGAATAAAAGCCTTCTCCGGAGGGCAGGCCTTAAAAAGTATTTTTAATATCTGGAGGATGAATTAAATATTCAAAGAATTTTGAGAGCAATTTTTCCAATAACCGAGTTAAAAATAATAACCGTTCCCGGCTCTTTGAAAATGTTCGAGGACGTTTTTGAATTTTGCTTTTGGCGTTTTGGCCTCGATAGGCGCACGGAAACTTTTTTACGAAAATGATAATTTTCATGAAGGAATACGTTTAGATGAATTATAGGAATTACTGTAAAAGTGGTTTCGTAGTTATCATAAAGGAGTTTAGTTTAACTAAAAAAAATCTTAGATTTTCGTAACTTAGTTTGATTCTTCCATAGAAAATTTTAATGTTTATCGTTTCTTCTTACGAAGATAAATAAGTCAGAAACACAGACGGTATACTCTGTCAAATAAGAGTATAAAATATAAAAAATGGAACTGCAAAATTTGTAGGCACCAATTTAGCTGTCAAATATTTATTTAAAGTGTATTGACACTGAAAATTCAGAACACTGTATTCACATTTAAAAAAACATTATTTAGTTCTTTAAAAAAAAATAAAAATCGAAGAAGCACTGTTTAAGTTAACGACATAAATTTGATTAAATTGTTTTTTTACAAAGTGATTGGCTTTCATTTAATTTAACATAAATTTGAATTTAACAGTAGGTAGAAAGGAAGAATCCTTAATGGTGAGTTTAGTTACACTACTTTTAGATCTGAATGAGTTAAATATATTCAGATCTAAAATTAGAGACACTATCTAAAGCTCGGGCAACGCTAGGTACTTGAGCTAATATTAAATAAATGTGAGCAATTTCTAGAGTGTGCTTTATATTTTATTACAATATCGTTATTCTTCATTACGTTAACCCAAAATTGCAAAGTATGATAATAATATACATATATGCAATTCTAATTTTGAGATCATTGGGTATCAATAATACAATTAAAAAATATTTTTTTCAATATTTTGCCTTTTTCATTTTTAATAAAAATGTAGGTTTTATATCGTTAGATTACCACCATGATTATATTTTTAGTATTGCCATTTGAACAGCAGTGGCGCCCTCCTATTTTTTCTACGCTTATTTGACAAACTGTAGATGTACGCAGTAATATTTTCTTATGTCAGGGGAATATTTGACGAGGAAGTGGATGGAAGGGAAAGTCAATAAAGTATTACAGTACTAGAGGAGAATATCTCAAAGATAGATAGTAGAGTATTGTTATGAAAATAACTACCTTGCCCGGATTAATTATGTAATTGGAACTTAATAAATTTTAACTGACCACTAATGGATACACCTTTTCTCCGGAAGAGTTAAACTTTCAAACCATAGGGGGTTCTGTGTCGCTCTCGTCACTTCTTGAATTCGTGCCAGGGAGGCATGACACGGTTTCGACAAGTCAATAAAATGGATTGTTAAATAATTATTGAATAATCGGCGGTAGTTTTAATTTGTGATCGTAACGCTAAAATTCACAGCCGGTAGAAAGTGATCGCGTCTGTTGAAGTATATTTACCGGGTAATCCGAGTTTAAATTCCCGACATATTAATGGCGGCATGTCCGACCTAGTATTCGTCCGACTTAGACCTTTTATAGAATCGAAGTTCACAGTTATCATCCATCGACCAACGAGATGGATAAAAGTTAATTTGACGACACATAACCTAGCCGTATCTTTAACGGCGAGTATTTTCACAATCTGATGGAATTTATTACCGCTACCTACCACATGTTAGAGGACGTCGTGGTGCAAGGCGTTCTCAATCCAATTACTCATCCAGGAAGGAGGGAGGAGCTTGCAGACCAGACGCTGATGCTACGAGAGGGAGATGGATACTCCTCATTTGGGATCCCGAATCGTCGCATCAAGTGTTGATAGGCTCTAGTTAGATAGCTCACGAGTAGGTTGGTCCACAGGTATGAAATTAAACATGTTTTATATTTTCAATACAACTTTTATTATAAAACCATTATTTTATTTAACTTTTCCATGATTCACAACAATGTTAAAGAACTATGCCCGCGCACTGACGGGAGTAACTCTTGCCTGCCTACTGCGCAGCCTCAGCATATCTTGTATCAAACAAGATTTGGCGTCCAAGTTTCCAATACGGGAATAAAGCTGATGACTGATATTAATTATACCCTGTAACTTTAATATTTAATGCACCCACTTAACAAGCGGTGTTTATGTCATGAATAACATGACCACATAGTAGGTAAAACACTAAACACATCCAGTGTCAATCCATTACATTAGGTACACCTGACCCTAACTGTTATATATACCTAGCAAATAGCAGCCCCATTAAAGTATTTAGCAATTGTCCCATAACAGTATATTTATATAATATAAAAAATAATACCTGTAAAAAAAAAATAATAGCCGGATCAATGAACTCTAAAACACGGATTGGCTTTGAATTTGTGTCGTTTTCAAAATTGGAACTGATTGTGACAACATTTCTGACAAGCGAAAAAATGGGTACCAAAATTAATTTATGTGAATCAATAAATTCTATAGTAATTTTAGATTTGAAATTTTGAGTTTCAACTCAAACTTTTTATCGTAAGTTTATTAACAGTCAATAGAAGGGTAAATTTGTGATCGTCTCTAAAATTGACTTTATTTGATTTTGAAAGACAATGAACTTGAGACAAACATTTTTAAAATAAATATTTTGAGTATCGTAAATACAGTTCCACAATCATAATATCCCGTGATTTTTAAGGGGCTGCACTTGTATCATGTGCATGCCCGGTACAAGTAGTTTGGCCAAGAAATCATTTCATGTATTTTTTTTTGTTTAATTCCACATAGACAGGAGCCGAGAGGAAAATAATTTTTCTTGTATCATGTGCATGTCCGGTCCAAGTAGTTTGGCCAAGAAATCATTTCATGTATTTTTTTTGTTTAATTCCACATAGACAGGAGCCGAGAGGAAAATAATTTTTCGTATTGTTAATGTCATTTATGAGGTTGCGGTATGGAGTAAATATTTTGAAAAATACATAAAATAAGTACATCCGTTTTTTAGATTTTCACGGCCAGAAGTATTTTCTTTATTGGTTTTTGGGGTGTTATGACGTGTTGCGCTACCTCTTTCTTTAGCCGACGTTTCGGACAGCGTTGCAGTGTCCATCATCAGGGCAGATCCGACAGATGTGTAATTGTTAGTGGTGAAATGTGTGCTTATTGAGCTGGTATTACAATATACTGCAAAATGGTTTTAGATTTCAATTTCCTCCGTAATCAGGCGTGCTACAACAAGAACTGGTTCCAAAAACTGTTCTTCGAATCCTCAGTCCACCGGTACAAAGTAACCGAGATAAACAATGGCGTAGGAACTGGTTTCAAAATAACTAGTGTAAATTTTCTGAGGTAGGTAAGATAATAAAACATAAGTGTCGGAAGGATAATTTTTTTTTCATAAGCTCCACAAAGGAGGTCATTAGAAAAATAATTTTCCCAAGGGCCTATGTCATATTTGGGGATGCTGTGTGTGGTTTTTTTTAAAGAAAATGAATGAGAGGAGAGTTCTGGGAAGCGTTTAAGGGGTGGGTAGGAATCTTAGGTTCAGTGTGTCCTGGTCATCCGCCTCCAACACCTAGACAAACCTCATCCCATGAACCCGGGCACCCCTGCTAAATCACCAAACGTAGCAAACCACTTGGGGTGACCTACGGCAGAGGTGTTGGTCATCCAATAAAGGTTCCCGGGGCGGCGGTACCCATTCCCGCCTCCCAAATTGAAAAATATTACCATATAAGCAAAAATATTTGGTGAAAATGCGTGTGAATTTGAACGATGACAGATTCTCTTGACCTTAGAAATGAGTGGGTGTTCTCTTGGAACGAGTAATTGAGAGATAAGTAACGGACATAGGCGGTGTTCAATAAATCTAGTTTTTTAAGAAGATATCTAATCTAGATTATCTAAACTTAAGTCGAAAAGTGAACATAAATCTTCGATAAAATGGGCTCCCACATTTACACTTCTCAATCCTCGTATTTTTTTCTGTTTTCTTAGTAATAAATTACAAATTTAAATGTGGGAGAGTTCTTAAATCAACACGAGGTTCCATATGTTTGGTATTTTTAATGGTTACGTTTTTGCTATCACATATGTTTTATTGAAAAACTGGTCGCAAAAAAAACAAACTTACAAAAAAGGTTTAAAAAAATGCAAAGGCCGAGAATCAAAACCATGACCATACCCATGTTTTAAAAGTCAAATATGCAAAATTTCATCATTCTCTGAAATAAAACTTTAGATTGTCAGTCCATCCGTCTCAGACACTGTTCTACATAAAAATAGATTCTAGAGTGATTTTTCAACCAAAATATAATGAAACTCTCTTTCCATCAAATCTTTACAGTCGCTCCTGCTGTCTGTGCGCTCAGATCTTTTGAACTACGCAACGGATTTTCATGCGGTTTTCAACGATAGAATAATTCATGAGGAAGGTTTTAAAAAAAAAAATATTGTGTATTTTATTTAGATATAAAATTTGACATCTTATATCTAATGTTTTCTTTTCTATGACCACTACAACATTATTTACTACCTACTGACTAAAATTTGGATTTTACAACAATAAGACATAATCCACGAAAAACTGCAAGACTTTTAGCTTCCTTAACATTTACAGGGAGTTTATTAAACATTTTAAAACCTTTACGATAATTATTATTTTGTGTTTCCGACATTGATATAAATACATAGATGAGACATTAAGCGATTAATTTGGATCAACGGAATCGTAGGTTGCTACCTCCATTTCTCTATTAGTACAACAACAACAATAAGAAAAGGATGAAACCATGGGCTTGAGTAAAAGGAAAGGACGGTCTGACGGCCGAGCCTTTCGACGCAGTGGCTTCAGTTAGAATTCACTTGTTCGAGCATGATTTGAACACGAATCTCGGAGAATTATGTACGGGATAGCGCCTCTATAGTTTATCTCTATGTATATATGGTTTCCGATAAATTTGTTTTAGGAAGCCTAAAATCGTTGCAGTTTCTGGGATAGTTTCTAGGATAACAATGAACTGTACTGTTGATTCTAACATTATTCAACATATAATCTGGAAACATTTTATTTTTTAACTTATAAATAAAAACGAGGGTATTGAAAACTACTCTTTGCCACACACTTAATATATTGAGTTGGCGTTGCACGGTTTTTATCCTGGTATATCTGCTACTTTTAGTTATATAATTTGTCAAGGTTTCGTGTAAATTGGTTGAAATATATAAAGCAGGCAGCGGGCAGCGAGCTGGCAAGCGGGCGGTGTGGATTTAATTTAACAGATGGCGTTGGTTATAAAGATTGGATTATGGCGTGGCGTTGTGTTTCGTTAGCCACAGAAACGTGTGGCCGGGTCTGATCATTATTTAATAAATACACATAATTCCTTAAAGATATCCATTATTACTACAGATACGTATATTTGCGTTACGATATTAAAAAAATATTTCCCACTTGCGAGTCAAAATGCGAGAAAAATCATTGAACCGCCTCCGGTTGGTTCGTTCTTTCCCCATGTTTCGTGGTTCGGTTATCAAGTTTATACAAGCCATAGCAAGTAATAAACAATCAGGTGAATTAGAAAGGTTAATCTATTACAGAGTGGAAGGTATTCTAAGTATCGCCCTAGTTAAAGACCGCCATTCAGAATAGAAACGTTACTTGACATGGCTATAGCCAACTTCTCAAATTTCTCCTTTCACAATTCATTACACTCACCACTCACTTCTTTCAGCCTCAAAACGTACCTTAATTGGAGATTCCATAGACTCCTTGGGTTCTGAGAATTTGGACTGGTCTGTGGTCTTCACATAAAGAAAAGTTTATTGTTGTGGTATATTTAAAAGCTTCCGAGCTTGTCACATAGAGGGCATTGCTAAGAGCTGTCCCGAAAATCCGCTAGATGGCAGTTAGTTTAGTTCGGAGTTTGGGCACCAGGGGGCCAAGTGCCCGGGTGCAGTCTACAGGAGCTCATTCTATTCAGATTCCATTTAGCCAGCTTCCAGTTAGGTCGACTATCGTGGTCACTATTTGTACACGCGAAGTAATAAATAAATCCCAGATTAACATAAGAGAACTCTATTCATTCCAAAGAAGTAATCTCCTCCCAAGACGAGTTGGAGAACTGTTTGTCTAAACGCAACAATTTGTTTACTCTTATTTACACGTAAAATGACGTACCTACCTATAATGTGACATATATAATGCGAAAGGGAAAACACCACGCTTTATATTCCAATTTAAAAAATAACCACCAAAAATGTAAAATGTATACTTTTATGTATACAAAGTTTTGAATCGCAAATTGAAAAAAAAATTTCAAACTTCGGGAATTTTTTATAAATTATTTTTACATGGAGCGACAAAAAAGTGAAATTATAACATGTGTTTGTTATACGTTTTTCTAATAAAATACGTATGTGTTTTTATTTTATTTTATTATCAGTAACTTTATTTAGAAAAAACGTAAGGTGAGCCATTTTAAAAACTTTTTTATGTTTGTATGCAAAAATTTTATAATTAAAAAAATATGTGTTTATTTAATGTTATATAATTTGAAAGCGTATTTCATTACCTTTCTAAAACAGTTTTTAGTTTTTGAATGTGCTGAGAAATATTCCAAAAATTTGCATTTTATTGTAAAGCGAAAATATTTTGACTGAAAAAAATTTTTGAAGGGTTTTAAACTACTCATAAAAAAAAAAATTATTGTTCGCTCTCATAGGAATCGAACCCACCACACTAAGTTTAACCCGACCAGCTTTAAGAGTATGCAATTTTAATGTGTAGAACACTCTGCCAAAGGGACCGACTTAAAAATGGCTCAAGGACCAAATTTTCCGATTCCCTGGGTCGTGGAATGCTCGGCCTACCAAATTTAATTCGTAAAAATTCAAACTTTGTTAATGACGAACGAAAATCTTGAGCCGTTTTCTTAAATTTAATGGGCGATAGTACAATGTAAAGTAAGTAGTTGACCACACAGTTGGGAATATATAATTTTGTAAAAGCTTCACTTAAATATTTATACAATGTTTGTTTTATTTATGAATGTTATTTTTTTTTTTATTTCCGCCAATGCGATAGCAGATGTGAGAAGGATAGACAGGATAGAAAGGGAATGCTGTCCATGTTTAACCGGTATTTCAATGGAAGATGCTCAGAGAAACTAGCGCCATTGTTCCCTTCGGCACCGGTGATGCCTTCGGCAGCCGGAAAAAAAGCCAACATTTGTATAGATATAGTTTACATTTATCACATGAGAACGGGTCGTTTCTACGATTCGTTCTTGAGTTCAACAACTCTGATAAGGAATGATTTGCAGGCTATGTTTCCTCCCTCCTAGAACATGGGTCTCTTCAATGCCGATATTCACTTCTTCATTCTCTCAAAGAAATCATACACACAGCATCCCCAAATATGACGAAGCCCTGAGGGAAATTATTTTTTCTTCAAACAAATCTTATGGCACCATTTTAATTAAAAACTAATAAATTACTTACTTTTAAGCTTATTTTTTGTTAAAAAAACGAGTGTGCTTTAGACCACACGACTGAAGTAAAACTTAACTAACTTATAAAAGAAGAGAGAAAGAAAATGTGCGCGCTAACTGCTCTCTCTTGCTCCTACAGTGTGATACAGACAATAGGCCTGCACTGCGTCTTAGACATACGAAACGTAACTGGCTCTGAGAGAAAGAGAGAAAGAAAATGAGTGCTCGCACCTCTCTCTCTCTTGCTCCTACAGTAATATACGAAACGTAACTCTCTCTCTTTCTATCTTTACTGACTTATACCTCCCTCTCAACTTCCGTTCGCTTCGCCCGATCACACTTTTCGTAACGCTCTCGTCACGCATTCACGAGCTTACTCCCCAAGTTAAGCGTGCGTAAATAAGTTTTACATCAAAAACCGACATGCTTTCGTAAGCAATGCTTACTTCATCAGGGTTATTTTAAAACTAATTACAACAATAGACACAAATTTAAAAGACTCAATAGAAAGGTGGGAGTGGGAAGGGGGATCATATGGCGTAATTTACAAAGGAAATAAGTTTAATAATGGATTATTTAAAAATATTTATAATATTTAAATCCATATTTACGCTTTTTCTAATTTATAAGATTTGTAATTTGTCTAAATGAAAACCATTAAAATTATAATGTAGTAACTCAATTCCATTATTAAAGTCAGAAGTGTGATTCGTCTCCATTTGGTTTCCTCGTGTGTACCGGGCATACTTGCATCGGCAGATTGACTGCTGATTTAGCTTCTGAGGACACATTTTTATTACCGCCAACCGCCTTTAAAATTAAAAATCACAAAATATATTAACAAATATAATGAAAAAGAATAGTTGAAAACGTTATTATTTCCACCAATAACTTTGTACTTTAACACGCAAAAAGATAATACAATCAATCTCTTCCCATAAGAAATGACTCCTTCGAATTAGAAAACGAACCGTTTTAATCATTTTGTAATTAATTCAGCGGCAGCGATTGTGTAATAAGATAGGCATAAATTGAATTTTATCTTTCATTCTCAATTAAAGCAAGTGCTTTGTTGTGACAGCCAGGGGAAAAACGAACATGTTTCATTTCCCAGAACTTAAGTGTTTGGGGTTTTGATAAATTTTACGTGGATTGAATTGTTTGAAGAAATTTTCGGTAGATATAATGTAGTGATATGTATTGTAAAACTGTGGGGTGGGGGACGCATGGCAGAATGGGTAAGTACCGAGGGCGCGAAAGGGTCCGTGCTGAAGCAAAAAATGATGATTATTATTTACAAGTTAAATTGTTTCTCCCTGCAAATCCTTTCCCATTCGTCTCGTTCCCCATCCGCCTCCCGTTTCTCTCCCGCGTTCACTTCCCCTCTCGCGTTCCCACTCCACCTCGTCCACCATCCTTCTCCCCACTCCACTCCTTCCCCGGGGGAAGTCCCAGAGTTCCAGGTTCTCCTCTCCTCTCCCGGGTTCCCCTCCCGCAAACTCCCTCCCCCCTCCCGCATTCCATACATTAATGCCCGGTACATTCAGTTTCAAACAGCTCAATTTTTTATACAAATTTTATAATGCCAGAGCTCACTAGTAGTTTTATACCAACCTTGCCCTGACAATAACGAACACAAAAAAAATCCAATTTGGTGCCTTCGCGTCGTTCGGAAGTCATGCGCGTAGGTACATACATTTCGGCGATTCATTTTTATTTATAAAAATGGATTAACGATCTTTTTGTTAGTATTGTCATTTGATCAAAATTTGGGCAAAAGCTTTAATTAACCGAGGTTAAAATGAAAATAACAATCCTATTATTATTACGCTTATCGCCAAATCATGATTTGATTAAAAGCTGAAACGGGCCGAGATTCTAGGAACACTAAATTGACATTAAATATCATGTTTTTATGATTGCCAGGTGAACACATTTTAATCAAAAAGAATCCATGTCTGACAATGTGGTTATCAAATGGAGTTTGAAATACCCCAACTAATCTGTACATTTCAAAGCTTCACAGCTCTCTCACAGTTGGAAATTCCTCACCGAGCTGAAAACGATTTCTCTAAAAACTCCAAACAGAAGTAACTATTTTCAATTTGGGAGGCGGGTGTGGTTACCACCGACGAACCATTTAATGGATAACCAACACCTCTGCCATAGATTATCCTAAGTGTTTCACTGCTTTTGGTGACTTAGCAGGGGTGCCCGGCTTCATGAGATGAGGTTTGTCCGAGTATTGGCGGTGGATGTCTCTGCCCACCATCTGCGTGGTAGGCCGGATCGGGAGAGACTGGTTGAGGCAGACCTTGTAACCTCTAAATCAGAAATCTTTTGGAAAATTACCTGGTAAGGGTGGAAAGGGTGGATTCATACGTTCGTCGCTCCCGAACCCACTGACCTTATCCTTCCCAGAACTTCCTATCCTTCCTTTAAAAGATCCTCCACACAGCACTTTCAAAGATGACAGAGACCCTGAGTGAAAATATTTTCCTCAGGGCCTCCTGTATGGAGCTATTGTAAAAAAAACACGTCAAAGCTCCACTGCTCTTAATGGAAATTTCTCACCGAGCTGAAAACGATTTCTCTAAAAACTCCAAACAGAAAAAAACTGTTGTGATTTTTATTACGAATTTCGATCATTTTTAATCATCCTTCAAATGTTTGAACTTTTTGCTAACTTAAAAATCAAGAATATCATAAACACGCAAAAACTCGGATTTTATTTGAATTTAAGTATCATTTTCCAAATTGTAATTGATTGAAATAAAGTGATAAATCGATAAAGTAACTATCTCACATTACGATATTTAAAAAAAATTAAAATGCTATTCAGTTGTTTTTGCCTTTTTTCAAGTGTCTGAAATTTGAAAGATAAAACTAGTTTACGATTGGGGATAAATTTTACATTGAAATATTTTTTTTCAATCCCGAACATTATTAAAGTTAGCTTCGACTCAATTTCTACCTTTCTTAGCTAAATTCTTCATTTCTTTATAAAAACTATTCAATTTTGAATGTCGTTTGCAGGATTTAATGTCAAAATATATTATCTTACCTGATTTGTTTCAGAGTACCCATTTATATTTTCTTCAATATATCTGATTGACTTTTAAATATATTATGTTTGTTGGTACAATGAATAATAATAAGAGATTCCTATCGGATAGTAAACAATAAACATATTAAGGGACATATCGAAATTGATATCACCAATATTATGATTTTTCCTTAGAAATTCATGGGTTTATGAAACCATTACCATTAGTGGAGGTGAAATAATACAACTCAGTAAACAATGGAATACGGTAGACAAGGAAAAGATAAATGTTTATTTATGGATAGGTCTATTTCCAACCTTTGATACTGCCGTTAGAATTGGTATTATTAAGCAAACGTAAGTGATTATTTGGAGATTAGTAATTGAAAAGCATGATACAAATATTAGAATTAGGTATTGCAAAACCAATAACCATTAAAAAAACTATTTACTAGATGAACGAAATCATTGGATTAAGATAATTGTTGTCAAAAAAGAGGAGGGCCCAATTTTTTAACTCGAAATAATCATTATTCGTTCGAGTTTGTACTAACTTTCGAAGCTTTTGTTTTTTGAGAGTTTTTAAGGCTTACAACTACCAAACTAAGCGAAGTGCTATCTTCACCGAGAATGAGTTAAATTATTCTGTACATATGTTCTGGAAACTATGTTTGGTGACATGGCAGGGTTACCGGGGTTAATGGAGTGAGGTTTGTCTAGGTCTAAAAAGAGACTGGCTTAGTGAGGTCTTCACTCTCACCAGCTGTCCACCCTTCATACCTTTTTATTTCCTAGAACTTCCTCTCCTTCCTTTGCCTAAAAATACCATCTACACAGCATACCCTAAGATGACATAAGAAAAGACGTGAAAATCTAATTTTAAAAAGTAAGGCATGCAAAAAGTACGACTGCTGGAATTAAAAAATAATTGAATTTTAGTTTGGAATTTAAAAAAAAACAGAACATTGAAAAAATAGAAAGTCGCTTGCCTTACAAAGAAACAAAGTCAAGTGCTTTAGATTGATTATATTGTAACCTATCTAACGTAGAAGTCAAAATATTGTTTCATCGTTTTTTACGCCGAAATATCGATAAATAATCTTCATTCATGAACAATTTAAAATTTTGACACATTTGGCACATTTATTCTACGTAAAAATCCAGGTATAAACTTTTGCCCTCCAAAGCAGCAGAGTTGTACAGCCTTTGCCAAATGATGCTACTTTAAAAAACCTTTGCAATTGGTTCCAAAAATGTGTGTGACGCTCTTACTCTTTTCTAAAGACAACAAGAAGTTTGTTGGACATAGCCATGTAAAGAATTATTATTAGAGACTTTTTCTGAATCATCTGCAAAATAAGGGAGAATTCCACCTCATTAGGATTTCAAAATATTCGAGTATATTCCCATGTAGAGAAATCTCTACAACATCTGTTCAACGCTCTAGGCCCGAAAGCATGTGAAGAAAGAACAAAAAATGATTTTCTATTAACCAATGCTTAAGGGTTAAGAAATTATTTATTAATTTCACTTATCCCAACGATTCGACTGTCAATTCCGCTGTCAAAAAATACAGCGAGCGGATTATTTCCACCCCATTTCTACAAAATAAAAGAGAAATTATTATTTTTTCTTCTGAATAAATGAACAATTCCTATTTACTTTATCTGTTTATGATCGTTTTCTCGGCGGGGTTCTACTACACGCTGTTTTCTTTGAGTGTAAGGCGGGTTCACGAAACGATCTTCATAATATAAATTTGTCGTAAAAATCGTCCGCAGGTTGGATTTTTTGTGATGGTTACGAGATTAAACCGCTTCCCGGAAATTTTTCTTGCAGATGGAATGTACCTTGAAATATTTAGCAATTTATTTTCTTTTATATTTTATTCCTGACAACGACATAGGTATGTGGTACGGGGGCCGACAGGTGAAAAGTATGAATCTGAAGGCATTCTTCAAAGAATACAAGGGTTTTAGAAATATAATGCACTGGTGCGATATTTTCGTGTATTTTCAATTTTGATTTAGTATGGTAATGGAATTACGAAAATTACAGTACTGGTGATAAACGTTTATTTGTATAATAGAGTTTTTTGTTGTTGTTTGTTTCGATATCACCAAGTTCTACCTGGTTGACATACAATTTCACCTGGATTCACCGTTCAAAGTGTCAAGCTGGATATTTTGCAAAATTTTTATGTGAGTACCGCAATAAAGACTAACGTCCCAACCCTATGGAGCCAGTAAGACTATGGCGTGAGGCCGAAGTAGGTGGAAGGGAAGAGAATGGTAAAGAGGGAGGTGAACAAGTTCCTGGTTATTCAGATCTGGTCACAAAACTCGAATAAAGTGCGTTGAAGGGACGTTCAATGATGGTCTTTCGTAATTGGTTATACTGAAAGTAGGCATCTTCAATGACCGCATTTTTCCGTAGAGATAGGCAGAAAGGTTAGATTGCAATTATGCTGTCTACCTGCCTACGTATTGCTTCATTTGCATTCATGCACGCTCGGTTCAATTGATTCTCTTGATCTTACCAAAATACTTAATTCTCAATTTGTTCTACAGAACTCTTGATCACTCCTAAAAAGACCATTCTCACAGATTTCTAAGAAAATCAATTTCTTCTACTTCTTAGAGCATCCTTTCAAATCGGATGTTGGTTTTCACAAAGTTATTCTTCACCCCGTTTACCAGTCACTTATATCAGTTTCACAGCCATGAAGTGGTACCTCTTTCTCTTAACAAAGGTCCAACCTTTTTGAGGTTAGGAGGTACTTTTTACCTTAATTTTCATGAAGATCGATCATAATCATCTTCTCCCACATCTCCTTCCCTTCCCCACTTCCATCAACCTCATTATATTGCCCACATTAATGGGAATATCATAGTCTCATTAGCAACGGACTGTTGGGAGTAGTTTGTACTTTTGTGCGGAAATCCCAGAAAAAAGTTAGCTTTTGATAACATTTCTTTTTTGTCTCAACTATACCTGCTTATTTTTAAGTACATAGATTTGAATTTTGATTTCGTTTTCGTAATTGAATGAATGGAAATGAGTCTACTTCCCGATATCCGATTTTGCTGAAACTCGGCAGATAGACTCGTTATCGATGATATTGCATTCTTTCGGTCACGTACACGCATTTATCAGAAATTGCTTACTAGCGGCTCAAGATATGGCCCGAAAATTGAAAAAAAGATACATTTCATTAAAAAATCTTTATTTTTATAGCGAGTTAATTATTTACTTGCTTTTAGTTCTTGTTACCCATCCACATGTATTAAAGTCAACGTCCTTTTATAATATAAATATATCTGAGGTCGACTTCGATAAAAGGTGAAATACTTAGGATTCCGATCTCAAACGAAAAACAAATTTACAAATCACATTTTTGCGATATTGGTGGATTTTATTACCAGTTCAAAAAGTCTTTTTGTAACGTTTTTTCCCGAGAATCGCAAATTGTAAAATATATCGGCAGGAATTCGTATGTAAATATACCACGTTTTGCTGATAAAATTGGCTATGGCAGGAAATAAAATTTTCATGGAAAACTCCGCGTCGTCGGTTTGATTTTTAATAAACATTTTTTGTCCCCGTTGACAAAATAAAATAAAATAAATACGGTTTGAACCTTAAACATAATTTGATTATTTAAAAAAATAATACGAATATTTTATTCAATTTTATTTTAGAAAATTGCATCAAATTAAGGTTATTACCGTAAGCCGGATCGCCGAAGCTATCCCATCGACTGCTCTAAGCTATGGAGCTATCGCAACACCCTTGAAACAAATACCTGTTTGCGTTTTTATTCTGAATCAGCGAAAGTCAGAGAACGGTAATTTCTCGCATCTGCAAATTTGCTAATTGAAATTTCTAGGTTAACGCAACCTTTTCAACTCCTCTTCCATTTTAAATGAAATTACAGCACTAGAAAATATTATTAAAAATATCCACAAAAAAAAAAAAAATTTTAATCATTAATGTTCATTTTGCCTTCGGGTATTAACTCTGCTGGTTAGTTTAAGGCAAAAATAAAAATGTCGCTTTATCTATTATGGTTTAGTCCACTTGTTGGCTTTAACAAAAAATCTTTTTATTTAATGATGTTTGTAATGAACTTTTAATAACAAAAAATATGCAGAGAAATAGGTATGCCAAACGTCATTCTCATTAAAGGAATTTACGTAGGTACATTTAAAAAAAATAAGTCAAACATTCTCAGGTTACGAATAAGGATATGGTGAGACAGTGGCGTGCACAGAGTTTTTGATCAGGGTAGGCAGTAGGAAAACCGCCAAATTGATTTAAATAAATAAAAAAGAAACTTGCCACAGATGGCTCCCTTCGTACAAGTTTTCGCTAAGTGTACTTGCTGCTGGCTGTAGATGATGTAGGTTTGTATTATCTAAGCCACTTTAAATATACAAATAATAATAATAATAATAATTAATCGCTTCATGAATGCGTATTATCACAAGCCAATCAATGGATATCCGAGGTGGCCTTGATAAAAGCAATTGGCGTTGTATCACTTTCATACTTCAGATAACAACAGATGTCACTGTCGCCACTGATTGCCATTTGCTAATTTGTTCCAGAAAGCACTGCCTGATACTAACAAAAAAAACCCATAGAAGCAAATTCAAACGACAGTTCTACTCTATGCTACGTGCATTTGGTAAACATTGATATTATATCTTGTATGAAGTTAGCTCTAAGCAGAAATAATTCCTGCTTAGCCCGCATTTTAGTGAGGTAGTCGGAGGGCGCGTGTAGTTTTTAGATACAATTTATGTCACATTTGTAGTATGCCGTTTGATGTGGCGGTCGCGTAGTTTTGGTTGCTCAGCTTTGTCGCGCTTATTTTTGAAAGTGTGTATTTATTTTTAGCAATAATTTAATAAATTATAATATTATTTACATGCTTACGTTTTACAAATACGCTAGGGTAGGCAGTGCTTATGTGCCTATATGGAGTGCACGCCCCTGTGGTGAGATATGGAGCTTTGAAATAATAATTAACTAATATGTTAAAAAATAAGACAAAACACAAAATTGCTATTTCCACGTACATTATGAAAAAAAATGGAGAAGCCAGGCCATTTTTTATGCACAATGTGGGCCTCATTTATAAACATGTTTTAAAATTTTCAATTGATAATTACTAAAAATGCTTCGGTTCATCAGAGATTGTTTTTTATCGTTGTCTTGTTTATTGACGTGTTGTATTTACAATGAATATCCAACTGGACTTAACGTCTTTTCTAAATGAAGCTCTGTGTTAATCTACCAAGCGGACCGCGCGCCGCCTAGTGTGGTGCTCCCTGTCAATCGATATGATCGGATATCTTCGTAATCGTTCGGGTTTTAGACGCAATTGGGTAACTGTTGTCTCTCTCCTAGTACTACTACTGACCTCTATTGAGACACTTTAAAACTATTGATTCCAACAACACCTTTTGAGAGACATTGAAACTACATACTCTAACGACATCTGTTGAGGGACATTACGACTACATACTCATTCACAAACACTACAGCATATTACCAGAGGATTTTCTTCTGGATTTGTTCCAGCAAGTTTAAGTATTTAGTTTGATGCAAAGTCCATTTGCCACTACTTGCTTATGATCTGGTACTCATTGGGGGATAAAGGGCAAAAGGCATCGAAAAACCTTCACCTATTATGAAAATGGTGTATTTCTATAAAATTTATGTAGATAGGTACTTATCGGACAGATTTTAATGAAAGGTACTGTATAAATATACGCTTTGATAGTTCGTGTGAACGTTTATGTGAAAAGTTTTCTACTTAGAGGTACTTACGGTAAAGTAAAGTAACTAAACTTGCGACATTTCTTACATATTTTATGATTTTCAAATAATGATAGACGAATCGAAAACTTTACACCAGACTTTACTAAAGTAAGAGCTTTAGAATAATTTAAACTCAACCTAGTATCTGATGATGGAATATTTGAATTTTATATGAGAAGGCTGTAATAATAATAATTGGATAATTTGTACAACGCCGTTCTAGTAAAAAAATTACCTCAATGTGTTATCTAGGTCTAGAATAAATAGCTAGGTAGAAAGGAATGTCATGATAGGTACCTAACTTCGTAAGCTTCTTGGTTCTTAAATATAAAGTTATATTATATCACTGTTGAATTCTTAGCTTTATATTGGTTTATTTTTGTATTCATAACTTCTAATATCTTTATACATAACCATATAGAATCTTCCCTTTCTGTCGTAATCAAAATCAATGTTAATCGCCGTCTATTAAGAAACCCCGAAACTTTCAATATTCCTTTCCAAAGCACCAACATTAGGTGCTTTCAGCATTCTCACGTTTACGGAATGGTGTCTGTACAAAAAGGCAATAAACGTACGTTCTTATCACAATAATGCTGCAGCCCTTTCTTACACATTAAATAATGGCGAGATAAAAGATGTTTGATTCCTCCAGAGAAAAAAAGTAGTACTTTGGAGGAAATAGACATAGATACGTACATTGTGTGTCTCATCTTTTGTCTCAGCAATATTTAATGTGCAAGAAAAAGCTGCAGCATTATTGTTATAAGAAACGTATGTTTATTACATTTTTGTATCGTCGCTGTTCTGTAAACCTGAGAATACTAAAAGCGCCTATTACCTTTTCCCAACCTCTTGAGCAAATATGTCGAACATAAATTAATACAACGTTCAGTGTAGTGGTAAAATTCGGGACATATTTAGTGATAGCTCCCAGGAGGTCTAACACGGCCGATCGATAAGACTCTATGTCAATACGATATTGATTAATTTCACCATCTATGGCCAGTTGGCGTTATTTGCGAGCACCGTCAACAATTGATAAGAAATATACCGACCGACGATTGCCAGTTTTAGCGCGGCCTCCATAGTAAGAGATGAGCTTCCTGTAACTGTAAATATACCCATATTTTTTTAAAAGATACTGTCGTTCGTTATGCAAAATAAATGGCTTATTAATGAACGGAGTTGAACTAACGTAGCTCTTAGAAATGTAAAAAAATTGTATCCTAGATGTTGAGGGCTAATTACGCTACGTTGGCGAGTACTTGGAGAAACGAAAGTTGTTCACATATCAAGTTTTGAATAAAAACCAAGTAACAAGTTGTGAATTAACCTTTTTAGTGTAAAAAGTAAACGTGAACCGCTTTTCATATTAAGGTTAGAATTTCAATTCAAAATTGCCAATTTGTAAATATTTTTACTTCATCGTTTGATGTTTAGGAAGGTCAATTCTTAGACAACACCTTCAGAATTTCCAGAGTATATCGATTACTTATTTATTTCGTTAGCAATATCGGTCTGGATATCGACAGCATGACCGTGGTCGGGAAATCGATATGGAATCATCGGTAGTTACGCCTATCAATCCAAATTAATTAAGTTATCGATTTCACTTGCTTTGATTAGACCCCCAAAACCTTACGAAATATCTCGAATTTCTCGTTTTCACTTTACCCAAACTTTATTGTGTCTTGATTTTTTGATGCTGTCGTTTATTTTTTATTCCTTTATTCCTCGCCTCATTTGGGCCTCTACATATTATATTTCTAAAATTGAGCACAATTCTCGTAAAAACTGGTTATTAGCATTATGAAGCTCGAAGATACACAATTAAAAACCCTTTATTTTAATACTTACATTTTTTATGGTGCCTCGTGTGCTCGTGGTGTCTACCCTCCAGCCCTGTCCCTTGAACCGCGGCGGCCATGGCGAGCACCACCATCGCCAGTGAGACGTGCAGTGCGCTGCACGTAGCTGTCATGACTTGACATGCACGACGCGCGCGTGCGTCACGAGTCGCGAGTCAAGCCCATTATAACCGCGCCCAGCGCGAAGATCGTTCACAAACCAAAAATGATGAATCACGCACGACTGTTAAACGCATTTTAATTGAATCACTTTTTAGTTTTCTTATTTTTGAATTATTTGATTAGTTGATTATGTTTTGTCTTAGGGTTATTTTCAATTGCTTGAGTGATTGTAATTAGATTTCATCTTTCAGCAATTTGTCAGTGGCTTAAGTTTTATCTTTCAGTTAATCTCAGTGGCTTAAATTTTATCTTTCAGTTGTTCTCAGTGGCTCAAGTTTTATCTTTCAGTTATTCTCAGTGGCTTAAGCTTTATCTTTAAATTTTTCTTAGTGGCTTAAGTTTTATCTTTTAGTTGTTGTGAGTTGCTTTAATTTTGTATTTTATTTAGTTGTTTTCAGTAAAACACTCAGAGCGTAACATAATTAATTCTGTAATTGTAAAATTTAAGTGTTCATTGGGTTGTTTATTTAAATTATTTATTTATCATAACGTGGCTAGTGTTTTAATTTTGTATCAACAAACTGTTTATTACTAGGCACACAATAAATTAAAATAAACGAGATAATTTCGTATTCTATTGACACAATTTCAATTGTAAATGTATTAAAAACTGAATAAATCAGTACTCAAATTAAAAACAACGTAACGGTGATTATAATGGGATCGGTATAACACATTTTATAGGTTTTTTGCACCATTAAAAGTATTAATTTTTTTTCATATTTCATAATTTATTTATATATGTGGAGCATCATTTCGTGAATAACCATTATTATTTTGAGCTTACAGAAATATTAAAATTCTGTTTGAACATCGTTAATGGATAACACAATGGTTTAAAAGTAGAGAGCCATTTTCTTCCATAATGATGATGTTGAGATTCTGAAAAAGAAAGAAAAATACATTTTAATATCCAATTCGAAAAGACAAGCAATAAATATTGTAAAATAATATAAATGTTGTGCCGAAGTCGGTTGAAGGTAACACGAACATTATGATAGATTTTCAATTATTGAATATATATTATTGTTTTTCAAAAGAGTTGGTTTTGACAGATGAATTATTGGATATAGGATTCAGGTAAAGAAGAAAAAAACAATTATTGTTCAAGGATTAAGGTTTCTAAAAATTGGTTTTGAGTTTAGAATGATTAGATTTTGTAATGGTTAAAAGACGGTAAGTAAATTGAGTAAATACATTTATTAAAATTTACTTTATGATTAAATTTGAAAAGAAAGCTTAATCTATCGACGTGTACGTAAATTGAAAGAAAATATTGGAATCATCTTTATGAATTTATTTTGTATTATTTTCGAGCACTAGATAAAATATAAAGTAATGCAAAAGTTAAAATATATTTTAAATGTGTCCACAGAAATCCAAATAAAACGAGTTCCGATAAAATAAAAACCACGAAAGTACATATAAAAATATATTATAATTATTGTTGCCATGCCAACTCAGATTTAAACCAACTTACAACCACCTCAGGAACGTCATTAAAAGCTATGAAAAAATAATTTTAAAATAGCCAATAACCCTAACCTAACTTAACTTATTTAACCAATTTTAAAAATATGTTTTATCTTCACTCTTAATGACTTTTCTGAGGTGGTTCTGAGTTGGTTTCATTCTGAGTTGGCCGGTCACCATAATTATTAGGCGTATCAGTAACAAAAAAAGATTAATTTGTGCTGAAGTCACCGGCGTTGCCTTTTCATGGAGTTGTTTTCTAAATGAAATACAGATAATAATTTTCCAAGTATGTTGAAAGTCAAGTGTGTAAAGTTTCATCAAGAAGTATCGAAATTCTGCTGTAAGGGGTAAGGAAAGGTGGTTAGGGGTGGTTTTGGAAATCTTACGTAAACAGTGACCTTCCTCCTGTTTTGAAGGTGAAGTGTGCAAAATTTCATCAATTTCGAATAAAATTTAGATTTGTTTAACAACAAACGCATGAACTGACACACCTAAACCGGGTCAAGTTATGTATATTCAAGATTATTAAATAATATTGACACAATGGTGAAACTCCCTTATCTCTCAATTTAGGAGGCAAGTATGGGCACCACCGCGCGCCACCCCGGGGACCATTTATTGGATAACCAATAGCCCTGCCATAGGTTTGCTACGTTTGGTGACTTAGCAGTTGTGCCCGGGTTCGGGTAAAGTTTGTCTTGGCCGAATCGGTAGAGACTGTTTGAGAGAGACCCTTTGCCCTCTCCAACCAAACTTTCTCGACTTCTTGCCTTGCATCGCAGTGGGAGGGATGGATTCACACGTCCGACACTCCTGGACACATTGACCCCTAGATTCCTACCCACCCATCTTACATTTTTCTTCCCAGAGCTCCCTCTCCTTCCTTTCCCTAAAAATACCCTCCACAAAGCATCCTCAGAAGGTAAAGTACTAAGGTAGCATGACAATCTTCAGACCAACTAGTTTTCCAAATACGCGATATGGTCATTTTTTTTAACCTTAACTCCACACAGGAGGCTCAGAGCCTATGTCATCTTTGGGGTTGCTGTGTGGAGGGTATTTTTTAGGAAAGGAAGTTCTGGGAAGGAAAAGGGTAAGAGGGTGGGTAGGAATCTGGGGGTCAGTGTATCCAGGAGTGACGGAAGTATGAATCCATCCCTCCCACTGTGGTGCAAGGCGATGTTCTGAGAAAGTACGGCTGGAGAAATCAAAGGGACTCCCTCAACTATTCTCTCCCGATCCGGCCTGCCAAGCAGGTGGTGGACAGACGCATCCACCGCCCAGACCCAGACAAACCCCACATCATACCTAAACATTTACGTTATCTGTCCATTAGATGTGCGTGTCGTCTTCATCCAAGCATAGGTGCATTACTTAATCCGATTCATTATTACGCTTTGATCTTTTAAAAATGTATTAAGAGGGAGTAACCAGACATAACCGGAAAAATATCATTTTTAAATCAAATTTTTGACGTATTGACTCTTTTCCACAAAAAATTATAAATTGATTTCGAAAGACTGTTCTTTTATCTAGTAAAGCTATGTTTTAAATTTTGAGAAAATATCTTTATTTTTAGTACAATAAGGTTTTACCGTAGGCCATTTTCAAACATAATTTTGCATTATACAATAAATAATCATATTAATTGGATAATTTATAAAGCGCCGTTAACGCGCTCGTCCCGGTTAGACGGAGAGGTCTGGGTTTGAGTCCCAGTTGCGACCATTGTCTTTTTCTGTTTTTCTGTATCTGGTTCTCTTTCTTATTTTTGTTTAGATTATTATTGTTAACTTATTCTTATATGATATATTTCACTGATGTAAATAACCTTCAAAAAAGTATAAAAAGAAAGTTTTTCTTATTAAAAAAAAAAATCTTAACCAAATGTCGGTTAAAATAATTTCGTAGAAATCAAGGAATCCCACATAATTTAAATAGGGTCTGATATGGTTATTATTACAAGTCATGTTAAATTTCATTCATCTGGCTGCTTCGCTGTTCGTTTGTCTAACGAAGCGAAAATAAAGGATATAAACGAGAAAAAACCAAATATTCAGTCAGGGTTACCTTCATACGATTCCGCGTAGGTAGTAAAAAGACGATGACGGTGCGTATTTTATTTATTTTACCTGTGTTATATTTGTGTCTTGGAGAATATAAAACGCGCAAGTGAATGGAATAAGAAGTCGGGGACACCATGGTGGAAGATGCGTACCTATTTTTTTGGTTTGGATTTGGATACTATTTATGTTCAGATTTCCTGAACATGAGTTTACTGACTCTAACGTAATGACGAAATGGATTATCTTTAGATACTTTGCATGGATTTAAAAAAAAAGTTTTTGGGAAATTGAAATTTAATAAACTATACTGCATCTTGAGGAAGCATTTCACTCCTTGCGGAGGATTATCTTGGGTCTTTGGTGGGATTTTCATGTTTTTCAGATTCAATCTTTTTCAGATTGTGTAACAATTAAGTTCTTTATCAAAGGAATATTTATGTAATTACGTAGAGTGGACACCCTGATCCATTTCGGCGCATTTCGGCGCAAGTCAGTGGCTTTGTTTTGCAGGGTTTGTAGTTTGTTTAAGTGTGTGTATGCAGGTAAACGGTTCAGTCAAATAGGTGCAGCGTATGTGAAGCCCGGCCTAATGGTCGTTTGTAAAGTAGTTATTTATTGTCTGATACGTACCTGGCATAATCAAGGTAATATAAAGTGTAACGAGAAGAAGTCGCTCCATAATACGGCACCCTTGTCTACGAACGGAGGACATCGAAAAAATAGTATGGATTTGCAGCTCACATTTCACTAATCAGTGGCATGCCCTCTGGCTACCTTCCGAGGGATGAACTGTTAGCATCCTATTTAAGCGGATGTGTGGCCTTGAACTAGCAAATATTAAAAAAAAATATTTTAAAGCAACGTAACTTTTTCTATTTTACTAACATCCAATTTTTTTTAACTCATGATGAAAAAGAAAGAGGCATTTTTGGCCCGGACATCTGTATGCCGGTATATCAAAAGCCAAAGATATAACGAGCCAGTCAAAGGCTCAATACCTGATACTGGTAGCGAGATGATGAACATACATTATGTATAATGGTACATAATATTAGTTTGCAGATAATTGGGGAGCAGGTTATATTTAAGTTTATAAGTCCAAACTTTTCCCTGCTAACCGGTGTCAATCGGATTATTGCATCTTTAATTGGGGTATGTTATAAGGATGAAGAATATTGGGAAGTGTTTAAGATAGGAAAGAGGAAGGCGAGGAAGATTAAATCACAATACACGGGTAAAGCCATTTCAAGCAACGTTTCAGATCTGAATGGTGGTGTTTCACCAGGACGATACTGAGAGTACTTAGAACTCCAGAATGGGCCGCAAATATATCGACTGCAGTTTGATAAAATCCTTCAAGCCACAAACTAAAAACTTTACAGGAAACTATAATACTGAATAATTATAAATTCGTTAAATTAATTATTTGTTTATATAAGTTTGAAAAAAATGTAGCTAATTCAATTTACAATTAAGAAATGTTTGAGAATTGACCAATTTTATCAATGGTTTTTTCAAACAAATAAAAATTTAACAAAAATTTAGTTTGTAGTCTTAAAAATGAATAAATCGGGAAAATATTTTACCGCATGTACTTCGACGATTTTTCTACAAAAAAAACCTTGTTTTTTTTTTCCAAAACACAGTTAATATTAATTTACACGCGAGTTAATACAAATAAAGTAAATAAAATTTATGATGGGATTCAAACTGGCGATCTCCGGATTCGTAGTGGAGGATCCCTTACCATTTAACCACCGAGACCGAATTTGTTGAATTATAAAAAGTATGATGTTTAAAAAAATAGAAATGATATTGCTCTATGTGTTTAAAAATATGGAATAGTGACAAAAAACAGATTGGTTTTGATAGGAGACAAGATATTATTATTATCAAGAGCGAATCTAGAGTCACTTATCTTTTGATATGACAAAAATATATTATGATGATATCTGAAGAAACAGGAATATGTTTACGAACTAGATGTTTTTCAAATGCAGACGAGCGATATTCAAATATTCAGCTTTTGGAAAAATCATTTCTAAAAAATATTATCCCATATTGTCCCACGGGAAAGGTTCTATTTGTTTACCCGTCGAAAGAAAACACACTAGGATGGTCTTAGGGATGCAAAAAATTGCTCATCTACAAAAAATTGTAAATTAGTATTCCAAAAATAATTCCTTCCAAACGCATTGAATTACGCATGATCAAGGTGTTTCGCGCATGTGTCGAGAGTGCACGGGATGAGGTATATATCTGTTACAACACGTGATTTATTTTTCTCGTGTCACCATTTCGGCTTGTTTCGGCGGGCCGAACTGTCTCGATACTGCCCGGTGTTGTAAAATTTTGTGCAAACCGAAATACGCACGACTGTGCTTGCACGGAAGTCTTATACTAGAATGTATCTTAAATAATGACCTGCCTGCAATTATGAATTGAGCGTACTTTAGTATATCGGTGACTGGTGCATAGATGTTGTTGTAAGTTATGTGGGGACTGAAGATCAGCAGCGCAATGCACAAATGCACATTCCGAGTAACCAACCACCTCTGGTTTCTACGACTATGAGAGAGTGGTATCCTCAATTATGAATCCGGTCACGAGCTAGGTCCGGTTATGAGGTCACGAGCTCGATTCTCGGCCTGCTCATAAACGATTAATGTAATATGTGTGTTTTTCACACTTAATTAATGTATAGTGAGTAAATTGACGCCACGTTCAGAGTACCAGAATACTCGAGGCGTTGATGTGGTGATAGACCACTATTAAGAATTGAAAAGTTGATTGAAATGGATTTAGCCGTGTTTAGTAGCCAAATCTAAATAACCAGACTTTACAAGCTTCTAATAACCCATTTCCTTCCTATCTTCCTCACAAATCGTCGTTAATTTTTAACAATGCTTTGCTTTGATTTTCGACAGTTAAGGCACCGTATCCCCGCTCAAAAAGAAGGAGATGGAGAGATATTTAATTAAAAATGTTGGAGAGAGTGCGCTAATATTTAAAACGGTAAAATTGAAGCGAAAATTGTGAAAATATTTATTAAAACACGACTCGTTTAAAATAGAGCAAAAATCTCTTGGGTGCTGTCTAAAACAGCATTTAAAAAACCAATGTGAATTTATCATACATATAACTTGTAAAATAATTGAAACAGAAGTGAAAATAATTATTTTCGGAACATACTTTGCGGTTTTTTTCTATCGAGGTAATTTCATGTAATTTGCGTTTCGGCGTGGGGCATGTATTGATATTATCTTAAAAAAATACATATATTATTTTAAGAGCTTAAGAACTTGAAATGTTTAAGAGGGATATGTAAGAAATCGGTAGAAATTCGGGTAGCGGTGGCTTAAGAGGTTTTTATAAAACGCCATGGCTCATATTAAAAAAAAGCAGCCTATTTATGCGTGTTTTGCGATGAAGCCATGAAAAGCGATATCCCGAGTACCTACCTAACTCTCAAAAATTTAGAAATCAACTCTGAGTACCATTACGTGTCATTTCTTACTTGCAAAGGGTTCATCTTGTATTTTCTATTTGCGTGCGTTTCCCATTCTATTCCCCTTGGTTTGACGGTCCCTTGTAAGCAAATTCAAAGGCAATAGTTCACTCCCAGGGGAGTGTTTACGAAGGGTAGTTTGCCTTGAGTCGACCCACTCAAAAGGCAGCGTTGAAAGTGTAAAAGTAATCTCTTAAGAGACATCCTACTGTTTCAGTTCGAACGAAAATTGTTAGTCTCAAGTTGGCCTCAAAGGCCTGCGAAAAAAACACATAATTTTTGTATTTTTTAAATTGTTAATCATCTAAGCTTAGCGAAGTCCACTCGACTGCATCTGTCTGTTAATTTTATTTTTCCTTTCCGTTTGCCTTTTCTTATTCAAGCAATGCTTACTATTAGAAAATATGGTTAACTTTGGCTAAGATAACTTTTACTATGGTTTAGTAAAAAAAATCTATTAATGTGAAGTTGAATTCATTTTGAATTTTTTAAATTATTTATTACATTCTTATCTTATGTATTTATTACGTATTGTTCAATATACCTCTCCGACGGAAATTTGAAAGAATAGCTTTCATGAAGATAGTTACGTTTCTTTGTACAAATTGTGAAATTCCTTATTTTAATTTATAAAAATGTTACCAAAATATATGGTTTATACAGATCCTTGACAACTTAGAATCATGCAACTTCTATACTCTTTGAAAAATAATTAAAAGATGTGATTCTTTTTTAAATGGCAATTTGAGTGATACCTATTTCAAATTAAATTTAAAAAATAATTGGTTTGTTGGAAGCATCAGTTTCCATCTTGATTTGAATATATTACGTACTCGGCTCTTTTCAGATTGGAGTCAGTAAAAACACCTGGCGTGTTTATCTAGCCACTGAAAGCTAATTAAAACCGCAACAATGTTTTCATTGCAAAAATGGCAACACTTTTTCACAACAGTGTTTTCATTGCAAAAATGGCCGGCAATAAAAATGCAATGGGATGCTTTTTGATATGGGAATCCTGCTTCACTAGGTAGTTAATTTTTTTTTATAACTAATTAGTTATGAAATTATTTTCAAAATTAATACAATTGTAAAAGTTAGAGAGAAATGAACCAAAAGCAGTTCCTCATTTTGAAGATTTCCTCACACAAAATGTTCACATTTCGAGTTCAAAACATACCAAAATTATAAAAATTCCAAAATTATTAGCAGTTGAATCTGCGGCAATCGGAATGATGATAAAAGGCCCGTGTCTACTATTGGTGTACGAGCAGCAACAGCAGTTATCTTTGGTAAAGGTGGTGTATTGTTCGCTCATCACATTTTACTATATTTTTTGATTCACTGAATATGCGCGATTACTAACATTTCTTTTAGCCGCCGCCACACGAATATCTACCGATTTATTACATATCTCCCTTAAACATTTGAAGTTTTTAAGCTCTTAAAAAATAAATGTTATTTTGTAAGATAATATCTACACGTATTCCACGCCGAAACGCAAATTAAATGAAATTCCCTCGATATAATAAAAACGCAAAGTATGATCTGAAAAATATTATAAACACGTTTATTTCACTTATTTTAGAAGTTGTATGTATGAAAAAATTCACAGTGTTTAAATGCTATTTTAGATGTTCTCAACGAGATTTTTTGGCTTTATATTAAATATTAAACTAGCTCTATATTAAACGAGACAATTTTCGCTTTCTCCAACATTCGTAATTACATATCTCTCCATCTTCTTCTTTTTGAGCGGGGATATGATGCCTTAATCTATCGGAAAAAAGAGAAAACTAGAATCGGCTTGTGGCGGCAATGTGTCAGAATACTTTAAAGCCCCGTTTCCACGCTTGCCAAGCCTCGGCAAGCCTACACAAACGCCAACGTGGAAACAGGTCGTTTGTCTTGGCTTGCGTAGGCTTGCCACCGATCCAGTCGGGGTCGGATCGAGCGGCAAGCTTCGGCAAACGCTCAGTGTAATTTCCGAACTGACGGCGAATGCACGCCGTTTTTGCTCCATGCGGTATATCGATAATTAACATTACGAAACATATGTATGACGTAAGAGGCGTGCCTGACTTATTAAAATGTATAAGTAGGTGCATAAATTGAATGCACTAATTTAATTTATTGGATTTACCTAAAAAGTCAATATAAATAAATAAACTTTTGTTGATGATTTATTACAATAAAAAAAATATGATTTTTCTTAGAATAACTTTTTTTTATAATACAAGACAATATTATATTGTTTTTTTTATACTTTGCTTGTATTTTAAATAAAAGTATGTTACATTGAAAAATTCGCTATCATAGATCCAAATCAATATGGCTTCCAAAGAAAAAAAAATATTGAAAAACTACTGCAAGAGTTTTTTAATTACATAAACAATCAATTGAATAATAAATTACATGTTATTGTTTTATTTATCGATAACTCTAAAGCTTTTGACACAATTAACTCAAAAAAACTACTAAAAACTCTAGAAAAAATTGGAATAAGAGGAAATGTGTTAAATTTATTTATAGATTATCTTAGAGATAGAAAAATATGTACCAAAATAAATAATACTTTTAGTAAAACAAAAAATGTATATGCAGGAGTTCCACAAGGTTCCATATTGAGACCTACACTGTATATAATTTATGTAACTATAATGAAAAAACTTTTCTCTTTTGTAAAACATTTTGTATTCGCAGATGATACAGCATTGGTCATATCACATAAAGATCTAAAAACTGCAATTGAACTCATGCATATTGACTTTAATCAACTTTGTAAATGGTCTCATGATGCAGGACTATTAATAAATGCCAAAAAAACGAAAGTAATGCATATAAGATCACCTAACGCCAAATTCCAACTTAATCCTCATATTATTTCTCATAATTTTAATTGCATCCATAAAAATATTCCAACTAATTGTAAATGTGAAA
This sequence comes from Limnephilus lunatus, assembly GCA_917563855.2. Taxonomy (NCBI): domain Eukaryota; kingdom Metazoa; phylum Arthropoda; class Insecta; order Trichoptera; family Limnephilidae; genus Limnephilus; species Limnephilus lunatus. Next base: position 85,844,802 of record OU830594.1, read on the forward strand.
GTTTAGATTTAGTTACGGAATATGTGTATCTTGGCGTTACGGTAGATTGTTTTTTTAAATGGGACAAACATATTAAAAAAACCTGTAAAAGACTCAGATCAATTGCTGGCAGAATGTACACATTAAATTTTTTCTTACCAATTGAAACATTAAAAATAATTTATATGTCACTGGCAGAATCCATTATAAGATATGGATTAACAATATGGGGAAATACTTCTATAACAAATCTGAAGCAAGTTTAAGTTGTACAAAACGCAATTGTAAAATTATTAGTCGTTCCTAATATTTTCAAACAGAGACATAATACACCATTACTGTTTCAGAGTGCTAAAATTTTACCTGTTTAGGCAATAAATACTATGGCACAAAATTATAATTCAGTATACCCAGCAGCATAAAGAGAAATTAGAACATAAATACAGCACTAGATTCACGCGCAACGACGGGTTAAAAGTTCCGAAATTTAATAATAAGTACGGACAGAGAACGTTTGAATACAACATACCGAAAATATTTAATTTATTACCTAATACTATAAAGCAAGGTAATTCTATGAATAAGGTTAAATATATGCTGAAAAATTGGCTATCGGAAAAAAATTATATTTAGATTGATTTGTATGAATAATGTTGAATTTGTTGATATAAGATGTAAAATTATAACATTTTAAATTTATATCTAACTTAATTAAAAGCACCTGCTGACAAGCCAATTCAATTGGCTTAGCAGGTCTTGTTTGTGATTTGTAATAACTATTCTTACAATAATTAATTAAAAAAAAAACAAACAAACAAACAAAAAAAAACAAAAAAAAACAAAAACAAAAACAAAAAGTCCACCATACTTGGGTGTTGGTAGCGTACTGATGCAGTCACAAGCGTGTAAACGGCTTCCAAATGCCAAGCGAGATATGTGATGTGGACGCTTGGAGCTGAAACATGTATGTTTTACGCATCTTTCTCTTTCGCTTACGGTCATTGTAAAGTCAGTAAAAGCTCAAGTTCAAGTCGGCTTGTATGTTTGGCTAGTATTTTTTTTTTCATTTTTAGAATGATTGTGTAAGGACATTGTATCAAAAGCGTGAATTTCACCTTCTTTTTATAATTTTTTCATCAAAATAAAATAACCGTAAAACATCGTGCTAAATTTCTTTAATAAACCACAATTCGCCCACAAAGAAATTGAATTGATTCAGAACCGACACGACTTCCTTTGGGCGGAAAAAATATATCCAAAAGCTTTTACATACGTAAGGCTTCGGACAGGAAAGTCATGGCCATTCCATCGATTTACGACTAATAGAAAATAGCCTCATGGGCCGAAGTAATGTCAGCATTTTAAGGGCGGCGTAAACCCCGTCAAAATATCGGAAAATTCTCTCAATTTGATGGGGAATTCACTCGATTTGATGTGAAAGCGTTATGAAACCGATTTCATAGAGTATAAAAAGCTCGTTTTTTATTTTATGCCGCTCTCGTTTGGAATTTTATTTAAAAGGGGGATAAATAAAATTATCAATTAAGGGTTTATCGATGGATGGTAAAATGGAGGGTTGCATTGATAGAGAATATTCTAGATATGACCTAGGCATGAAATTTAGAAAATGTTATAAAGAAACGAGATATTGAACGCTGAACTTCATAGATACCGAATTGCTCTATCGGAAATCTAGTTTGGGAGTGTCGAGGATTGGGAAAAAAAATTCTAATGAAATTTTTTATACCAGAAAATTGATTTCTTGAGCAAATCGTTTTCTTTACTTAGAGAAAGAACAATAAATTAAATTAATGTGCAATTTCAAATTGGTTAAATATTAAAATAATGTGCATTATTTTTTAGAGATAATATGATATTCACAAAGTTAAAATTTAGTTACAAAATATTTTTAGTAAATAAATAATTTTTCTAAACTTAGCTCCACACAGGAGGCCTCGAGGAAAAAAAATCCCTAAGGACCTGTATCAACGTTGGAAGTGCTGTGTGAATGGTCTTTTAATGGAAAGGAAGGAGGTGGAAGTTCTGGGAAGGAAAAAGATATGAGAGGTGAGCTGGTGTTTGGGGTCAATGTTTCCAGAATCCATCCCTCCCACTGCGGTGCAAGGCGATGGGTCGAGAGAGTTCGGCTGGAGAGGTCAAAAGATCTCCCTCAATCAGTCTCTTCTGATCCGGCCCGCCGCGCAGTAGATGGGCAAACACATCCGCAGCCAAGACCTAGACAAACCTCGCTCTATGAATCCAAGCAAACCACTTGGAGTGGCACGGGTGTTGGCTATCCAATAAATGATTCCCGGTACCCACACCCATCTCCCAAATTAAAAAACCTACCGGAATTAAATAAGTAAAAAACCTAACCTAACCAACTTTCAATCTTTTGAATATGAAAATAATTTATTCCGCACTTAGATATTCTAGATTTTAAACCCATTAAAAATACAGATCTTGGTGCGTTTAATGACAATATGTGTAATTTAAGAAGGTACGTGTATTTCTCTCCATGTGTAATTTCTTCTGCGTGTAATTCTGACTTAATATTAGCGAGTACTTGAAATGCACGCTTGTTTAATTAATGATTTCCGAAGAAGAAAAAATAAACAAAATTCTCTCATAAAAAGTCCCCTGATTTAAAAAAAGTGGGCAGCCGCCATTGTCTTTAGGAAGTCTCTCGTTGTTACGATATCATCATATTTTACGGCATGCGTAAAAATAAAGATAAAATATTATGTCAATCTTGAAAAATGTATTTCAATGACGAACAAGGCACACGTTTATTCTTTGGTTCGTTGCTTTTGACGGTAAACGTTTTTATCGAAATTCATAGTGGAAGCATAAATTCGTTAAATAACAGTAAAATTGATATCTAGAGGGGGAGTATGTGTCTTAATTTTAAAGCAATTAATAAAAACGAAGTATCACTATAGTCATTTATGTTAGTTGATACACTTTGTAAAACCGTTATAAGCATTGTATAAAATAAATCTCGGAGTGTGTTAATAATGAAAATAATGTTACCGCCTAATTGTGTGTCTTGGTATACGTCTCACACAATACACCATTCTGTCATTCTGACTCTTGACATGATCCGTCCCATGAAATTGATTCACTTGGCAATGTCTTTCTCGGGTGTCCTCGACTTCTTCTCCTAATATGATACACGGTCAGCTGAAAATTTGAATAATAGTTATTTTATCAAACTCTTGCTGTGCTGTAACCCCCCTAAAACTGACCGAAAGGGATAACTGCACCTCAGGCTGATAGAACCTAAATAAAATCGCCAAAGACGAAGTTTCCCCATTCCCCATTTTCTCCTCCAAAACTGGACGAATTTTTATGAATTTTTATTTAACAACTGCATTTTTTTATTTTTTTTTATTTATTTTTTTATTGATCTATATACGTGATGTTTGTAATATATTATTCGATGCCTGTCTCGCTAGGGTATACCTGTGTTGAGACAGGCGTAGAGGTACATAATTACATATCATATATAAGAGTAATATAATTAACAATTAAACATAAAGATGATTGAAAGTGTGGGTAAATCACATAAAGAGAGTTTTCTTATAAATGAGGGAAGAGATACAGTACAGTAGTAAACTCTGTCAAATCTATTTATGGATTTAGATTATTTAGGATTTTATAATTTTAATTTGTTTTATATGGGTAAGGACGTATGTAGATGGATATTTCTGTCTATTTGTAGTTTATTTTACAGATGTTTGCAATAGTGTGACGACCAGTACTTATAATCCATTTCTTTGCATTAAAAGAAAATATTATACCATTATGTCTAAACGCTTTGCTTTTTTTTTTAAAAATGCATTGTTTAGTTTGTCTACTGAAAGTCCGTTTGTTGAACGTACCGACACGCTAGTATATCTATATTATATTAATAATTACACATCACCAAACTTACAACTTATTGTATTTTACCTTCACATTGTAATTTACGTGTATTAAAATATTTGAACATGTACATGTAATTATTAAATCATATAAATTTACATTGTATATATATATATTAAATAAAAAAATTTTAAAAATTAATACTAATAATAATAACATTTTTTTATTAATTACAAATTTTAATTTTTTACATGTAAGAAATAACGCCATATAAATATAAAAAAAATTGTTTACAAATATTATTTATACATAAAAGAAATTTAAAGAAATATAGCAATTTCAAAAAAAATCTCAGGCAGTGGTGAAGATTTCGTCAGTGTGGAGAGACTCTTTCAAAAATCGAAAGAATTTCCCTTTTGAATCTCTCCTCAAAACGCCAAATATATCAATCTCGGAGTAGAATTGGTCCAGGAGAAATATACTCCTCCCTACCGGGAGAACCATTGGCAGGTTAGTCTTACAAGCAGGAAGATAATCTATGATGACGATGTCTAAGATAGTCATTTGGAACATTGAGACTCAAGCGCTCCAAAATGGCTGAGTTCTCAATATAGCCTCACGTGGGTGGCGGCATACCCCTATCTTCTGAGCTGCAGGGAGTGAAGTCCCAGCATGCCCAGAAGAAAGTTCGTTGGGTAGAGCCATGGATAGTGGCCATAATCCCTCATGTAGAGAAATCTTAGAAACCTTTTTTGAACGGTCTCCAAAATAAGGGAGCAACCCACCTCATGAGGATTCCAGAAGAGCGAACCACTCTCCAGCCTACTGCGGACCAGGGAGAAGTATAAACTCTTCAGAGCACGGGTATCACAAAAAACTCTGATGGTTCGGAGAACAAAACCTCACATTTCTATGGCCGACTGGCACACTCCTTCGATATATGAACGAAATGGCAAATTATTTTTATTGATCCTTTATATCAGAAACTCGTTTGAGATTATGACCGAGCATAACGAGCACAACTTACGCACAGAAATCAGTCTCCTTAAATTATCAGATAGAAGAGTGTTAATATACTTGTTATTTTTTTACAAAATTATCAAATCTTTAGTTGCCAGCCCTAATTTGTTGGAACTTATTTGTATTAGTATACCTGCGAGACAAACTCGAAGTAAAGATATTTTCAAATGCAACAATAAACTCAACACTAGCTACTCTATCTATTCACCAATTCCAAGAATTCATAGCCTTGCGAATAAACATTGCGAATTTATAGATATATTTGGTGTTGACAGTTTTTCAGTTTTCAAGAGGCAACTAATCTCGATTTTATCTGCTAATAATTAACTTTTATTATTTTTGTTCTTTTTATAAAACCTTCTCTCATCTAAAACCTTACCAGTAATTTAAATCTCTATTTTATTTTATTTTTCTGTTCCAGGTATTTAGTTCTGTTTTATTATCCTACAATAATATATACACACAATTGTATGTTTATACCTACTAACTCACTCTAGTGGTGCATTTTCATGCTTGCCAAGCCTACGCAAACCTCCACAAGCTCCAAGCGTACACAAATCTCGCCTGGCGTTTGGAAGCCGTTTACACGCTTGTGACTGCGTCAGTACGCTTGTACGCTACCAACATCCAAGCGTGGCGGACGCCGAACTTGTGTCGGCTATTGCGTTTGGTTAAACATACTTTTATTTAAAATACAAGCAAAGTATAAAAAAACAATATAATATTGTCTTGTATTATAAAAAAAAAATTATTCCAACATAAATCATATGTTTTTTTATTGTAACAAATAATAAATCATCAATAAAGGATTATTTATTTATATTGACTTTTTAGGTAAATCCAATAAATTAAATTAGTGCGTTCAAATTATGTACTTATACATTTTAATAAGTCAGGCATGCCTATTACGTCATACATATATTTCGTAATGTTAATTATCGATATACCGCATGGAGCAAAAACGGCGTGCATTCGCCGTCAGTTCGGAAATTACACTGAGCGTTTGCCGAAGCTTGCCGCTGGATCCGACCCCGACTGGATCGGTGGCAAGCTCTTGCAAGCCTACGCAAACCCTACGCAATCCTACGCGAGCCAAGACAGACGACCTGTTTCCACGTTGGCGTTTGTGGAGGTTTGCGTAGGTCTTGGCAAGCGTGGAAACGGCACTTTACACATTGTTCTTTATTGTGTTTCAGGTCTTATTATTGATTATATATGTTTATATATTTTAAGCTAAATTGTATTAGTTCTGTATAAGTACTTACTCATACTATTTATTTTCTTTTAATCTCTGTTATGATGTGCTATACATTGGGATGATGATTGCATTCGTATTTAATCTGTTTTATTGTTTTAGTAACACACTCAATTAATATTGTGAGTATAAATTTCTGTCTATTCATGTAAAAGCCCACTAGGGCGTAAATAAATATAAATAAATAGTGTACCTATGGTAGGTGAGACAAATTGCTCTGGTATAAGTCAGAACTAAGCATTTCAAGACATTGAAATGCAGCTGGTTTCGTTGACTCCTTTCTGAAATGTTATCAACATCAGCTTGAAGGCGCAGGCAGTTCCCAATATTTCTTATTCAAATAAATAATTTTAATTCGTCAGCGAACAGCAAAAAGTGAGAAAAACGGATGACTCCAGCAATGTCATAAATGAAAATGGAAAAAAAAGAAGAGACCCTAGGATCGATCCTTGGGGAACCCCTGAAAAAACAAGACAGCAGATTGGATGATTCCGTGTGTGACCAATTGCTATTAAAACAATATTAGCACTAGTGACAAAATTCAGAGATGAAATTGAGGAATACATTTAAACGGACAGTTTCCCGGTTTCCTCTTAATCATGGAGACGTACCTACACACACATGACCTAAACTTGCTACAGGTGATTTTTTAGCCATAATATGTTAAGAATGTAATTTGTGCCATTGTTTAAGTTTTTCTATGAGAATAAGATACAAATTTATAAGTTAATACCTTATTACTCTTCACGGAAGGAATAATATAAATACGGGGCGAATTTTGAATCGAGGTTGACTTTGATCGATTTGGATATCTGAATAATTGTCGCTACCATTGAAGTTTTAATTGTTTTATTAACTTTAATTCTTTCTATTGTTTGTTTTTCAGGTAACGTTATGCAATGACGCTTTGAGGTTCGAATTAGTTCGATTGGCTGCTTTTATAATTCCTGCGGAAACGACACGGCGCGCGGCGTCGCGCGACGGTTATGGCTCACACCATATCATTTACTTATTAAGAGTGAGGGAGAGGCAAGAAAAGTAAATATTTTCTTGCTTCTCATATTATAGAAGCCGCGAGTCTTTCCCGCCACCGTGCCGTTTCTGCGGGAATACTAAAAGCAGCTAATGTCGAATAAGTTTCGATTTAGTTGGTTCCTAGTAACACTCGAATATATTATCGGTTGAAGCTGTTTTTGTAAATATTTTCAGACAGAGAAAAATGTATTTTTATTTGTAACTTTATAAATTGAAACAAGATGTCCCAAATTGTATGTCTGTTGAAGGGTCTGTTATTAACAACTTATAAACGTTATTAAAATATGATTTTTAAGACAATTATTTTATTCTTATAAGTTAAAGAAGTTGTTGTTCTGGTACTCGTACATAATTGCAAAAATAAGCAAGATATTGAACTACTAGGCACGTTTTATAGATTTTCTCAGGAGTTTCATGAATATCAAAATTTGTTCTGAGAAAAATATGAAACATATTGAACATATTGAAACATGAGAATGGTTTTTTTTTTTTTTTCAATTATTTCTGGCTTTCACCCTTCAAGGGTGTTCTAGGCCATCATTTAAAATTACAGAGGAAGGAAAGGAGAATTTATATATTAATTTTATTTAAATGTACAAATTTCAGAATTATATGAAAGATTGGAATCGAGTTCAGACTTAGGAGGGATGAAATGTTGAATGGAGGGGAGGCAATTTTAGATAACGCTTGATAGAAGAGAGGATATTTATTTAGAGAGGGACAACCAAAAAATATGTGATCTAAAGTGCCCACATCTAGACCACAGAATGTACAATCTGGGGAGTCAAGGATGTGAATTTTAAAAAGGTGAGAAGGAACGGAACAATGTCCGATTCTCATTCGAATAAGTGAGGAAATTTCTTTTTTGGAAAAATGGGGAAATTTTAGAAACCACGGTTTTGATGGGATAGTCCTTTGTATTGAGGCGTAGTGGGCTCCCTTGGATTGACTAGCAATATTCCAATACTCTGTCCAAATATTGCGGGATCTATCTTTGATGATGGAAAAAATATCAGATAGGGGAATATGGTTTATGAGGGTAACAATAGGGTTGGACGCTCCTTGTTTTGCCAAAGAATCCGCAATATCGTTACCCACTATGCCAACATGTCCAGGGATCCAAACAAGAATTACGGTTTTTCCAGAGCTTTGAATGGAGGCTATCAGCACTCTAATAAGGCATACAAAGTGATCATCAGGATGAAGAAGAGGACAGGATTTAAGTTTTTGGAGGGAGCTGAGAGAGTCAGAGAGAACAAGGGAATGTTCACAATTATTTTTTATTATATATTTAAGTGCTTCAATTATTGCAATGCACTCAGCAGAAAATATTGAAAATTGGTTTGAAATAGAATAAAATATTCTGTCATTAGAATTATTGTGGTAAACGTTGATACCTATACCACAATTAGGAGAGTCCGGTCAGTGGTTGAATGGGCATAGCGCTTGGGTCCCACCCGGGCGTCGCATGTTCGATTCCTCGGCTGGCTAAGTCCTCCATTACAACACAAGCAACATTTTCGGCTTTCTGTGGTGGCAGTAGGAGATTTTCAAACATTGTTGGGTTATTTGTAACCCGGGAATGTTTGTCTTTCTTAAAAAAAAAAAAAAAAAAAAAAATTTGGAGCCATCAGTAAATAAAAGAGAAGATTTGGGCCATTTAGATGAAATAATGTCATTGAACATATTATTGACAGTACGGGCTGGGAGATTGGAATGACTTTTAAGGATGCCGATCCCTTCTAAAATCGTTGGGGATAAGGTGACGTGACTATATTTTAATTTAAACAAAGGAAGAAGATCATTTTTGATAATTTGAAGCTCTGAAAGAGAGCGAAAATTTTTACAGATGGCAGGAAGAGGTTTAGTTCGAGCTCTGATTGTAGATGATTGTGTTGAGTCGTTGAACAACGAGACTCTGGGAATAATCTGATGACATTTAGAATTTAAACATTTAAGAACAAATTTGTCAGCAAACAGTTGACGCCTTAAAAAAAGTGGGGGATCAGAACATTCCACCTGAAGGGAATTGATAGGGGACGACTGCATCGCTCCAGTTATTATTCGCAATGACTTCGATTGAATTTTGTCTAATTTACTGAGTGAATTTTTGGATGCAGTACTAAAAAGTGGGCAGGCATAGTCGAGATGACTTCGAATAAGTGCATTGTAAAGCAACTTAATGCAGGTAGGGTGAGCACCCCACCAAACGCCAGTCAATGATCTGATGATATTTAAATTTTTTTCACATTTAGTAACTATGTTGTGAATATGGGAAGACCATTTAAGTTTCCTATCAAATGTTACTCCCAAAAATTTTACTTCAGAGGCGTTGGGGATTGGAGAGTTTTAAAATAAAATTTGAACATGAGGATTTTTATGACGGTTTGAGAAGGTGACACACTGACTCTTTTTAACTGAAAGTTCCAGACCATTTAAAGTGAGCCATGTGCAAAGGGCATCCATGGTTTCATTAAGATATTTGACGGCAAGTGGGATGATTTTGGATGATAAGTAGAAAGCTAAATCATCTGCGAACTCAATAACTTTTACTTGAGGGGGAATAGAGACATGCATATCGCACGTGTATATATTATACAGTATAGGGGATAATACATCGCCTTGGGGTAAACCTTTCCAAATTGATCTACTCTGAGGAGTAACATCTGGTAGTTCAATGAAAATTTTTCTATCAAGAAATAATAGATTGGACAAACATGGGGGGAAGGCCAAGGCCTAAAAGTTTTTTTTTAAGGATTGGGATGGAAACATTGTCAAAGGCACCTTCTATGTCTATAAAGTCTGCAAGACATACTTCATGGTTAGAAATGGATGAATTAATATCAGTGCTGATGATGGCAAGGTTATCTTGCGTAGATTTTTTTTTCCTAAATCCAAATTGAGATGGAGAGAGAAGCTGATTACTTTCGACAAAAAATTCTAACCGGTTTTTAATTAATTTTTCATAAATTTTACTGAGGGTGGATGAAAGAGCAATTGGCCTGTAGTTGGATCCAGAATTGGGTGATTTGTTTGATTTTAGGATTGGGATGATTATTTGAGAACTCCAGTCATCAGGCATTATGCCAGACTGGAAGATTTTATTTAAGATGCTTAGGAAGTGATTTAGAACATCATCATTACTATTTTTGATAATGCTATAAGGAATACCATCTCTGCCTGGAGATGAGTCTTTGACTGTTGATAAACAATTTTTTAATTCAATTTAAGTGAATGGAGAGTCTAGCCAATGATCAGACATAGGAGTGTTGTGGATGGGAGTTATTTCATCTAAATTAGGTACAGAAGGGGGGGGCAATTTTGTCCAAGAACTCATCTATCCATTTAGAATGAGACGCTCGAGGAGATGTTGAACTGAAGGAGGATCGAAATCTTCGAATCATAGACCAAACTTCCGAAATTGGAGTATTCGGAGATACTGAACTGCAGAAGTTGTACCACCCGGATCTTTTTTTTGACCTCAATACCCTTTTGGCATTGGCTTCGGCATTTTTGTATATAAGATAGTTCTCCATAGTCATATTGTGACGATACGAAAGAGATTTAGCTTTCCGAATTCTCACTACCTTAGAACATTCCTCATCCCACCAGGGAGTCGGAGGGAGTTTTTTAAGAGATTTGGTTTTAGGGGGAGGATTTGATTTATGTATTGCAGTTATGAGCATCGATTTGAAGTTATCGTAGTCATCTTTGACAGATAATACATTAAAACAGGGTAAATTTTGTATAAACTTATCCATATGCGAGTTAAATTCGTCCCATTTGGTGTGTTTTGTTTTAATCTTCGTCGAAATATGGGACTTGTCTGAATGGAAAGAAGTTTGATAAGTGATGGTGATCGGGAAATGATCACTGGAGTAAGGATCGGGGGACACCACCCACGAGGAGAGAGGTGCCAGATTTGTAGAGCATATGGAGAGATCCACTGCACTGGGGTTTGTGTTGGGGCGAGAGATTCTCGTAGGAGATCCGTCGTTCAAAAGGAAAAGGTTGGATTCATCTAAAAAATCCATAACATTTCGACCATCTCGATCAGAAAAAGCAGAACCCCAGACGGGGGAATGGGCATTAAAATCGCCCAATAAAAAGAATGGAGGGCTTAGTTGACGGACAATTTGTAACCAAGCTTGCTTATTGAAGTGAGATGATGGGGGAATATAGATAGAAACAAAGGATGTGTCCTTTATTTTAGCTGCAACCATTTGAAAGTCAGCATTGGGGGGTTTGATATTATTTATTGGGGAAAACGGAAGGGATTCTTTAATAAAAAGGGCAGCACCGCCGCCCGTACCTTCCAGGCGATCATCACGGAGACAGGAGTACCCTCCCACATTAAAGTGGGTGGATTGAGTAAACCATGTCTCCGAGACAGCAGCCACAGAAACAAGGTTTGAATTTAATAGGTTAAGAAGGTTCGATTTGTTAGAAATAGCACTGCGGCTATTCCACTGAAGTATTTTGACATCTTGAAGTGCCATTTTGAACAAATGATTTTAACGTGGAAATAATAGAAGCAGCGTTGGACGGTAGATTAGTTTGAGAAGAAATTAGGTCAATTAGAAGCATAATAAGAGTTTGTATAAATGAAGAATTATCTTGCGAGAGTTGTTCAGAAAGCTTTTGATGGTTTATTGAGGACGAATTATAGTTGTTTGCACACCCATTTGTGGCATTTGAAAGAGGAGAACCATTGGGATTTAAGAGAAGTGAGTTGTGTTGTTGCCGATCATATCCAGGAGCCGGCTTAGAGACAGGGTTTTTGTACATTAATTTAGTTGAACGAGAAGATGTTGAGGAGAAGGGGAGAGGATTGGATGGAGAGTTACTGGATAAAACCTCGGCAAAAGATTTTTTGACAGGCGGGAATAGTTTAGAAGCCTGCAGAAAAGACAAGTTTTCAGAGGCCATGGAAATTTTTATATTTTTTTGGCGAGTTTGTTCAGGACAAGAAGAGTGAATGGCGGAATGAGCGCCTGAGCAGTTAAAACATTTAGGTGAAGAGAGAGAAGAACATTGGTCAGCCGTGTGGTTTTCTCCACATTTGAAGCATCTGGGAGGGGATCTGCATGCAGCTTTCGCATGACCAAAACGGCAGCAATTGTAGCATTGGGTGGTGGGGTAAGTATAAATTTCAACTGGTAAGGAGTTGAAAAATAAATAGATATGGGAGGGAAGAGATTGTCCTTCGAATGTGATCACAACAGATTGGGAGGGCTTCCAGGATACATTGCCCTCAGAGGTGTCCTTATAATTTAGCCTTTTATGGGATTGCCGATATGTTGAGGGGTAGAAAGAGAAGACAGAATTTCTGGAATGGACAGATCGGTCGAGATACCCCTGACCAGGCCCATACGAGTGACATTGAAAGTTGGGATGTATGCCTTGAATTTAGAATTAGATGTAATAAAAATGTTTTTAATAAAGTTGTTGGCGGCTGAACCTGAGAGGAATTCAATAGAGATTCGGAAGCGACCCTCGGCTTTTACACCTCCGGGCTTAATCGAAAGGTTCTTGTTGGTTGAAAGGAATTTACCAAATTCAAGAGGATGTATGGTTTTACCTTGCTCAGTTTTTTGCGCATAAACAATGTAGGGGCCACAGGAATGAGTAGAGTAAAAATTGGTTGGAGGAGGTTGATGAAGATCTGGTAGAGACTGAGAAGTAGAAGGAGAGTCATGCTTTACTGGGGAAGAGGGACTCAACTTCCTTTTTTTTGTGGACGTTAGAATGACAGATTCACTGTCAGAAATTAAAATATTTTCACCATCTGGAGGGTCAGGGGGAGGATCTGGGGGCTTTTTAGGATGTCCAGGAGGGAAATCCTCCTCCATTGTTCACAAAATTAAAAAAAAAATATATGTATGGAAAGTGACAGTAGTGAAAAAAGGTTATAAATATCTGGAAATCAGCGACGAAAAGTGACTCCTGGAAGATCAGAGGGGAGAAGAATCCTTAAGGAACAACACACTACACTTTATTGACCAGAAAACATAAAAATATTAGTTAAAATAATAAAAAAGATTATTTTTTTAAGAGAGAAAACAAAACAACTGATGACAGCCAAATGTTCAAAATTCGAATCAAATGAGAATGGTTGAAATGGTTGAAACACACCAAATTTAAAAAAAAAAAATTGCAATTGAATAACTCTATTTTTATAACTTTTGAAGGTTATTCGGTAAGACGAGAAGTTTTGGGTTCGAGTCCCATTTGCGACCTTTGCGCGTTGCTTTTTTTTTCTATGTCTTGTTCTCTTTCATATTTTCATTTAGATTATTAATGTTATCTTTTTCTTCAAAGATGTATTACATTCAAGGGAGATATCTTCAAAAGTTACAAAACGAGAGTTGTTTTAATACAAATTAAATATTCATGTAGACTTTTACAAAAAGGTCAATAGGTATTGCATGTAAATAAAATAGAATATTTATCCGAGTCACTATCTAGGTTATAAACCGCTCTTCCAACAATTATTTCCAATGAAAAAGGTGGTTGCCAATAATAAAAACAAAAAAAATCGTCGTAGATAATATGTAACGACAAACATGATGTTTAAATAAGGACGACAATGTTGCAATTTAAATTCTGTGAAAAAATCCATCCAAAAATTAAAAATTAAATTTATTTTATTTTCTATTTAAAATGTACAATATTGAATTATGAGACTAGGAATATACGTTACCTAAATTAGTTAAATTATCAATACAAAGTAGTTAAAGGATATCAAACTAATTCGAGAGTAATAGCTTACAACTTACAAAAAAATACTATCGAAAGAAAAAAGGCTTCCCTAAATAATGATTCCGATAAAATGAACCACTTTAGAAGGTTATGCAAGGGAAGATTTTACTCGCAATAAAAAACATCTTTTTTCAAAAATAGACTTATGTAAACTGTTCACTGGTAGTAAAATTAACTTAATCAAGTTTTCATACTTTTATGGGTTGTTTCAATTGTAGCTTTTAATGGAGATAAAGTAACTTTAAATGATGTGTTACTTTACCGTTTTATGACTGAGAGTTTTTATTACGGATTTAATATTAGTCATAAAAAAGTTTGTGTTAGAATAAACGTATTTTTTAACTGTTAAATGATTAATAAGTCATTTTTAGTTAAGGTCATAACTTCTGTAGTTATCCGGCGGTCACCACGAATGATGTCATAAACTCGCTCATGGCTATGTGCCGCTCCTTTTTCATCAGCCGGCGGTTTTTGTCCATCAGCTTTGTTACAGCAGAGAATTCATCGTTTAACATCCACTACGTATTAAAAAAAATACATATAAATGCAAATAATTATAATTGATCGTTCCAAATAAGTTTAAAAAATAATAATTTATTAATGTAAACAACAAACATGGTGAACATAAAAAAAATTACCAAGAATATATACCAACAGTTCAATAATGGTATATAACAATATGTAAACATTAAAAAAGTTAGTAGGTAAGTAAAACTACAACTAAATTAAGAGGTATTCAAGTTTCAAGTCAAGTTCAAATAAGATTCTGGAATTTATGTAAAGCTCTGGAGAAAATCGCTGTAAAAGGTTTTAATGGACGTACTTGACTCACTTTAATAAATTTATCCTGACACTATTTGAAGTAAAAAGTAATTAAAATTTAGGTCACCGATTACTTTTTTAAATGTTTTCTTTAATTTTTTTTCCTTTTTTAAAACCAAACAAAATATAATTTCTTTTACGTGTAATTACTAGTGACTCAGCCGAGTAACTGTTCAACACAATCAACCAACTCCTCCCGTCAAATAACTACTGATTTTTTATGCTTAAGTTTTATAAAAAAAAACTTGAAAATGTCACCGGAGACCAAAATTTCATTTACATTTTTTACTCAAAATAATGCCACGAAGGAGTTTAAGAAGTTTCAATGCGAATGTGAATGGTAGAAGGTCGGATATGCCCGAGGAAGACATGACACCGTCAAGTGAATTAGATACTTGAGTTGGGCCACGTCACGAGTCAGAATAATAGACGAGTGAATGAGGTAAGGGGTGATTGACAGAGAGTTGTTTGGTAGGCTGCCAAAATGGTGCAGAATCTGCCAGATTGGTTCAGAATCTACCAGAATGGTGCAGAATCTGTCAGAATGGTGCAGATATGTAATCATCATCGCCAAAGAAAGAAAAATCATTCTTAGGTAAAAGAGGCAAATAAACGAGTGAAAGAAGTCACTCAAGTAGGTGAGAAAAGACTTGAAATAATTATGGTTTGGCAAAGCCCTGCCATGGTCACTACAACTATAGGCTTATCGGAAACAGTAAGCCTTCAAAATGTCTTGATTAGGCACAGCCCTGCCTAGGTACAACGAGTAAAACTTTCATAAAGCGACATCCGGTCACCATATACGTACAATATCACCACGCTATAATTAAAACTTTTTTATTATTCAAACTGAAATATCGTAAATTTTTGATGACGGGAAAAGTATTTGGTTTGTAGAAAACATTTCGAAACTAATAGAGCAATTTTAAGAGTACTTAAACATTTACGTCGTTAAAAAATCGTTAAAATCTAACATGCCTGCAAACCAAAAATTATTCGAGAAATTATCGAGACTACCAGCCCTAAAAACTAGGTTACTGGGCTGAAGGCATATTTAGATTAATTTTTTACTACTTTATTGAATAATATTACACAAACTTCAAAAGTGCCCCAACTCGAACATTTCATTCGCTCGAACGCTTCATGTTTTTCTTTAGACATTACCGAATCATATTTACGAGGTATGTTCAGAAAGTAAGAGTACTGAATTTTTATATTTTTTTTTAATGTTGTACTTGAAAAAAAAATTACAGGATTTTGTTGACTGTTTTTCCACATAATCGCCATTCCGTTCAATGCATGTGGTGAGCCGTGGCCCAAGCTTCTTTATGCCTTTCTCGAAGAACTCTCCCGCCAGCGCCTGCCCCACTTTAGAATCTCGTATCTGCTCATTGGCTGAAAATTTAATTCCAAGTCAGGTGAATACGGAGGGTGGTTCAAAATATCTCAAACAAATGAGTCCGAGAGTGCCTTGGTGGCTAAGGCTTTGTTAGAACGATTGTTGTCGTGCAACAAGCACATTCCTCTTATCAGCATTCCTTTCCTTTTGTTCTGAACGCTCCTTTTGAGTTTTTTAGGGTTACATAATATCGTTGTGCATTGATGGTCTCACCCTGAGGCAGAAATTTCACCCAAGTAATGCCTTTCGGTCCTAAAATGCTGAGATCATGATTTTTTTCCCCGAAATTGTGGTTTTGAATTTTTTGGCAGATGAGGAATCGGTGTGACGCCACTGTGACGACTGTCTTTTTGTCTCAGGTATGTAATTAGTCATCCCCGTTTTATTTTCAGAAAATCTTGATCTCACAAAACTGGACACTACAATGTGAGATTACATACTATAGAGTTCCCGCGATGCTCGCTCTGGTCAGGAGATCCCTGTCTATTACACAATGTTGCCAACCCTCAAAAAACAAAAAATCAGCCCGTTATGTTCACAGTATACTTATGATCCGAACATGCCCTGTATTTAATTAGAAATAATAAACAACCCCCAAAGTTTTAACCACTTTTATTTTTTCGATAAAACCGACATGTTTTGTGAGCAACGCTTAAAATTAGTTAAAACTAAGTGTTTATTTTCTTAAAATTACGACGGTGCTACAAAATAAGTTTTTTATGCTGGATGAAGTCATATTAATCTATTTATTGACGACGATGGAAATAGACTGAATACTGTAGAAATTATATTCCTTAGGCGTGTGTATGGTAAAACATATGTGGAGAATCAGAAACAAGGCAAGGCTGTCGTAATTAACAATATTAACGGCCGTTTTTCCCAAAATTTCGAACTTACCTGAACGAAAGTCTTCGATCAGGTAAGTGATTTGTTTAGTTACACCCGATTCACCTGTTGGTTAGAGAGCTTCGTTGAGAAGAGCGTGTTCGTGCAAATGGAGAGTGTTGCGACAAGATTTTGGCGAAACGTTTGATTAGTAGGATTGGGAACAATGCCCGTAAGAAAGAGATGCTTAGATGGTTAAGAAATGTAGAGCAGTTGAACGAGGAGTGAAGAAAAAATACGTATCGCGTAAGTAAAATTAAGTCGAGATATCCTAAACCTAGATAGATATTGTAAGATCTATTGAAACAAACAGAACATAACAGCAGAGTTTGTAAACTGATTTTCAAATGATCAAGCAATGAGTGTTTGGGTAGAAAAAGTTCATTGCCGTTCCATCTTCATCCAATCTTTGTGGAGAAATGGCGAGAAGCTAGCAAATTTTATAAGCAGTAAAAGTCTTCCACAGGGATTCGATACTCATGTTGTGTATTAACATTACGTCGCAAACAACTTATCGCGTACGATCTGTATCCATCGCGTCGCTACCGAAATCACTGGAATGCTTTCATAACCTCACTCTCGGCCAAATTGTTGCTGCAGCTATCATTTTTATATCTTGTCATTCTAGGTTGACTGTTTTTTTCCTGGAATTGATCTTAAAAATAAGCATTGTTACAAAACGTCTGGCACAAGTGACGCTATAATTAAAATCTCAACGACATGAATGAAAACTAGAGTAGTATCACTATTAAAAGATCCTTTACTAATACTTTTACGGAAGTCGTGTCCCTCACACGCAAGTGTATGAGTGTCCGTTTGAGGCACATAATTAATTGACTGGTTGATAGCGCGCAGCAGTGCACGTGTTCAAATCTTGTCCAAACGGCCACATTTTGACCAAAATTGTAGGAAATTAATGTGAACCATCCTTTATCCAAGGATCTTAAAATGGTGAAACTACTAAAAGCAAACGTTGGTTGCAGGAGACTGGCGTCGTCGACGAATTTACGAAATGTTGGAAACGTGTGCCTATGTACAAACTGTCGCGCATATGTATGGCGGTAGTTGCCAAGATACTTGTGACGTAATTTTTTTTTGCATTAGCTCCATACAGGAGGCTTCGAGGAAAATAATTTCTACCAGGACCTATATCATTTTAGAGGATGTTGTGTGAGTTTTTTTTTAAAGGAAATAAAGTTCTGGGAAGGAAATAGGTATGAGGGGTGTTTAGGAATCTGGGGGTCAGTGTGTCAAGGAGTGACAGACGTACGAATCCATCCCTTCAAACCATTACTTCATCCCTTCAACTGCAAGGCGAAGGGTCGAGGAATTCTGACTGGAGAAGTCAAAAGATCTCCTCAACCTGTCTCTCTCGATCCGGCCCGCCACACAGCAGGTGGGTTGATACATCGACCCGTCAAGATATTGATAAACCTCACCCCATGAATCCGGGCCCTCCTGTTAAGTCACCAAACGTAACGAACCACTTCGGGTGATGTACGGCAGAGATATTAATTATCCGGTTTTTCATTATTGGTTCCCGGGGCGGCGGTACCCACAGCCGCCTCAAAAACTTCTCTAGCTCGCACGGCTGGTCGCGGGAGATTGGCGTCGTCGACAAATTTACTAAATGTCGGAAACGTGGTCCTGTGTACAAACTTCTGCGCAAATGTATGGCGGTACTCGCAAGATACTTGAATCGTAAGTATCGAATAAATATATGAGTCTCCCCGTGGAATTAGAATCTAAAAATGCAAATCACTTTTTTATAATTGCACTGTTTCCTAACAATTTAAGTATATTGTCAATACGTCGAGTTTGTTTTGGCATTCATTCATCACAAAAATATATATGTAGTATAGATCTTCACCCTCTCCTTGATGCGCCAAATGGTCCGGAAATGATTCGATTTTGCAAACAATTTATTTCAATTTTAATATCCCGCACGAAACACGGGAGTGATAGGATTTAAAAAGAGGCGGCTCGTGAAATTGTTTCTGTGTGCGAAATGTTATTTTATAATCGAGTTTAGACGGATTGGACGAAATGAAATAAGGCTGTCAAATGAAGTGGACATACTTTTCAATTTGCATTCTTAATTAAAGTAGAATTTCGTTATCACTTTTTTAAATATCCGTTTGTTATTCTTTCGGGCGAAGCATGCACGTAAATGAATATTGTTTTAGCAAATGACAAAATTTATATTCTTCCGCAGAAAATGTTTTTTTAAAATTAAGATTTTATTTTATTTTATTTTTGTGCGAGTACCGCACAAGCAAACAAAAAGACTCCTAGTAAATCGCTTCTAGAGTGTACAACAAATTTCCTTTTAGCATTAAACAAATACATGTCATACTCCAATTTAAATGATCACTAAAAACATGCTTTTTAAACAAATATCAATTCACTATAAAGATAAGATAAATCAATGAAATAAATTAACTTGTCATTTATTTGTATGTAAACATCTTGTATTAGGTCTGTATATTTTTGAGCCCGTACCTTTTAATTGTATTTTCTTGATTTTGTTTTTTTATGCATTTCTATCACGGACGTACAAAATATATGGACATGCCCTTACGTGTTAAAAAACGTGTTATTTCCCCCTCCCATTGGAACCATTTTTCGGAACCGGCTGGGCGTGTCCGGACCAGTGTCGTGCTCTCATCGTACATTTTACGCACGGACGCTGTATGTCTATGAAACACATACTTAGACATCGAGATACATAGCGACGCGAAACACAAAGCCGCTGTTTACTGGGTTAAGTAAATCATGAAACATTTGTAAAAGTGTCTACGGCAACAAAATATTCCCCTATGAAAATACTCTGAACCTTACTTTGCGAATTTGGATTTTACACATCTGTTCGTACCGTGGCATGTAATTCGCGCTCCCATATAAAAAGGTCTATTCATTCAAAAGCAGATTTTACTATCAAGAAATAAATAGTGATATTATAGTGCGAGGTGCCTATATACTGTTAGATTGATTTATTGGCGAATTAGATATTAGAGATTAGAAATAGTTGGTTTTTACCCCTCATCTGTAAGTTCTCGTCTAGTTATTTGTATGTCTATGATTTCTATAGTCCATCATAGAGGATAATTTATTTTAACCATTTGACACCAACAGTACATAAATCAAATGAGTGGTTATAATAATTCATAAAATCTTATAAGACACGTTTCTGTGAAATATTTTGTGAAGTCATTCTTATATTATGTTGTGTCTGTATGTTGCTTCTGTGAAATGTTTTATAAAATTTATCTTCATATATTGTGTCTGCATATTGGGTTGGATTGGGTTTAACTTTTCAAAAGTACCAATTGGCGATCCCTTAATCAGTTTTGATTACTCATGGGAGTGCAACTTCGTTGTATGTTTTATTTTTAAAAAAAAATTATATCAATTTCACCAGAAGTTATGACAATCACGGGTATGGTATAAATAATTTATTTATTGTTTCAAACATTGACAGAGTCGTAACAATTATTACTTTAAGTAATGAAATTGCCATTGGGACGTGCTTAGAACATTCCAATTAAAAATGTTCGCAACATATGATCAAGTTTTAGTTGTTACTAGGTGGAGGAAGTAATATAAATAATAATAAACAAAATAAATTTTAAAACAGTAAACAGAACAGAGAATGAAAGAAAAGGCACAGTAATAAAGAAATGACATATTTTTTAGGTATAATACTTCTATTTGCCATGACGATGGCTTATCTTTAGGTATATATATAAAAATCTGTGTTTGTTCGAGATAAACTCCGAAAATACTTAACCGATTTTGGTGAAATTTGGCTTACTGTGTGTATTTAAGTCCAAGATAAAAGATAGGGTAGTTTTTATTAAATTTTTGACCTAAATATTTATTATTGCTAATAAAATTACTTATATTTTATTTGCGGGCTCAACTGTAATGGATTATACCTTCGTTATAACTATATGTATAATACCTATGTATGTTATTTGTTACACCTTCTTGTTAAGCAAGTGAAAAAGCAATTATTTTGTTTTGAAGTATCGGGTTCCTACTTCTTTCCTTTTCGTATTCATCGTGAGTACTTGATTAGCGTGTTTCTTTGTCTTTTTTGACCATTTTATCTTCTACCGCCCCCCTGAAAGTCTGAAACACCTCCTAATTTTTTATGGGTCTTCTACCGCCCCCCTGAAAGCTTGAAACAACCACAAGGGAGCGTTATTGCCCACGTTGAGAACCTATAGTCTAGGGGTTAGTTTGTCCAGGAGTGACGGACGTATGAATCCATCACTCCCACTGCGGTGCAAGGCGATTTTCCGAGAGAGTCCTGCTGGAGAGATCGAAAAGTCTTCCTCAAACAGTCTCTCCCGATCCGGCCTGCTATGTAGTTGATGGGCAGACGAATCCTCTGCCAATACCCGGAAAAACTTCACACCTATTAACCCGGGTACCCCTGCTAAGTCACCAAACGTAGCGAACAACTTAGAGTGACCTGTGGCAGAGGTAACATGAATATTCCAATACACGATACACTCCAATTTAAATCATCACTAAAAACATTCCTTTTAAACAAAGTGACCACACTTTTAACGAATACTTTACATTTATTAAATATTGTTCTTTTTTCTCTATCTTTTTTTATATGAATACTGCACCAGAGTCTCAACTGCTCCCAACCGAGCCAGTGAGACTACAACATCACTAATTGGGGATGTTGTGAGGCTAAAAGTAGTGGGGAGGGGAATGAGATGAGTAAAAGGAAGGTGGAAGGCACCTGGCTATTTAGATTCGGTTACCAAACACGGCTTAAGCCATTTCATCCAACTTTTCAATTCTGAATGGCGGTCTTACTCCAGGGCAAGACTGAGAGTATCTTCCGCTCTGCAAAGTGCCGAAAATATACTAAAATTATTTGTAAATGAATACATTTTGAAATAACATGATTAAGGTGCCTTTATGAGTGGAAGGGGATGCATGGACCAGATTTTCTCCTTGCGTATGCTCACTGAGAAGTTTTTGGCGAAAAACCAGAAAATTTTCTGCGCCTTTGTAGATCTACAAAAAGCATACGACCAAGTAGACAGGAAAAAGCTATGGAAGGTGTTGTCCAAGTATGGAGTGAATACAAATCTCATACAGGCAATTGCGTCTCCGTACGAGGGAAGCGTTGCATGTGTTAGGGTGAACGGTGGTTTTACGGGGTGGTTTGACATCACAAAAGGTGTTAAGCAAGGCTGCGTAATGTCACCATGGTTATTCAATCTGTACATGGATAATTGTATGCAAGAATTGAAAGAAGTGGGATTGGGCGCGAAATTGAGTAATCTGAAAGTATGTTGCCTGTTGTATGCTGATGATGCGGTGCTGATTTCTAACACTATGGAAGATCTACAGTCTCTCGTATCTAGGATGAACGAAGTATGTATGAAGAATGAGTTAATGATGAATGTAAGTAAGTCTAAAGTCATGGTGTTTGAAAGAGAGAGTACGAAAACAGTATGCGATATAGTTGTGAATGATGAATACTTGGAGCAGGTGGATGAGTTTGTGTATCTGGGTAGTATGTTTACGAGAGATGGGAAGGCTGATAGAGATATTCAAAGAAGGGTGAATGCCGTTAACTCCATTAATGGAGGACTGAATGCCGTTGGCGCTAATAAAAAACTGTCAAAAGAAGCGAAGCTAGCAGTCCACAATGGAGTCCTGGTACCTACCCTGATGTATGGCAGTGAAGCATGAAAATGGCAGAGGAAGGATGAAAGTAAACTGAATGCTGTTGAAATGAGATCCCTGAGGCGTATGTGTGGTAAAACAATGTATTATCGTGTGAGGAATGTGGATATCCGCAAAGAATGTAAGGCGGATGTAAGCATAATGAGTAAGATTAAGAAAGAGAACATCAGATGGTTTGGGCATGTAGAGCGAATGAACGAAGAAAGTAGTGTAAGAAGAATATACGACGGAAATGTGAATGGTAGGAGAAGTCGGGGACGTCCAAGGAAGACATGGCACGATCAAGTGAATCAGATACTTGAGTCGGGCCATGTCAAAAGTCAGAATAATAGAAGAGAATGTATGAGACGATGTATGAATGTGAGTGAGGCAAAGAGTGTGTGCCAAGACCGAGTTGTTTGGCGGTCCGTCCTCTCTGCCTACCCCTGCGAGGAAACGGCGTGATGGTTAGTTAGTTAGTTAGTTAGTTAGTTTAATTAATCAATTAAAAATTATTGCGGAAGCCGGGGCTTGAACCCGGGACCTCCAGATTGGGAGTCAAGAGCCTCACCCCTCGACCACGGAGGCCGTTATATCTCTCTGGTAGTTTAATCTACACATTTGTAATATTATATAGTCTCTACTTATTGTACCTGTAAGAAATAGGACGGAAACCCTTTGTATTTTATGTTTATTTCGAATACAAAATGGAGCTTAATTTAAGCACACGCATACGCCTACGATACGCCCCTCTCAGTTTACCTTCTAAGTACTCATAATTAAACAGATAATATTTATTTTTAAACTTCAACAATTTCAAGACTTTTTCATTGTACCGAAAATATCTTGAACGTCACTGAAAATTTGAAATGTCTTAGAATTTTTCAACGAATTCTTTAAGAGACTTCACACACCACTTATCGCTTGTTACAAAATGATAGATTGTCAGAAAAAAAATAATAAAATACCCTGTAAAGTTGACAGCAAATATTCACCGAAAAATGAATGACTTCATTAATTAAATTGAAGCATTTCTCAGGGTTCATTTACTTCGCTGGTTTCCTACGAAACGAGAGAAAAAAGTGAAGTAACTTGAAACTTATTTTTCTTGCTGAATTTTCCAAATGAGGAATATACAAAAACGCTAATGAGTTTTGGTATTAAGCGTTTAAAAAAAGGGTATGTTTAAGGGAAATGATGAGAAGGGAAGCAAGTTTATGATGATGTGGAGAAATAAAAAGTTAATTGAGGGTTGTTCGGTTTTGTTTAAGCTGTGTTATGCTTGTAAGGGTTTAAAATAAAGCTAATTTTTTTAAGTGTTCGAGGTTTTTTCGTTATCGTTTGTTTTTTTATAATCACTTAATGCAGATGCCCTGAGGAAAAAGAATCCCACCAGGGCATGTGTGATCTTTTGGGATGCTGCGTGGAGGGTGTTTTTATGAAAGGAAAAGGTTATAAGGGGTGGGTAAGAATGTGAAGGTGAGTGTGTCCAGGTATTACGGACTTATAAATCTATCTCGGCCACTGCGAGAGTCCTGCTGGAGAGGTCAAAAGGTCTCCATCAATCAATCTCTTGTCTCAGCCGCCAAGATCCACACTGCTATGTCGCCAAACGTAGCGAACCACTTGGGGTGACCTATGGCAGAGAGGTTGGTTGTCCAATAATGGTAGCAGTTTAGTGCCTACTTACGAACATATAATTTTAAATGAAATTTTGTTTTTGATTAATCTTTGAATTATTTTCAATTTGGGAGGTAGGCACGGGTACGATCGCCCTGGAAATCATTTATTGATTAATCAACACCTCTCCTATAGGACACCTCAGATGGATCGTTACGAAATATATTGAACTTGATCGCTACAGGTGACTTTCTAGGGATGCTCAGCTTCATGGGGTGAGATTTGTCTAAGTTCCAAGTGTTGGCGGCGGATGCTTTAGCCCACCTACTGCGTGGCAGGCTGGAACGGGAGAGACAGGTTGAGGTTACAGGTTGTTTCACCTTTTAAACACTCCAGCTGAAATCCGGGAGATGGATTCATTCACCCGTTGCTCCTGGACACATAGACTCAAAGATTTCTAACCACCCCTTTTATACCTTTTTCCTTCCCAGAGCTTCTGTTCTTCTATTCCTAAAAAGATTCTCCATACAACATCTTCACGACAAAGGCTTTGTAAAGCATTATTTTCCTCAGGGCCTCGTGTGTTGAAAAAAAACTTCTTTTTGTAAAAAAACTTCTTGTGCAGTGTTCACAAAAAGCCTTAAATGGTACCGACTTGATCTCAGTCTGTCATGATGAAATATAATGCTTTTATTATCCAAATTTTCAAAATTGAGAAACAGCTTAAACATCAAAAATATGTAAAATGTCACCGCGAACACCAGAGAACATTTCACAATTTATTTACGGCAGCAAAAATTCATAAAATTACACGTATTTTAAATTGAATCATCTCACAGTTTTGCTTTGAAAAAAATATAAAATTCCCCACGGACGCGCGCCAGGCAGCTTTACACAGCGCACGACATATACACGAAAGGGAATAAATCATTTTCAAGAGAAATTAGGCAAATCAGGCCCCGACATTTACATATTATTTGTTCCGTTTTATCATATCAGCCCTCGGAGGCTCCGTCTTTGTGCCCTTAATTTACTCCGGGTAATATACGAGGTAATTATACGTTCGGGGTTTTGGAGGTTTAAAGTTCTAGGGAGGTTTCTTATCCGAGCCCGCAGGTCGCTTCCTGCTTACTTCTTACTTGTTCCTGCTTTAAAAGGAATTTACAAAGTTATAGTTTTTGGCCACAAAAACGTTTTTTTTAAATTGTATAGTTCCTTTTTTTTCATCTACTAATTAGACAAATTTTATCAGCACTTACTGGAATGACTCTACAAACGATTTCTGATCATCTTTAGGGTTAGATTTTCGCAGCAGTCGACCGCACTTAAAACTGGCGAATTCTAGACATACAGGATTATAACTGTGGTTTAAAGTTAGATGCTTACAATTAATACTTAAATACAAAAATCACAGAGTTGTTCAGCAACCCATCCATCTAGCTACCCCTTCGGGGAAACAGCGTGGTAGTTAGTTAGTTGGTAAAGCCGTGTTCGAATGATCGAATGAGGAAATCTATCAATATTGAACAAGATTATGAAAGGGACCCTAAGCGTAAATGGTTTGTAATCACTTGTATCTTAAATCACCAAGATTCGGCCGCGTACTTCAAAATGTTTTCATTGGAAGCTCGAAGAAGGTCGATCGCTGATGTATTTTTTCTACAGAAAATATCCAGATCTGTCATAGATTGCCCGAGACTCCTACAACGAATTGCACTAAGATTTCCCAAAGAAAAAATCAGACAACATCCTTAGCCTCCATCGATGCAACACCAATTCTAAGCAAAACTCCTTCATTTATCGTACATCACCCACTTTCGACACAAACTTCTTTCAATTTGACATTTTTAATTCTGCACCACACTCCTTAAAGTCACACAGGCGATCTCTCGATACTTCATTTCAACTTTCTCATCGAAAGCTACCACTATTCTATGAATTTATTTTTTGTTATGCGTATTATTATTAGAATACATACCATACTTTAACTAGACCGACCATCCTCATCCTACCTCTTACGTATTCCCATTTGAACACTGTTTTATGTAATTTTCTTAATTATCATCTTTTAATTTCGTTTATGAGTTATCGCGCTTTAAAAAAAAAATTTGGCTAAAGTTCGGTTTAGTGGCCAAATTCCTAAAAATACAAACTAGTTTTTTTTATACTAACTATGGGCCGGGGAATACGAATCTGAAAGAATTAGGCGGCGGCAAGCAATATTAACTGAATTATACGACTTTAAAAAATTTTTTGACACACATAGGAAAATAGCCATTTTGGAAGCATTCTGATTCCTAGAAAATCAAACTAGTTATTTTTATACTAACTTTGGGCTGGGGAATCCGAATCTGAAAGAATTAGGCGGCGGCAAGCAATATTTAATGAATTATATGACTTTAAAATTTGCTATAAACAGACACAAAAAGAACACATTTTGACATTATCGAAGTAGTAAGAAAACATAGAAAAAGAATAAAGATGTTACATCACATAAAATTAAGTGTTGCCATTAAGCAGTAATATCAATAACGTAAAATAACATGTTTATAATTTAAGTACTTACTTTTTATAAATTTTACTCACTTTTGTATGACAAACCATGCTACCTAAACCTAGCGTAGCCGCTAAACTACTTGAAAACTGGGATGTTTTTTTAAATTGACGCGAGCAGGCGGTATAAAGGGGCACAAACCATGTTACACAAACCTAGCGTAGCAGCTAAACTACTTGAAAACTGGGATGTTTTTTTAAATTGACGCGAGCAGGCGGTATAAAGGGGCACAAACCATGTTATACAAACCTAGCGTAGCCGCTAAACTACTTGAAAACTGGGATGTTTTTTTAAATTGACGCGAGCAGGCGGTATAAAGGGGCACAAACCATGTTACACAAACCTAGCGTAGCAGCTAAACTACTTGAAAACTGGGATGTTTTTTTAAATTGACGCGAGCAGGCGGTATAAAGGGGCACAAACCATGTTATACAAACCTAGCGTAGCCGCTAAACTACTTGAAAACTGGGATGTTTTTTTAAATTGACGCGAGCAGGCGGTATAAAGGGGCACAAACCATGTTGGGTTAGGTTAGATTAGGTTAGGTTAGGTTAGGTTAGGTTAGGTTAGGTTAGGTTAGGTTAGGTTTTATATAATAACATTGATATTGGTGACCGGTCTAGGTAACAACTTTTTAAGACTACGAATTTTCATACTTTTGGTTTAAGAATACGGCCGTTGAGATAGTCATAATTCATCAGGTTAATGTGTTATGTGATGAATTATCATGTGAAGAATTATTGCGTCGGAAAGTTTTACGTTATTGATATAATTATATTGTTTAATGGCCACACTTAAATTGTTGTTTTTCTATGGTTTCTATGGTTTTCATGTGTTAAAATGCTTTAAAGATGGCTTGTGTTTATTGAAAATTTAAAAGTCGTGTAATTCTGTTAATATTGCTTGCCGCCGCCTAATTCTTTCAGATTCGGATTCCCCGGCCCAAAGTTAGTATAAAAATAACTAGTTTGATTTTCTAGGAATCAGAATGCTTCCAAAATGGCTATTTTCCTATGTGTGTCAAAAAATTTTTTAAAGTCGTATAATTCAGTTAATATTGCTTGCCGCCGCCTAATTCTTTCAGATTCGTATTCCCCGGCCCATAGTTAGTATAAAAATAACTAGTTTGTATTTTTAGGAATTTGGCCACTAAACCGAATTTTTTCCAAAAATTTTTCCTTAAAAAATCGAAAATTACGCAAGGGTCAATATTAAATATTTGTTCAATAAGGAAAAAGAGTGTGGAAATATGGGCGATGTCGGATAGTTTAAAGAGCCAGTTATTTTATAGAATTTGAATAATTACAAAACAAAAAGTACGGAGAAAGCTCTATTAAAATGCTGTTATGATATCATTATTGGCCAGTTGTTCCAAAGAATTGAAATAATAATAAAACTTTCATAGAACTAGGAAATGAGCTTTGAAATTTAATTAATTGAATTTGTACCGCCGCCCCGAGAAACATTTATCGGATAACAAAAACTCTTGCTTTAGGACACCCCAAGTTGCTCGCTACGTTTGGTGACTTAGCAGGGGAGCCCGGATTCATGAGGTAAGGTTTATCTAGGTCCTGGCAATGAATGCATCTGCCAATCTACTGCCTGGTGGGCCAGATCGGGAGAGGCTGGTTGAGGGAGACCTTTTAAGCGCAGTGGATTGGATGAATTCATTCTCTTTAATTTATAAGTCTCATTCAATAAAAAGCGCTCCAGTTCAAAATTAGAATTCTAAATTTATTTAAGAAGTTCTTTTCAACATGACTAGCACTAAATAAAAAATAAACAACACACAACTGTCAAGTGGACATGACCGGCTGGGTTAAAAAATCTGTTTTACCACATGATGATTAGTTTCTAAGACCAATACCAGGGGGTTTAGCTAAGTGCCGAACCAGCCTATTAAACATTTATGCCACAGAGGGCAATGGTGGTTGGTTATTGATTTCAACGCATACATTTTTCTTTCTCAGAAATTCCTTTCCTTCTTTTCCCTATAAAGACCCTCCACACAGCATCTCCAAAGAGGACATAGGCTCTAAGATGTTTTTTCCTCAGCACCTCCTGTGTGGAACTAATTTAAAAAATACAAATCTTTGAAACACATTGTATTTCGACAATCATAAATAAAATATATATTTTTCCGTTTCAGATTTGAACTCTAGACCACAGACCCTGAGTTAAAGCGCTTGACCCTTAACCACAACAGAAGTCCAGATCCAGATATATCATAGTCTTGAAAAGGGTCCCGCGCCTAATCCCTTACATGTTAATATCGCTATTTGCTCTGAGCCCAAGCGTCGTTTACTTTGACAAATAATAACGCTAAGCAATGTTTGTTTGTTCCGAGTAGTTGAGTTGAAATTTCTATTTACGGTACAGCTGGTGCCTCCATCCAGTTTGGGTATAATATAGTAGTTTACTCCAGCCGGTAAACTGGAAAACGGAGTCAACAGGAATAATGAAACCACATTTTGGAGAGGCCATTTTGGGGAGTTATTTTTATTGAATCATGCGCTAAACAGCTTATCTGTGCTACACACGACAAACTGTGTATGATGTTATGCTCTAATTGACTTGGTAAATGTTCATATGTTATGAAAAAAGTAATTAATAGAGCGGGATACATTGTAACTAGCTCAACTCCTCGGTTTTGCTCGGAATTCACAGAAAGTTTTTCAAAATTACATATAGATGGTGACGTTCCCCTTACTTTTCATGATGTTTTTTTGATGCAAAATTTCATCAAACTCGTAATAAAATTGTAGATTTGTATAAAAAATCAGACAATTGCCGAACGACCGGTGTCCGCCTGCTATTAAAATAATAGGTAAAGTCAACCCGATATTGCTCGCAATTAAGAACGGTTTTGAGTAAAGTTTTGAGGTTGTGAATTCTAGCGAATTGGGTTTAGTTTTATGGTGACAATAATAATTTCGTCAATATTGAATTTTTTTATCGATTTCATTCACTTTATCGTGTCATGTGTTCCTCGGGCGTCCCCGACTTCTTCTACTATTCACTTCCAGGGCATGTAATCTAAAAATACTCCCTTTTTCGTTCATCCTATCTCGATACCTAATATTTGACTAGTTCAACGGTAAGGCTGTTGACTCGCAATTCGAAGGTCACGAGATTGAATCCCGACATGGCAAATAAATATTATTTGATTGATTTGTGTTATTACACAATTTAATCATTTAAAATAATATATAGTATATTTGCGGCACGTTCCAGAGTGGAAGATACTCTCAGTATTGCCCTGGTATAAACCACCATTCAGAATTGAAATGTTGCTTGAAATGGCTCTAGCCGTGTTTGGTGACAAGATCTAAATAGCCAGGTACTTCCCCACCTTCGTCTTCCCTATCTCCTTCCCCTCCCCACTACCTTCAGCCTCATAACATACCCCAATAGGGGATGCAATGGTATCACTGGCTCCAGACCGGAGTTGTTGGGACTCTTGTGTGATATTCATGTAAAAAAAAGCAATCTCAGCATCCCTTTCTTAATCTTATCCACTTCTCTTAGATCAGCCTTATACGTACGCCTGAACTGTTTTTGAAGAGTTACCTACCTGCCCAAAAGCTCATTTGAAGATTTTGTTGATGTAATTGCGACTAAATTATGCTATAATTGGAATACTCTGCTGTACATACATTCTGTTGTATGAGAGCAGTGATCAGCTGTGAATCACTAGAAAGGCCTTGAGAAGCAGCCATACGGACGGACAACGGGTAAGTCTGTGGTTTTCCACCATCCCGTTCCTCATCCTGTATCAATCCAATATCCAAATCTTTTGATTTTTATAATTTTGTATTGTTCAAAGGGAAAAAAAAGGAAAAAAATTATACCTAGAAGTTTTCAAAAAATAGAAATTTAATGAAACAGAATCTATATTAGTAACAATTATCAAAAAATTAAAAGAAAAATGTTAGTTTGTAGCTACCCAAATAAAAATGTGTACCAAATGCCAGTAGTATTTTATTCCGTTGAATTGCTTCTCAAATTCTTTAATTCTTAGACCACAAATCTTCAAAACATTTAAACCCTTCTTTGACGAACAGATCCTTCTTTACACTACAACACTGTTCATTTTAACACGCTCTAACCGTTAACACCATCGTATCGGCTTAGAGTTTTCGTACGATTTTTTTGATAATTTAGGGTTTACGTATTATGGTTGGAAAGGCCCATACACTGTACGGGGGAAATGGGATACTGGAGTGACCCACAATACGGGGGCATAGCAGATGTGTTGAATGGCGGGCCTTTGTTGTGAAAAGACGCGAAGAATTCCTTTGATGGAAATATCTTCTTGTGGTTTTGGACAGTTTTGGCACAAATAGGACAACAACTGTATGTTTTTGATACTGTGTGATAAAAATGTACTTTCACGTTTAACTTTCTGTGATGTTTGGTATTAATTACAATAAAATACTATTTGTTCTGTGGGGGTACCTCTTAATAAAAATAGGTCCTTGAAACAAACTGGTTTATTATGAGTTTACGTATTTACAATTATTATACTACCGGCCACACGACCTGCCTATACAGGCTGCTAATTGAATCTGATCAGTAAGCTGGCAAAGGCAAAAGATCACTCTCTACATCCACGCATACACGGGCATCCCTGCTGGCATCTATCGGCATCCGATAGAAACTCTTTCAATACAATAAACTTTCGTTTAAATTTTTTTCTTTGAGAGGGTTGAGATTTAATCGTTTTCATAGTTACCCTTATTATTTTGTGACTATTTATGGTAAAATTTGATTTTTAGCATAAAAAAATAAATCTTTTCGTATTTAGACGTAAACTCTCAACGGTGAACTCTAGCAATATGAAAATAACACTGGCTGTTTCAATCTAGAATTTCCAGTAAAATACAATTATTTTCGGCACAACCTTATTTCTGCTATGAGTTACGGAGATTTGAAAAATTCATTAATCTATCAGATATTGATAGAGGTCATATTTTAGAAATTCATCAATTTTCAGATATATGAGAGAAAATTTAACAATATTATGGATTCAATCCTTTTCAATACGAGCTCCAATATGATTTCATATTGTCAATCACAAAATCCAGTATATATCGGATAGCATTTCTGCAGATTGAGTCCTTAAATGTCTCTTAAAACGTTGAAATTTTTTTCTCTCCATCAATTCTTAACGTATCTTAGTTAAAGTACAAAAACAATATTTTTTAGCGATTTTTGAGGTGAAAATCGGTATCAAACATCGAATGATTTTCATCTGCGATGTGTGATTGCGGCGCGGTCCAGACCACCACAAACATTGTGTTGTAGTTTCAAAATATAGTTATAGATTTAATAGTTCATTAAAGATGTGCAAAACGTGATGTAAGATGTGATGTTAAAAAATGTAATATTAAAACCAGAGCATGAAAATAAATGTCAATTAAAAATAGATGAAACTCATTCTCTAAGAATGTAAAGTTGTATTAAGATTATTAGATCTTGGTATTTTGTTTGATAGTAGGTTAAATTTTCATGCTCATATCGTAATGACGTGTAGTACTTCACTGAGAATGTTGGGTTTTGTGCTACGCACTGCGAGAAACTTCAGAGATACCCGGGTTCTCACAGTACTATACAATGCTTTGGTTAGGAGTAGACTTGAAAGTGCGTCAGTGGTTTGGATCCCACACCAAGTGAAGTATTCCCTCATGTTTAAAGGTCTCAGAAGAAATTTTTGAGATTTATTTAGCTGAGGAAGTATGGCTACTACCCGTGGCTCTACGCTACTCACTTTCTCTTGGGCATGCTCGGTATGAACCATCTACGGGTCAGAAGGGATGTGCTCATAGTAACACATTTCTTCAGACTGATTCGTCGAAGGTTTGAAAACTCGGCTATCACGGAGAGCATTAGTTTTTATGTTCCCGATGGTTATCTCCATCACCGATAGCATAGACTGTTTTATCTCCCGGCTTAATGGTTATGCCAGTCGGGAGAGCGGTCTTGTTGCTAAATAAAATCACTTAAAATATCGATATGTTTAACATCAATGAAGCACAATTCAGACGACAAACTTTTTTGTTGTTAGTATCATTGTGCTTCATTGATGTATAAATTGCTTCAATCTGTTTGAATCGTAATACTTTATCTCTTTTAAAACGCTTTGAAATTTTAATTTTGTAATGTTTGAAAAATTAATAAATTGGATTAAATGTATCGATTGACTAAGACTCTAATATCATTTTAATATCTCAGGGGTAGATGGAAGCTCCATGAAACCTTCCATCAGTAAAATTATGTGTCACATGTAAATAGAACAAAAAAATTAATGTGAATAAGTTAAACAATACATATAAGGGCGCCAGAACGTAAGCAAGTAGTAAGAAATAGATTAATATGTAAACCAAATTGATTTCTAATAAGTAAAGATGAGAATTTATGATTACGAAGCTCCGCCATTTGCTTGTTATTATCCTGCGTTATGAATCCTCTCTTGCTCTTGTCAGAATTCTAACTGAAGTTGTAAGCAAGTTGACGCCGCTTTACTATCTATCAAACGGCAAGTGATGTAATGCTGATGTGGCGTTCTGGTGGCGATGATGGGATCGGGGTAAGTAGTTGCATAAGTCAGAAGTAAACTGCTAAAGTTATCAACGATTGCCCGCTCCCCGGCGGAGATGAGGTCCACAGGACAACTCCTGAGGCCCTAGACTGGCTCGCATACATAGATTTATCCCTCTGGCCTAACCACCATACAAAAGATGAAGAAGAAGCTATTCTCCTGTTACCCAGTAAGTATGTACAATAGACTAGATATACCCGCCGTCATAGAAATAACAGAAAGGATAAAATTGGGAATCCAAATTGTAAAGGATTCATTTGAAGAAGCCGCCATCTTAGAGTGGGATTGTCGTGGGTAAAATTGTACACACCTCTTAATGCGAAATAACCCCCAAAAGGTACAACATTTCCGTTTGTATACAGTCGTATCTTGGACACAATACATTCCATGGCGTCGATAATGTGAATTGACCGATGTGTTTGTATTATTTGGGTCATTTTTCTGCCATTTCTTACAAAGAAAATTGAAGTACAAAGTCAAACGGAGGCCTTCAATAAAAAAATAAATTATTGTATCGGACATCCTCTCTTCAAAGCTGAGCAGTTCTTTGACGAAGATTCGAAGGCAAAGGGTTGGAGAAAAGACACGTTATTTATCTTTTAAGTTTATTTTGATGAACAATTCTTTCGACAATAAGAATTTTTTAATTAAATCCCGATTACTTTGAAAAGGAAGTTTCTAGGAGGTAGATA
The DNA here is from genome assembly GCA_917563855.2 of Limnephilus lunatus. Lineage (NCBI taxonomy): Eukaryota > Metazoa > Arthropoda > Insecta > Trichoptera > Limnephilidae > Limnephilus > Limnephilus lunatus. The sequence continues at coordinate 85,878,993 of OU830594.1, forward strand.
ATTTTTCCATGATCTCAAAAGCGTTATTAAAATTAAAACCATAAAAAAATATGTAGGAGCCTACCCACACAGACTAATTATATTTATATATATACATAAAAACCATACCTCACGTTTAAAATCGAAATAGCATAATACCATGATTTTGGTTAACGACCATTGGTTGGCTACCATATAAACAATAAATTAATTTGAAGTTTATGTGGTAGTAATTACTTTTAATTAATTAGATGTTTTTATGGTAGTAACTACTTTCGATTAATGTTTTGTTTATATGGTAGTCGCCTTTAGTTTGGATACCTATATTAGAAACAAAATTAGTATGTGTAGGTAGATACTTAGCAATATTTTTGTTTTGTTTTTAATGTGGAATACAAATAAATAGGTAATCTTTTTGTTATTAATTCAACTTGATCCGTACAAAACAATGCGATTCTTTGATAGATTCCAATTTCCAACGAACTAACTTTCTCTTCAGTATAATATGTTACGTGCGATTGCTGTGTTTGTTCCACTGACATTTTATTGAAATATGCTTCTTGCCGTTGATTCCTTTGGTACCGAGGCAGACACAATGCGTTGTTGAGAACTTGAGAACGGCTTGTCTTTCACAGGAAACCTAGCGGAATTTTGTCCATACAAACTTATTACTCGATTTACTCTCTGGATTTTGATACCTACTATTTCAATTTTTTTTAAATATAATATAGATATCGACCACTAGCGCATCGGTGCGTTTTGCTTTTATCGATAAGTTCTTATAGGAATTAGGACCCTCCAAAAATGGTTAAAACTGCCTGGTTTGAACCTTTGAACGCCATCAACAGACGTTCAGTATACAAACCAGACAATGTGTTTTTAAAAAGTATTTTCTTCCATACAGTTAAAAAAAATCTTTAAAAATAGGTTCAGGTTTGCAGGAGAGAAATTAGGAACCCAAAATATAAATTTTGATGATTTTATTTAGGTATTGTCAGCCTGAGGTGCAGTTTTCCATTTCGCTCAGTATTAGGAGGGAGTAAGAGCGACAGTGACAGCAACAGTTTGGTTCATATTATTGTTAAGGTTTCCTTCTTTTTAACACCTCAACTGTAAAAGTCTTGCAAACTTGCTAACTTTTATGCCTCCTCCCTCTTAAAATACTGTCTCTTCAAGATAATTCTAAATTACCTTGCGTTTTGTTTTGTTAATAATTATTATAGTACCTGTTAATTTATGTAATGTTCCTTGTTTTGTTTTGTTTTGTTTATCTTAAACTATTTGAATGTTTTACTGGATGAACTGAACTCCAACTTTTTATTTTATTTATTTTATTTCCCTATCCCCATAGGGGGCTACGTTGGACCTCGTCGCTGCTTAATCTTTAGTTACAAATCTATTTGCGCCTCCACCAATGACATGTGCAGGATTGAGGCTTGATCAGGCGACCCTGACTGTCCTTTTGTACTGCCTCTGACTACTCAACGCTGAATTTTCTTTTAGTCCTCGGGTATTTTACCCCAACTATTCAGTTAACATTCTTTGAGGCTTTATTGAGTGGTTGGCTAAGGGACACGGAAGCCAAGCGTGGTTTATGGTCAGACCGAAGGCCATTAATATTTTTAGTTGGTATTGCCAATTGATTTGAGATTTATTGTATTTTTTATGTTCTCTATTTTATACAAGTTTTTACACGATGCAATGCCGCCTCATGGAGCCTCATGAATGATTTTTTATTTTGCCCTATTTAATTCATATTTGTCTTACTAACCTATTTTTTTGCATTTTGTTTTTCCTGTTAAGCACTTGCATACTGCTTACTAACATCGTATGCAGGAATGCTGGAGGTCTAGATTCGTTCAAAATAAATAAATGTAGCTTTCTTTTAAAAAAATTAGAATCTTGCGAAAGCCTTGAAGGAGTAACCAAATGTTACTTATACCAGGGCGGGTAAGTAAGGTAAGACACAGGTTATAGGGAAATATTAAAGCCTCCAGCTTAGAGTTTACATAAAACCATTTAGATGAGCTTGTTAAAAGATTGGCAAAAGAACGATAACCAAAAATAATTGGTTAAAAGTTCAGAATTCTACACCACAGTAATTACATTTCAAAGAATATTGTATGAATTAACAAAGCGTGAAAGCCTTCGGGGAAATATTATCCACTTTTAACTCGATTTAGTGCAGAAATTATTAATTTTGGAAGGTAGTGGGAATTTGTAAAACAACCATTTTGGCGTGAAAGCCTTTTGAAATCAGGCATAATGGGCTGCTTTAGTAGGGAAGTGTATTATTTTCCACCTTTTTAAAACGTGAAGGTAAATTGATCAATTTGTTCCCACTGTCAGTGAGAAATCTGTTTTAGAACAAAAACGATAAAACTCTTCATCACTGTTAAAAATGAAACGTGACGCAGCGGGTTGTCCGGATTTTGAAATTTATAAAGTAAAATCTGTAAAAAAAAACATTGATTAAGAAATAAATAAAGCACCTTTTATACCTTTTTGGGAAGACTGATTAAGAAAATTTTGCTTTAGACTTTATATCAAATGGTTTTGTTCGTTTGTTGCCTTCATTACGTTTTTTTTCATTCGCTCCACGCAAAAGGCCATAAGGAAAAAATCCCTTATTTAGGGGTGCTGTGAGGAGGGTCGTTTCACGGAAAGGAAATTAAGGAAGGAGAAAGGTATGACGGGTGGGTAGAAATGGGTCCAGGAATGACGGATGTGTGAACACATCCCTCCCACTGCCGTGCAAGGCGATGCGTCGAGAGAGTCCGACTGAAGAGTTCTAGGTTGGTTCTAGCTTTTGACCGGTCACTGGCTGAGTTGGCATTACGGTTGGGTCCCACCCTGGTGTCCTTTGTTCGATTCCCCGGCTGGCTCAGTCCTCCATCACGACTCAATCAACATTTTCCGCTTACTGTGGCGGTAGTACGAAATTTTCAAATATTTTTGGGTTATTCGTCACCCGGCAACGTTTGTTTTTCTTAAAAAAAAAGTTCACCTTCAATCAGTCTATTCCAAACCGGTTTGGCACGTTGTAGGTAGGCAGACGCATTTGACACTAAAATCTAGACAAACCTCACCTCATCAACCCGGGCACCCCTGCTAAGTCACCAAACGTAGCGAACCACTTGGAGTGACCTATGGCAAGGGTGTTGATTATCCAATAGAGGGTTTCTGGAGCGGCTGTACCTATACCCACCTTCCAAATTATCACAGAATAAAGAAGAAAACTATAACTATCCATCATACAAATTTAAATAGAAACGAATGTTCCATTCAGCACGCGCACTGACTCACTTATGCGTGAGTAACACAAGTGGATTCTTGCCGTGCCACCATGCCACATGTACACAATTTATAAATCTTTTTTTTTAACAAGACTAACATATACAATTCCTTGTTTCTCAATTACTTGTTTATTAAACCTCCGTTGTCGGAAAATCGGTGGGACTACTGTCAATTTCCATTAACCATTTCAAAAATATAATTTACACGCACGACACAAAAAGGTATTGGCAGTTACCGACTAAAATAAAATATTCAGAAACATTCAACTGTCGTCAGTTTAGATTGCATGTCCGTAAATTGAACACAGAATTCAGCGAATATTGATTATTGGTTCGAGGCCATAATTGCCTGCAAGAGGGAATATATTGAATAATATTTTGTGCTGTTCTGGTTATTATGATAACGGCAATACTGTTGGCGTAGCAAAAGAAAAAAGAGCCCGCGGGCAAATAAATTAACAATGGCGGTTGATTTTTTTGTTATTGTTATTGCTGGTGATTGTAACATTATAGGGCCATTTTTGTGAGTCAATCACCTCAAGGGCTTTTTATTTAATTATAGAGAGATTTTTTTAAAATCATAATTATTGTAACCATCCGTATATAAACTATATTTTTGGTCGTTCTTTTTAACTAGGTAATGGATTTCTAAATCATAACTTCATTATTATTTGATCTTTAAAAAATGGAGATGATTTAAGAAATAAGCACAAGAATACCAACTAATTCCAACCGTCTGGAGCCAGCGATAATATGGCATCCCAAATTGGGGTATGTTGTTAGGTTTAATATATTGGGAAGGGGAAGGATATGTACCTCATTAAACAGATCTGGTCACAAAACACGGATAAAGCCATTTGAATGGTTATCCCCAGAAATTCTGAATGATTGTCCTACACCAGGGCGACACTTATAGTATCTTCCACTGTAATGGAATGGGAAGCTATTTGCTTTATTAAGGTTGATATACGGTCAGATCCAAACTAATGATGTTTTTGTGACTCTGTCTGTAAATCCGGTTCAATAAATTTTAGAAATTGGATATGATTTGATTTTCAAAATAGGAACAATTTTTTTAAAAAATTTAAGAAAGTGGTTAGATACAAAATTAATTTTATTTTAATAAAAAAGTCAATAATTCTGGATTTGATTTTTTTCTTAGAATATTTTTTTTATTTTGTTATGATCAGGTTTTTCGTTTTATTTTTGTTTTATTCCTGAAATATGCAGATTGTATAGGCCACGCATATTATATAATTGCAGACTGGGATGCTTGCTGGAGAAATCCTATAGTTATAAAATCCGTGATTTTTTTCACGGACTGCTCTGAGAAAACAAAACGCGTGAGAATGATGGGAGGCATTATATTTACTCCCAATGGTTCCAAAACGGCTATTACTAAGTACATACCTACATGAAATCGCCAAATTAATAAAAATAAAGGTTATACTCTAAGGTTTCAACTAACCATAATATATTTTCTCTGCAGTATTCGGCAGAGCGAAACCACGTTTATGCATACTTCGCTATTTTTATGATTTTTGATAGGACCCTGCTTCTATTTGGTTTGCCCTTTTATGCAATATCTTCTTGGGGAATCACCGAATTACTTTTACATTAACTTGTCATACATTCACCTTTCTCCATCCATTCACTTAACATATCCGACTTTTGAAACTGTCTAAGCATCCGTATTTTAATATTATTGGAAAATCTTATTGTTTTGAGATATTGCTTTAACCGTTCTACGTTCCTTCGTTGTTTCACGCAAATACGAGTACACCACATAAATCTCATTTTTGCTGCCTTCAACACCCGAATGCATCACGTCAAATACCAGGGAAAGTTATCGTTATTTATTTTGGATTATTACACTGTGTTGCACTACCTCCATTTTAGCCAACGTTTTGGACAACATTATAGAATCCATCAGCAGGGCAGGTGTGTAATCGACGGTTGTGATTTTACGGATTCTTTTACGAAAGAATCCATAAAATCGCAACGTTTGATTACACACCTGCTCTGATGATGCACATTGCAATGCCGTCCGAAACGTTGGCTAAAGAAAAAGGTAGCGCAACATGGCGGAACATAGCGCAACCCAAAAATAAATCACGATAATACTTTTGACCGTGAAGATCTCAAATCAAATCCATAATAAGTGTTTTCGTATTTTTATATAGTGGCTTAATAGGGGACGTAATATTTATTTGCTAATTTAAATGCGTTTTACTTTGATTTTTTTACAAAACATATGTGTTAGACATGGGATTAACGGTAGATAAACTACTGTAGGTGAGTTTTAGGTCCCCAAGCAGCAGACCATTTTGTGAAATGTGTGTTACACCACTGAACAAACCACGATAGTTAGGTTGCTGCCATTATTGGCAAAGTACTGCCATATTATTGGCTTTATTTCAGGCCAAGTTTGGCAATGGACATACAACAATATCGTTGCGGTTCAGTAATTTGGTTGGCTCGGTATTTTTAATCAAATTATTTTAAATCATAACATATAATTGTCGGAGTATCTTGGTAATTAATTATAATAAACAACCACGATATAACCAATTTTCGACTCCTAACGTTTTCATCCCGCGACAAAACATCCTCGACAAAATATCCTACGGGCAAAATATCCTCCGGACAAAACATCCTTCAACAAAATATCTACTAAAACCTAACGTAACCTTATTTTACATTTTACTATTTATAAACAAGAATTTATTGTTTTTACAGGATGTGTGTATTATTTTGTTAGGTTAAGTTTGGTTTTAATAGATATTTTGTTGGGGGATGCGTTTTCCGTAGGATATTTTGTCGCGGGATGAAAAGTCGCGGAACCTTTGGAGGCAGTGGGGCTATAACAGTAAACATTTTGGAGACATCAGTTTTTTTTAAAATCTGAATAGGTCACACTTCAAGGATTTTTTAGATCGGTGGTTTTACTGCTGAATTTGATATCTACATGTGGTCTGGAGTCCCCTAGACACTCGAAAAACTCTAGACTGCGTGAAAAATGGGCAATCCGTTTGATAGATACCCCTATCTTATAATACTGATTGTAGTCTTTACGACCTCTGCGTCAGGTGGGTTGCTACGCTAGTTCCACAGGTACTTGCGCAATTGAAGTGAAATAACAATGAACTGCGCTATACAAATGAAATAATTAGTATTATTATTTATACAATGGATGCCATTTTTTTCGAAACAATGTACAGTCTAAGCGCCAAAGGCGTGCTCAACATTTACACAGTTGACTATGATGATGAGAAATAGTAATTATTATCATTACATAGTATAAAATGAAGTCGCTCAAAATGTATATGCGCTAAGATCTTTTAAAGTACGCAACGGGTTTTCATGCGATTTTCACCAAATAGATAGAGTGATTCAAGAAGAAAGTTAATATGTATAATACATGCTTATTATAGTGGAGAAATGTCGAGAAATTAAAATATTCAATTCAGGCAGCGGGCAGCTTATCTAGCGGGTGGTGTGGATTTTATAAAGGTTGGGTAATGGCGTTGTGTTTCGTCTGCTAGTCTTAATATATAAAACAAAGTCTGGTTAGTTATACCATTTATAACTCAAGAACGGCTGAACTGATTTTTATGATCTTTGATTTGTTGGATTTGTCTCCGCCCCGAATAGCAGAATAGCTATTAAAACGTCGGAAAAATTCACGATAAAAAATATTATGAAGAAAATTCTTTTGCTCGTACATTTTATATGGAACGAATTTTCATTTTTGATAGAGCTCCAGCAATATTGTGATAAATATAATATTGAATATTGAGTGGATTCAAAAACATCAAATGTCAATGCGCTGATTGTTTTGCTTTTGTTCTTGAACATATAATATTGCCTCTTTTTCTTACACACTAAATTTCAATAGTCAAAAATGAGACAAACGGTGAACGTATATCTGCACCCCTCCAAAGGAAAAATACAAAAATTATAATAAATCTCCCTCACACGTATAAAGAAAATGAAACGCAATTCCCGCAAGTAAGTGGAAAAGTAAGAAAATCACAAAAAATATAAATCCGTAGACAACGCCATCTCTGATACTGAAAAAAAACAAAACACGGACGCGCATCGATAATTGCTTCATTGTGTAATTTTTAACTTAATAAAAAAACTGTATTTAATTCAGCTAATAAGTTAACAACAGTTATTGATTCTGAGGTGGTACGAAGTTCACCGGGTCAGCTAGTAAATAATAAAATCTACTACACACATAATTGATAAACCTAAGCAAGTCATTTTTATTTAGAGAAATTGGTTTGGGCATGTAATTCATGTTATTAAAACAAAAAATTCTCTCAACAGTAACAAAGTAAAACGAGATCCAGCTAATATTATTTATTTCTTTTTCATTTCGGCTTTCGCTTTCAAATTGATAACGTTCCATTACACGCCATAAATAAATAGCTCAAGAATTCTCTCAGTCCCCAATCCTGCTGCGTCTACAAAATGTATTAATATTAATTTCAGTTATTAACAGTAAGAAAATTAAATAAATTACTAAAATGGGTTATGACAAGAATTCTGGTTCGCGATCACAAAAAGCTGACCAATTAAAATTGAAGCCCAGAGTGGTCACAATTACAGACTTGTAAAACTTTTAAAACGAAGCCTGAAATTAAATTCGGAAGAATTAACGTTGAAGTTTTTCTTTGATGATCAAAATCTGGGGAGGTTTTATTCAAAATGGCGAACCTTAAACTAATTACTTAAACCCAAATAATTTTGCAGAGGATTCGAAAATGTCCAAAACGTAATTTTTGTTGGTCAAAATTATAATTTACAAAAACACGTCACATCGGAACAAAATATAGTAAAACCGAAAACTGATAGTAAAAATTGTTGACTGCAGAGGTAGGTACGTATATAATAGAAAGTTTTCAATTTTAAGCACTTATCATTGGTAAGTTGGTTCTGAACATAGAAACTTTCTGTTATTGCCAACTGTGTTGACGGCCTCGTGTGAAATTTTCCGGGACATGAAATCACTGTACATCATTCAGTAGTTTATATTATAATATGCCACTCGAAGGGCAAGAATCTTAACTAGCGATCCGGAGGTTGCGGGTTCGAATCTCAGCTTAAGAAAGTATTTTTTTCAAATGATTTGTGCTTTTAAAATTAAATAATTAAAAATAATACAAGGCATATTTGCTCCTTGTTCCAGAGTAAAAGATACTGGTGAAAGACCACCATTTAGAATTGAAACGTTGCTTGAAATGGCTTTAACGGTGTTTGGTGACTTAATCTGAATAGCTAGTTTCTTCCCCACCTTCCTCTTACCCATCCTTCCCCCCACTTACCTTCAGCTTCACAACATGCCCCAATTAGGGATGCAATAGTCTCACTGGCTCCAGACGGGAAGTGGGAAGGGGAAGGAGATAGGTAATAGGAAAGTGGGGCTGGCTATTCAGATCTTATCGGCTACCCGGTTAAACACGACTAAACCCATTTAAAGCACCTTTCTATTCTGAATAGTGGTCTTACACCAGGGCGATACTAGGAGTATCTTCTACTCTGGAACGTGGCGCAAATATACATTACATTATTTTTAAATGATTAATTTTTGAAAAAGCACAGAACGATTAAATAAAATTTACTTGCGCACGCCGAGATTTGAACCCGTGACCTCCGGGTTGCTAGTCGAAAGCCTTACCCCTCGATCACGTAGGCCGTCAAATTAAAAATGTGTATGTATTTTCATGCGCTTCGTCTTTTCTAATCGTAAACAGCAATACTGCATTGTATTGCAGTTTCGCTGAAAATGAATGCAAAGGTTTTGACTTTAGAATTTACGGAATACAAAGGGATGCGGAGAATCGAGGCATGTATGAATGGACCGCGACAGATCTATAGTGTTCTCCACCTTGTGTATCTGAGATCCATTCTAGAAAAATCTAAGCACTTAGTTATGTATAAAAAATAATGAAAAAAGGATCGCCAAATAGGTAAATATATACAAAATTGGGCACTTACCAAATATAAAGTGTCTATAAAATAATATTTTTCTGATGTTTCGGGAATAATTTTACGTTTCTATTGTTTATTTTTATAACTCTGTTATAATTTGATTTGTATGTACGTACAACCTGTCTTCTTATGGTTACCAATGTATTAGACAATTTTTTGTTTCATGTAGTTTTTCATTTTATAATTTTTGGTGTCATATTACTTTCTTATAAATTTAATTATTTTTACTCTCTTTTACGTGTCTTATTAGAGGCAAAGTCATAAGGAGGAAATCCATTAATGGATTTGTTTTGGCTATGTTACTCAAGTGCAAACTGAAAAAATGTGAACTGTCGATATCCCGAAAATGAATGTGTAATTCACACGCGGTTGAAGTGAAACTAGAAAGTCGCTAGATGTCGCCTTCTTTTGATTGTTTTTTTAAGTGGTTTGAAGATATGATATTGATTTCACAAAATAAAAATGTTGTTTTTTGGATTTCGTAGGAGTCGAACCCCCGTTCGCTTGATGTCTGTCTCTCTGGCCACTGAGACTTGTCAGGCACCTTGCCCACTTATTTGTGTCTAGATGTATAAAAGAATTGGAATAAACAATGTTTATACTGGTTATTATTAAGGTGAAATATATCTCCTAGATCAGAATATTTATTTCCGAGATTGTGAAGTCTCGGAATCGGGGAATTTTGGTAACCTGTGTTGTTAAAGTAAATGAGTAGTAAAAAATGTCGGCAAGATCTTTTGAAAATATGAATGTTGATTATTTGAAGTAATTTAGGACAGTCAATTTTGTAATGCAGTATGTTATGTAATAATATTAAATCTGTCTTAATTCTTCTTTCTGAAAGTTTTAATAGGGACATTTTATCGAATAGGTAATTATAATCAATATTTAGTAAAGGAATATGGAATTTATAGTTTATAAACCTCAGGAACTTATGTTGAATCTTTTCAATGCTGTCGAAATGAACATTGTAAAATGGAGACCATAACGTAGAATTATACTCTAGTTGGCATCTGACATTTATATAATATGATAAACGTGCCTAAATTATTGAAGTCTTTTGCAGCTCTCAAAATAAATCCAAGAGTTTTAAGGACCTTATTATATTAGGACTGAGTATTTGTGTTGAACTGAGTTTTGATCCATTTCCATTTCAACTGAATTTCAAGTCACTAACGGCGCTAAAGAAGTTTCACTTTAGTAAAAATAATTTATTAAAAATAAAAATAAAACTCTTGATATGGTAAAAAATAAACTAAAATGTATTTTCCTGTTAAATTATCAATTCAATCCTCTGTGCTATTCTCGGAAAGGTATTTCACTTGACAGATCGGAAATTCCAGATTAGTATTTCGCAGATTGAACAAATAAATAGGATCGGGACCTCGTCGTTAAATGGTTCACCACCAATAAATTGCCTCCTACTCGCTGTGCGCACAAAACTGAGTGGGTTTCTGGGAATAGTTGGTAATATTGTTTAATCAACAAGCTCCTAATTAATACAAACACGTTGAATCCATCCTTATTTGCTTACGCTAAGCCTTAGTCTAATTCGAGATCAATAATACGCTGTTCAATGGTATTGAAGAACATTTTTAAAGCTAAGTGAACATGATTATTTCATATTTGTTTTTAGCATCGTTTCTCAAACTTTTTAGTGCCACGATCTCCTTAAAAACAAATAAATAAAGTTTAAAAACCTTACATCCCGCTGAAATAGTTTTACTAACACGCATATTTTTATTGATTGCTATATTTATGTATGATTGCAAGATTCTCACCCGAACTAAATGCTTTATATTTATAATTTATTGTTATTATTTATAGAAATCACGTCGAGGTCACCATTTATAGCTGCGGGGATAGTACAACTTACCTGGACATACTCTTACCATGCTATAAAGGTCGCGGGAATGTAGAAATAATAACGATTAAAATAAATAAAAAAAATATTTCTTATTTGTTTTTAGTATTATTTCTCAAACATTTTTGTGTCGTGACACCCTTGAGAGCAAATAAATAAAGTAAAATACAAATATATATTTTAGTTTGACAAAGTTTTGTAAGAACACGTTCTTTTTCAACGTGAGCGATGAGCGCCCAGATCAAACCACCCAATTGTAACTTCGCGTTTAAATTATTGAAATAATGTTTTATTTTTATGTAATGAAGCCTAAAATAATAAACTCGAAGTTGTACAAAATAGGGGGATGAGAATGATTTTGAAATGGAATACTTGAATGTGAGGCAACCCAAAACCTGTGATAAAACATTTTTAAAACCATTCATTGAAAATCTATTTGATAAAGACAAACGTAACTTCAAAGGCTTATATCCTAAAACTATACTTTTTGGCTTAATACCCTAAAGTATTTATCGTGCGATTTTACCTCTTGTCAATAATTCTTGCAATATTTTTTTCTATCATCCCGGATTTACAGCGGGAATAAAATTAAGTACAGCTAACTTTTTTTCCAAATTTTGCGAGAAATATAAAATAAGTTGAATTTTTTAAAGTGTTTTTAAGTCGGAAGGGATGGGGTAAGGAAAGGGAGCAAAGTAAGGGTAGGTGAAAGCGTAATATCAAACCAGTAGAATGAAGAAGTGCTACAATTAATGGGACCTACTTCAGATGCCAGAGGAAATATAAAGAAAAATAATCAATTATCGCTACATTTTAATCGTTACAGTAACTACATTATTTTGAATAAGTCAAGTTTTATCGAGAAGATTTTTGTCGACATTTTTTGAACAGAATGTTTTTAATGTTGGAATTTTTATGATTCTTGGCACTTTAGCAAAAAAAGAAACTTACGGTGAGCTCCAGCACTCCAGAAATTGCGCACACTTCTATGTGGATGTTTTAATTCATTTCGTATCAGTTTTGAAATATCTACTTAGATGTCAAAAATTTAGATGTGAACGTGACGTCAAGTTCTTTTTACTGCACTTTTTATTTATCAAATTGATAAAACTTAACTATATTAGCCAATGGGACTATTACAGCATCGTCAAATTAGGGAATTTAGGAGACTGAAAGAAATAAAGGAGATAATAAAGTGTAAGGTAACGAGGATCTTGTTTATTAATATCCTATTACCAAACATAGATACAGCCATTTTAAGCATCTACTTGGTTAGCACTTTGAAACGAATTGGAAATGTACTTTAAAACGGAAGTGTTTGTCCGTATCCAGTATTTCTGTGAATAGAAGACCTTACTTAGAAAAAAATTATGTTCCTATTTTCTCTTCACAAGATCTGGAAGTTGGATCTTGTATACCCACCTACTTAATTAATTATAAACCACCTTATATTTTTTTAATAAATTTTGGTTTAACAAATCGGTAAGAAATTATATAATTTCTTCAAAGAAACGTCACTTTTTCAATGACAATTCACATTTAAAAGTTTATTTTAATATGGATAGGCACCATTAAATTCACGAAATGCGAATGAAAAATATAAAAATAATAATCCATATAAAAAGACGATTTCAAAATAATTATAATCAGTAAAACGGCCACCATCTTGAACCGAAAACGAAATGTACAAACAAATTTACAAACAGACAAAATGCAAAACGGTCGAGATAAAACGGACCTTCACTACGCTCAGTTAACTCAGCACAGGTTTAGAGTCAAGGGGCTTCATGCTCTGTTACGGAAGCCATCGTAATTTTCCTATGTCCAAACCTCTAATCTTCCCCATTCTTGCTGTCACAATAAATTAACCTAATTTATAGGGAGTGTAGGACACAACTTTCCATGCGTGAATTCCGCGATATGCGAAATTATATAACAGGAACAAAATGTCAGCAGATACAGAATTAATGGCACGCGACGCCGTTTAAGATATATTTTTATACAAGACCATTAACAACCCCCTACCCACACGAACGCCAAAAACACTTTGTAAAAATATTACTAATTCTATTTTATTTTTATTTTTAAATCATGTATATTATCGAGGCTTCTGACTCACACAATGTTGTCATTTTTTGCCTCATCTGTTTTTAAATTATAATATTATCTTTAATCTCTAATGATCTTTAAAAGGTGCTTAGTCCTTTTATATTCATTTTATATAAAAATTCACTTTCAAATATTTTCCAGTTTACATGATCTAATAAATTTCATTATTCTCGATATGGCATGAAACTCGGTTGAGGCTATTAAATTCTGAACTTCCGATGGGTTCGAGGTCATTAATATTGTCACTCTCTGTCGTTCATATTTAATGCACTTTGATAATGTGTGCTCGACATCTTCAATTTGTTCACATATCGAGCACATTGGAGAATCAGAGAGGCCTATCAAACACAATATTCTTCCCATTAGTGCATGTCCGGATCTTAATCTAAAAATGATTCTCATTTCTGATCTTTTCAGATTAACCTCAGTGAACCATGGTTTTTTAAACGGTTCATTTTGGAGCTTTCTGTCCCATATTCCCTTATTGGTAGACAATGTTTCAAAACGATTATTCCACATATTATTACATATGGAATTTATCTTTTGGGAGTAATCTTCAGCTTCTGGCGTCCAGTCGTAGATGCTTCCATTCACACATGCTTCGTTTGCCAACAAATCCGCCTCTTCATTCCCATGTATTCCTACATGAGATGGAATCCATTGTAAACATATGGACACATCTTTCTGCTGTAGCCGCCTTATTTGTTCAACAATATTGTAGCCTATTTTCCTACAGGGAACTCCTTTCTGAATACTTTTAATATGTTGAAGTGCACTTTTAGAATCGCTTAATATTACAACTTGTTTCCACTTATTTTTAATTGCATATTCTACTGCTTCTTTGATTGCTATCAATTCTGCATTCATAATAGTGCAATTTGTATTCAATTTTATTTGAAATATGTGGAACGCTTCACGATTTTGCGTGTCATCCTTGCGCAGGGGCCATGCTAATCTTCTCTGTATCGTTCCAATTTTAGTATATGTACTGCCGAAGCGAGTACAATATTACTAATTCTAAGATTCAATTGAAGGAGTAACTATTTAAATCCTAAGCTATACAAAGGGTTAAGAGACGTACCTGACTTAAACCAAAGATTTCTGAGGTTATCTGGAGAAACATTTGTAAAAACTAAGATATTTAAAAAAAAATTGGACAGTTAAGGTCAGGGCGGTGTTTTGGGCGGTTATTCGGCAGAATGACTTGTGACGACATGTGAAATAAATTTTTGTTTATTTCTAAAAAAAAAATATAAAAAAATGTAACTGGAGACCGGAAAAAGAAATGTAATGCGAGAGAAATAATATACAGTGCGAAGACAAATAATATCAGGAATCACTGGTTAGAGTAGTCAGGTATAGGTAAAGGTAGGTCTCTTAAGAGGAATACACGAGCCATAAATACGAGATATAATTCTTATTGTTTCTTATGTTGCCACATCTAATTAGTAGTAAGCATAAAAATCACTTGGCAAACGTAGTCCAGAAACGTTCGATTTAAGCGAAAAAATGGTTTAAGTTTATTTTCTAAATAATTTTATAAGAAAGAAAAAAGTTAATCATCGGAATTTTTTGCAAAAAATAGTAGACATAAAATTGTATTTTTTAAGAGTCGTTTCTTATGAGCGTTTATAATTTTCGAACGAAAAAAGTACTAAAAGTAGTAGATTAAGCTTAATTGAGGCCAAAAGCCAAAATACTCGTACTAGGTATCAAATCTGAATAAAAATTATAAACCCAAATTTAAAAAAGTATATATTTAGTACGGTTGTTTGCTATTTTAATTTTATATATCGATTTATAAGCCATTAAGGATTCTATTTTTCAATATTTTAGATTCAAGTTTGGAAATTATTTGTACGTTAACGATTTTGTTCTACCTATCGTGTTAATATAATGAAATAGGTATAAGAAAAACATGATGGTACGTTTTTAGATTTTCAAGGCCAAAAGTATTTTAGTTATTTGTTTTTGGGGTGTTATGCCGTGTTATTCTACCTCCTTCTTTAGCCAAATCCACATATCGTGAATTCACATCTGTTGGATCTGCCGGATCTCCCTGATGATGGACACAGTAACGCTGTCCGAAACGTTGGCTAAAGAAGGCGGTAACGCAACACGGCATAACACCCCAAAAACAAAAAACGAAAAAAGCATTTTGATGGGTTCAAATTTTTAATAAAAAATTACTGATTCACGTTAGAACACAAATTTATCGCGTATAAATTTAAAATTTCGACCGAAAAAATGCCTTATTAGAATTTTTTTATTTTTATTGGTGCCCTTTTTTACTCATTTAAAGTAGGCTCTAGCGTGTTTAAATTGCACTTTATGGAACGCGCGTTTTTTAAAGTTACCATGGCAACATCAACAAATCAACAAAATGTGAAGTCTAAATGTCAACTTTTAACTATAAATCTGACAGGAATATTTTAAACGTCAAATAAAACATTACAAATGTTTCAAAAATTTTATTCAAGGTTTACATTCTTTTTTACATCGTTTACATTCTAATTATTTAAATGGATGTGAAAAGAGCAGTTCGTATTATTTGAAATATTAATACCTCCGTTTTTTAAATCAACCCCTTTATTTATCCTCAACAGACATTGCAATTTCGAATGTATGGCCCACATAGTCGATGCTTTGTACTGTTCCGACATTTTCTGAAGGTAAGCAAGCACAACTCGTTCGTCTACATCTACTACGTTTTGCTCCTCCATCCATGTTATGAACCTTTCATATTCTGTTTTATAAACGTTGTTACGATACGCCCCTGAAGCGAGTAAATACGAGAGCACAGAACACAGCACAAGTCCACACGGCTCGGCCGCCGCCTCTCCCCGCCCCGTATCCTGTTTCTCCTTGCCTCTCCCCCGTGCCCTGCCACTCGGCATTCCCGCTGCGCTCGCCACAGAAGAGATCTGAGCGCCTTTGAGAACGCACGCTCGCGGCTCACTTGTAGCCGGCGGACCCAATTCAATGGGGCCGCGATGTATTATTGAAATACTTTTGAGTAGAATCAGTCTTTTGCCACTATAGTTCGGTCTGTTTAGACTACGAAAGTGCCTGATGAAGCTGCCACATGAGACGAGGTTCCTGCCAACCTACATGTAAGCTGTATCTTGATTTCCTCCTTAAATGTTGTCCGTAATTCAGTGAAATGTAGGGCCCCCGCGGAAATCACGACTCGGAGAGTTTCGTTTTGAGAGAGAGTCAGAGAGAGTTAAACACTTTAGCTAGGTTTGTGTAATTTGCATTTCTTGTAATTGAATTGTACTGTAGAAACCTATGTATGTGTTTGAGTTTACAATACATGTCTAAATGATTTAACATTGTTATTATTCTGCTACGGCGGGAGGATTGTTGACCAGTGAGGATCCCGTGGGTCACCGGAGGATGAAGAGAAGTTCCCTAGCCTTGAGCTGCCCACCCCCCTGAATAGAGAGTACCATAGTCCCGCTGAGAGCTAGTCAGGGACGTGTTTTGGGCCCTGGTGTTGGTTTAGAAGCCGACATCGAGGCACCCTAACAATTGGCGCATCAACGTGGAGCCTGGAATTTTTTTTCTCTATCCCGGTCACTTTGCGGGACCCTTCTTTGTCAAAATCCTCCCCCTAACAACTGTCGCCCGATCGTGGGGTTGGAATTTTTTTTTCTCTATCCCGGTCGCTTTGCGGGACCTTCCTTTGTCGAAATCCTTCCCGCATAACAACTATTTTGTAAACATTAATTATGCCTTGTTATTCTACAGTGAATCCTGTGAAAAAACCACAGAAACCAATATGTAAATTAGATCCATAACGGATCTGACTGGAATTATAAATTGCATCGCAAGTTGAAACAACGGCCATTTTGAGTACCCGAAACGCCGCGAATCTGATTGCGCACGCGTCACCAAACAGCGAGCGCGTAGCAACAGCAATCCGCGCCAAATCCAACGGCCTTTGTTACACGCGATATTCCGGATTGTGCGCGCAAATGCCTTGTTCCCGCCGATATCCTAACCGACTGTTGCTAGGCTGCGTTTTAAATCCAAACCGTTTTTTATGACTGAACCGGGATACCAACGGAAATCATTGATTCTGGAACCCCAGTTATTTTGCGAATTCCTTAATGAAAATTTCGGACTTACGTATTTTTATTATTTCTGCACAATATACCAATTGGCCCACTTGTGTCTGTCAAATTAGTACAATGTAATGTTTCTCCAAATGGACAAAATAATGACTTTCTTTCCCCATTGTACATTATAGGTACTGTTTTTTTTCAGCATAAGTGAAAGTGAATTGTGTTTTTTCCCTTACATAAGTGAAAAGTGGAATAATAATAAAGCCAATGACTGATTCCATGAATAAATAAAACAATTTTAATATGGTTGGATGCAATAAACCCCATATTCAGTCATTTTCATCCGGAAGTTTGTCCTTTATTTGCCAGAAATGTGCCTTTTGTGAACTTTAGTGCCTTTCTCAGTGCAAAGTGTTTTGTGAAAATAAAAAACCTGTTTTCTAAAGGTCAGTCCTGGCAAAATTTTTCTAAAATAAATAAATACTTGTGAATTTCACAGTTTTCTCAAAAGTGGTCAGTGAAATACAAAAACCTTTACCACTAAGGTCTTTCCACGCAAAATTTTTTCTCGTCTGCCTCTCCTTGACAAGAATTCTGGTGTCATGTATACAAAACACATTTGGAAGTGCCAACAGTGATCACCAAGTGAAAAGTGCCTCACAAAAAATTAATTTTTGCGCTTTCTAAAGGAAACCCCTGGCCAATTTTTTTTCTTCTCCTCACCACCCAGGAAACTCGCAATGGAGGACAAGCAAGCTATTACACCATCCAACTTGGGTACCATTCCCAATGTGCATAGTTTATCCAAAGCCCACTTACAAGCTGCTTTAAGGGATAGAGGACTCTCGCCATCAAGCAAATCTAAATCTACATTGAAGGCATATGCACTTTTATTCAACAAAAAGTACATTAGGAGAATAAATCTCGCCCCCTCCAACGAAAATAATTCATGTTCGGCTACGCAAGTTTTGGATAATCTTGACAAAGAACCTACGCCGCATGTAATGATAAAACAGGACGTCGCACCCATCTTGACACAAGATAAAACTTACGATTTATCCTCTTGGAAAGTCAAATATAATGGCGTCTCCGATGTGCTGGATTTCATTGACCGTATTGAAGAAACGGCTACAATCAAAAATATCCCATTCGAGATTCTACGGAGAAACTTTATAGAACTCATCTCCCCAGAATTAATTCCGTGGCACCGCATCCAAAAGACTAAATGCAAAGATTGGAATAAACTCAGAGCTGCCCTAATCTCTAGCTTTGGAAAAAAGGAGGCCCAGCACCGGATCAAACTATCTCTACTATCTATTAAACAACTAGTAGATGAACCTGTGGCTACATTCATAGAAAGGGCTGAATCCATCAACATCAAGCTTTCACATCCTGTTCCGGAAGCTGAACTATTACCAGTCATAACTGATGGCCTTTTAAGCAAATACGAGAAAATCATCACCTCACAGAAAATTGCATCCCTGGCCCAGCTAAACGAAGTCTGCCTCCTCCTGGAATCGTACCAGGATAGGAAAAACATAAAGAATGTGTCGAATAATGTGGTTGTGCCAAGCCGTTCGTCTGGTTTAAAGCCAGAATTCGACAACAAAAAAGTGTGCTCCTTTTGCAAAAAAGTAGGCCACCTGGCCGCTACTTGTTTCAAGCAAGCAAGACTTCTGGAATCCAAGGAACCCCGAACCTCCAAGAGACACCACTCTAGGGACCGCTCTCCTCCACGCGACAAACTGCGCAACATTTTCAAGAAATCAAGGCACAATGCAGAAAGGTTACAAAACCCAAGCGATGTCAGACCTCAGGTGGATTTCTCCAAGCCCCCACCAAATTTCTACATGAAGAGGCCAAAAAACTAAATAATAACCTCTCAGGTACCCATTCTGAACCAAGGTCTAAAGAATGGACTGATTGGTTATCACACATTAAGTATTTTAACCAGACCTTAAATGTTTCCTCGGTTTGTTGCAAACAAGCTAAAGATGGGAGACCCTATGCTCTTTTCTCTGTTAACAATGTGCCCTTTTCCGGATTACTTGATAGCGGTGCATCTGTCAGCTGTCTTGGCAACAATGCTCACCTGCCTTTTGTTAACAGTGATTTTAAAATTTCGCCACAAACAACACACCTGACGACTGCGGATAATGTTTCCCAGCCGGTCATCGGTACCCTTGCACTGCCAATTAATTGTAACAATAAAATAATTACAATCAATTTTCTAATAGTGCCCTCTATATCCCAGAATTTCATCCTTGGCGTTGACTTCTGGAAGGCTTTTAACGTTGCTCCCCAAGTATTTAATACTCTTGGCGAAACCTCCACTGCTGCTCAAATTAGTGAGATCCGCACAATAATACCTCACGAAAATTTAAGCACGGACCAAGCTCTCCAACTTAAGGAAATGGTCAATAAATTCGAATCAATATCTTTCGAAAAATGTGGATTGGGTTTGACAAATTTGGTAGAACACCACATTAAAACCAATGGCCCACCCATAAAGCAACGTTATTACAACTTAGCCCCCCAAAAGCTTAAACTTTTGGAAAAAGAACTTGATGAAATGTTAAAAATGGGTGTGGTGGTTCCCAGCAGAAGTGCATGGACCAACCCAACTCTTTTGGTTTCTAAAAAAGATGGCTCCGCACGTTTCTGTCTCGACAGTAGACGTTTAAATTCTTGTACGGAAGCTGACGCATACCCCTTACCTTACGTCCACGCGACCTTAGACAAACTGCGCAACGCCAAGTTCATCTCCTCTGTTGACCTAAGCAAAGCTTTTTGGCAAATACCTTTGGACGCAGAATCGTGTGAAAAAACTGCTTTCGTTGTACCTGGTAGGGGAATGTTCCATTTTAAAAGATTACCCTTTGGTCTAAAGAACAGCCCCGCCGAATTACAAAGACTGATGGACAAACTCTTCGGTCCTGAAGTCGATAACAGCCTGTTTTGTTACCTTGACGACCTCATCATCGTCAGCGACACCTTTGAAAAACACCTATTAATGTTGGAAAAGGTTTTTCAACAACTCAAGTTCGCTGGTTTAACCATCAACTTGAAGAAGTCTGAATTCTGTAAGTCCCGTTTACGTTATTTGGGATTCATTGTCGACGAAAAAGGTCTAAGAACAGACCCCGCTAAGGTGGAAGCCATGGCAAATTTCCCCCGACCCAAAAACGCGAAAGAAGTCAAAGGTTTCCTTGGACTTGCAGGTTACTACAGAAGATTCATCAAAGACTTTTCCACAATTGCACCCCCGTTAAATAAAATTACCGGCACCCGTAAAGGTGTCAGCAACTTCCGATGGTCTGCTGAAACTGAAGAAGCGTTTACAATTTTAAAAAATGCCCTTCAAAAAGCCCCCGTTCTGAATTGCCCGGATTTTGCACTCTCTTTTACCCTCCACACGGATGCCTCCAACGTAGGAATCGGTGGAGTCCTAACTCAAGAATTCCCAGATGGCGAACACCCTGTAGCGTATTTTTCCCGTACACTAAATAAACACGAGAAAAACTACGGAATTACCGAAAAGGAGTTATTGGCTGTATTGGATTCTGTTCACCATTTCCGCGGTTACATAGACGGTAGCAAATTTACTGTAGTCACAGACCATAGTAGTTTGAAATGGTTGATCTCTTTAAGTAATCCCTCCGGTAGACTCGCTCGTTGGGCCTCCCGTTTGTCTCAATTCAATTTTGATGTTGTACACCGTAAAGGCGCGGACAATATTGTTCCTGACGCTCTTTCAAGAATTGAATTGGCTTCATTAAATGTTGACACAATTGCCCCCCCTCCACCCACAAAAGATGAATGGTACTTGAAAATCTTCGAAGGTTGTAAAAATAATCAACAAAAGTTTCCTAATTTTATCATAAAAGAAGGACAACTATACCGTAATTGCAAGGCACCACTATCCATCCTCGAAGATTACTCTTGGAAACTTGTCGTTCCCCTCGAAGGAAGAGAACAAATAATAATTGACAATCATAGTGCTCCCGACTCTATACACCCAGGAACTTTCAAGACGTATAAAAAGATTTCCTTGAAGTA
Source organism: Limnephilus lunatus (assembly GCA_917563855.2). NCBI lineage: Eukaryota > Metazoa > Arthropoda > Insecta > Trichoptera > Limnephilidae > Limnephilus > Limnephilus lunatus. The sequence continues at coordinate 85,900,370 of OU830594.1, forward strand.
TTTCTGGCCTGGTCTTTTCAAACAAATTCGCAATTACATCTCTAAATGTGAAACTTGTAAAGCTTATAAACATAGCACGGCAGCACCTGCCGGCCTAATGGGTAACCCCAAACGCGCCGACAGACCCCTACAGTCATTGTCAATGGACCTCGTCGGACCTTTTCCTCGAAGTTATGCCGGACACATGCACATACTTAGTGTAGTGGATGTTTTCACCAAATTCTGTTGGATCTTCCCTTTAAAAAGAGCCAACGCGTCCGCCATCATCAAACTTCTGGAAAAACACATTTTTATACCTTACGGAACACCCAGAACCGTAATTGTTGATAACGGAAAACAGTTTATTGCCCAGGAATTCAAAGAATTTCTTGCCAAATACGGAATCAAGGACATTTATTATAACACCTTGTACACTCCCCAAAACAACACTGTCGAACGTTACAACCAAACAATCAACACAGCTCTAGCTATTCTAGTTGATAAAGACCAACGCACTTGGTGTAAAAACCTAGATAAAATTCAGGCCGCTATGAACAACACTGTTAACCTGGCCACTGGTTACACACCTTTCTTCTTAAAACACAGTATGGAACAAGTCGTCCATGGTTCTCTACATAGGGACACAAACTTTCCTACGTCATCCGCCACCACAAGCAACCCTACCGCAGACTATGCCCATCGCTTGGAAGAACTGTCGGCCATTTACAGTGAAGTCACTGATGCTTTGCTCCTGGCTCACCAAAAGAGTGCGGACAGATATAACTTACGTAGAAAACATGTCACCTTCAATACAGGAGACATAGTTTGGAGAAAGAACAACACACTTTCCCAAGGAGCCATGTATTTCTCTGCTAAGCTGGCACCACGTTTCGTGAAGGCCAAAGTCCTAAGGAAAATATCAGACCTAGTGTACTCCTTGTCTGACTCATCTGGAAAGCACATTGGTAATTACCACATTAAGGACATTGTAAAGTCTGGAAGTGAGGAGTCAAGTAAAACTGCCCCCACTATCTCAGCAAACGTAAAATGATCCAGTATGTATCACATTTTTTTTTGTAAGCTTACAGAGTCTTACTACGTCAGGCGTGTATTGTGTCAATCACATGCCCATCGTTTCGTAAATGAAACAAGTTGTAAATTATTCTGTAAATTAATGCGTACTCTCCTTGAAGTTACTTTCAAATGTTGTTTTTGCACTGTTTTTTCTTTCCCTCACGGCAATTTTTTTTTTCTTTTATTTTTTCTCACCTGTTCTAAAACTGATCACTTTGGAACGGAGACACTTTTCGAGTTTCAATGTTTGGGAAGTCGCGAGCCCATTTATTGTCTCAACACGTACACTACGCAATGTTCATGCCACGTCATACCCTGCCTTGTCATGTAATTTTGTAATTTTTCTCCTATTCTTTTGTTGCATTTTTGTCGTGTGGAAAGGAACTTTCTCACCTGTTTATTTTGTTCATGTAAAGTAGTTGACAATTGCCCATCGGCGTGTCGTTCTAGAAGTCGGGTTTTGTAAATTCCAAAGTGTTAAATTCCGACTCAGAACCAGTTAACTATTTTTACAATTTTTTTCCTTTCATTTTGTTCATCATGAGTTGTAAAACCTTCCGAGGTATCTCTAGCATGAAAATCAAACAGTGGTTACTTACATAGTCGCCCCTCGTGTATATAAGTTTTTTTCAATATTTTCCTCTTAAATTAAAAATTGATGGCGTCCTACCCAAATTCATGCTCTTGTACCAAAATTGGATATCGACACGTCCATTTTGGAACTTGTATTTATAAAACCAATGATTGGTCTTTATAACCCTGTATATAAATCAATTTGGCTCGTTTCAACTAAAGTACGTAAAACCGAATCATCCGGTCTTTGGTTGTTATAACAAAGCCACCTTTTTGTTATTTTGTTTTTTTGCTTGTACGTTACGTATGTCTTATATGACACGTTTCAACCCTACGAGACAGGTTAAATAAAACCTTATGGTCATCCTGATTTTGGAATTCACAACTTTTAGGTGTTCATTTAACCAAGTATTTGCAACCCAAATTGCACATAACCTGGTATGTTTGTAACTGCACAAAGGGTATGTAAAACCGTAATTGGTCCCTTTTCTTTGGTCTTCCTCACTGCAGGTTGCCACAACAGACAGTATGTAAAACCATTATAGGTCTGTCTTTGTTTTAAATACTTGGTGTAAGTAGAATTATACTCTGCCATCACCCTTGTATTTTGTAACACATGAAGTAGCATCAAATTGTCTATCTTCTCTGTCGTACGCTCTTGGGCTACGGAGTTAGTTAATCTAACGAATCTTTATAAAATGTGTTAAAATCAAGCATCATTAACGTTTATTGTGTTGTATTTAAACGTAACCCTGTTACATTATAGGAGAGATCCTTAGAACATCCACCGTCATAGGAGAGATCCTTAGAACACCCACCGTTATAGGAGGGATCCTTAAAATACCTGCCACGATACGAGAAGTTCGTCATAATCACTTTTGCTCATAGCTAAATGTTATTGAGTTGGTCGTGTGACATATTTGTCATGAGTACCACCCTTTCTGTACAATCTATTTTGGTCGTGTGTCATTCATTTGTCATGAGTACCGTTTTTGTATTTTGGTCGTGTGTCATTCATTTGTCATGAGTACCGTTTTTGTATTTTGGTCGTGTGTCATTCATTTGTCATGAGTACCGCTTGTATGTATAATTGTGTACAACCCTTATACACTATACGTGGAGACGTTAAAACACTTACCGTGATTCGTGCGAACGACATAATATCGGCCTTGCCATCTTCTTTAAGAGGCATTGTATAAACTCTTGACTTCTGTCTATAATTGAGTTTTATCTTGTATGTACTTACATGTTTTTATACACTATACGTGGAGACGTTAAAACACTTACCATGAGTCGTGCGAACGAAATAATATCAAACCTTTTGTGTGCGATCTACGAAATGTAGTCCACAACCCTTTGTTGTCATTCAACGCCAATGCCCGTGGACCTCCTGTTTTTTTACTTCTTTGCAAAAAGGAAAGAAGCCCAGGAGTATCTACTATCCCAAAAGGACTAGTTTGTAGCTTCACTGCTAACTATGGGGCATAGTGCTGTGGGAGTTAATCGATTGAGCACAAAACCACCCAACTCGTTGTCTGGGGAACGGATAAGAAAACCCCCAGGTTTGTGAAATTGGAGCAAGGGTCTGTCTTTTCTCACAATCACGCAGGAGTTTTTAAAATGACCCCTAATCTTTTGCCCAATACACGCAAAAGATTAGTCTCTTTGTTAATGTGTATTCAAATTTCTCCTCATCCTTTTAACAATTGTAAAGAGTCAGGAAATCTGCTGGTTGATCATGTTTCATTCTCACATGGAGTTTGAAGTGGAAATTAGTCCAGTCTCTAGCAAGTTTCGTCACTCAACTCCTTTCCTTTTCCTTTCCTTTCTCCTCACCATCATGTTCTCAGGTATATGTTATGAAGAGGAAAATCTGTTGTTAACCATAATTCGCCCTCACTGGGAGTGCGAATCGGTAAACTAACCAATTATCAGCAGGCTTTCTCCCTCACTCTCTGCATATGTCTCACCTTTTGTTCTTTTTCTCAATTTTACGAAACACATTCATGAATGTTGGATATGTACGATATGCACTTGGCGTACCGTCTGTCTCCTTTTGACAACCTTTATTCATGAATTGGTTTCTCTGCTTTTACCGTGACTCATTCACGACTTCTTTGTCTTGTTCGTTGAAATTCTACAAAAATGTTACCACCTTTATGTTAACATAGGCCATGGAAGGCCGGTTGTTTTTTTAACCAAGACATATTGTCACTCGGCAAACGCCAAGTCATCCTGGTAAAGGAAAATGTTCATGTAATCACAATTTAGTTAGAAAACTCTCTCTTCGTCACTCTCTGGGTCGGTGGTTAAAACTTCGTTTATTTCATTATCTGGACACATTTTGTTTCTCTCCAAACCTTTTCTTCATTGGTCCCTAGGCAGGTAAACTTCAAGAATTTTGCTCTAGTAATAATTTCTCCCGGATTAAAAAGAAGCCCAGGCGGATGTCATCACCAACAGCCAAGCTGAGCTCCACTTCCTGACAGCACGCGCTGTGGTTACTAGGTCCCTCCTGCTGCCATTTTTCTACGCATTTGTTCCTGAAAGCACAGACCATACCGCTCATATGTATGTTGTTTTGTCGTGCCACAGCAAGTTGAGTTGTCCCACTATACATTATGACACTCTGAACCACCTTTTGGGCACGCTAGCTCCTAGGTTTGTTCTTACTCTTGCTATCGATGCCAACCATGTCGTCTCTTGCGCTGTCATGCAGTGACGCATATATCGTCATGTGTAAACCATCATTACCTTGACTTCCAGTATTCGCTGAATGCGTACCAATACAAGTTATGTTGAGCTACATTATGCTTCAATAACCATTATATACGATCCGTGTTTACCTTAATAACACTTTAGGATTCGTACTGGCATGTCTGCAGACACTGGATTCTCCTCTTCAATGACCTCTGTAACCATAGTCGCGGCACAGCAACCACAGTCTCCACTTCATGAACTTCGACGTCTTCGACAAAACCAAGTGTTTTCTAAGGCCCAAGTGTACTTTTGAGTGTTATCTCAAAGGGGTCTGATTACAGTGATAATGTAATCCTTAGAATCTGTGAAACCACGTTCTCCTCTTCGAAATTCTCCGAAACCAAACAAATCCACGCTTCGCAAACTTAGCTCCCAGACCAATGAAACTTTAGAATCACACAGGCATTTTTGTTCTTGTTTTTTTTGTTCTTCGATTGTACAAATATGTATTGTTATTTTTCAATTGCATAACTATGAATTGTTATTTTTCAATTGCATAACCATGTATTGTTATTTTGTTCAATTGCATAACCATGTATTGTCATCTTTCAATTGCATAATCTTGTATGTTGTTTCACACCATGTACTTTCACCAAAACCGTTCTTTTCCAAACATTGTATGTACCCCTCACCCATTCCCTACAAACATTGTGACCTAAACTATAACATAAATTGCATGTTCTAGCTAGGCATCTCTCAAGCAACGAATCTCTCAAAAACCCCAATGAAAGTTTAAGAGGATTTTTTTTTCCCTACAGCTCCATTGCCACGTCGCTTTTTTTCCAAGCGCGGGGGGAAGTGTTACGATACGCCCCTGAAGCGAGTAAATACGAGAGCACAGAACACAGCACAAGTCCACACGGCTCGGCCGCCGCCTCTCCCCGCCCCGTATCCTGTTTCTCCTTGCCTCTCCCCCGTGCCCTGCCACTCGGCATTCCCGCTGCGCTCGCCACAGAAGAGATCTGAGCGCCTTTGAGAACGCACGCTCGCGGCTCACTTGTAGCCGGCGGACCCAATTCAATGGGGCCGCGATGTATTATTGAAATACTTTTGAGTAGAATCAGTCTTTTGCCACTATAGTTCGGTCTGTTTAGACTACGAAAGTGCCTGATGAAGCTGCCACATGAGACGAGGTTCCTGCCAACCTACATGTAAGCTGTATCTTGATTTCCTCCTTAAATGTTGTCCGTAATTCAGTGAAATGTAGGGCCCCCGCGGAAATCACGACTCGGAGAGTTTCGTTTTGAGAGAGAGTCAGAGAGAGTTAAACACTTTAGCTAGGTTTGTGTAATTTGCATTTCTTGTAATTGAATTGTACTGTAGAAACCTATGTATGTGTTTGAGTTTACAATACATGTCTAAATGATTTAACATTGTTATTATTCTGCTACGGCGGGAGGATTGTTGACCAGTGAGGATCCCGTGGGTCACCGGAGGATGAAGAGAAGTTCCCTAGCCTTGAGCTGCCCACCCCCCTGAATAGAGAGTACCATAGTCCCGCTGAGAGCTAGTCAGGGACGTGTTTTGGGCCCTGGTGTTGGTTTAGAAGCCGACATCGAGGCACCCTAACAACGTCTTTGGATTTTTCAGGTATTAAGTGCGATTCTGCTTTGGTATTTAAATTATCAATGTTAGAACTCATTTTACAACACACAATAACTAGTAAAAACTGTGATGTCAACTATTAATCTTATGTGACAGATTGGCAGACAACAAGATATTGTGATGTCACATCACGAATTCATTAATAATTCTTATTTCCAAATTTTTAATAATAATATCAATATTTATGTTTTCAAAGTGTACCAATAAAAAAAAATAGCGTAAAATATTCGTGGATAACTGGTCTTTAAAACGCTTGCTTTATTTCGAGCACTCGGCTACGCCGTCGTGCTCGAAAAATCGCGCGTGTTTTAAAGACCTGTTTATCCACTTATATTTTAATATACTAATATTTCATTGTATTTAAAAATAATGTTGGGTACCTAAGATTATTCTTTCAAAAAAATGTCAAAGATACTTCTAAAATCATGAAACATTGAATCATTTAATGGCCTATATTTTATAATTTAAAACACAAATAAGTAATCATTCTTATAAAATATATATGCTATATATCTTTTGGTTAAAAAACAATTACTTAGTTTGGTCAAGTATTTTGGCCTCCAATACAAATTTAAGCATAAAACGGCCGCGCAGCCCTTCCTCTTAACATCCTGTAGATATAGCGCAGAAAGTCTAATAACAAAATTGTAAATCTTAATGTTTATTAGTCAGAGTAGTACAGAGTACCAGAATTCAATTTCATTTCGAACTATTTAGGCACTTCCCCCGTTCTCCGTAACTCTAATATTAAATAATTTGGATTTGATTTTTGATCTGGAATTCAAAATATTTACCTTTTCACTGGCTGTTAAGATTGTTTAAAAATATATATGCGAAGGCTGTTAAATGTTTGGAATTCCTCATTTTGGATAGCATTAAGAGGTTTCAATTTATTTTATAAATAATGGGGAATGAATGCTCTTCTATTTTTTGTTTGATAGACTCGAAAAATCAATTATTATTTTTTAAATTATTTTTCAGCTACTGTTGCAAACAATTAAAAATACGTAGTATGTTCACTAACTTCGTTTTAGTATTTAAATACACTTTTGAAATAATTTTATTCAATAAAGTTGGTTATTTTTGATTTAATTTCAAATTACGTAACAACAAACAATTCCAAATTATGCAATAATGTTTATTATTTTTTTATATTTCAGTTTGATAGATGTGAGATGGATTAATATTACGTATTTTTATTTCAAAATTCAATTTTTCTCCATTTCAAGGAATTTTAGATGAATTTTAAAAAAATGCGTATTTTCAAGAAAATTTTAATAACTTTCTTTATTAAGTAAACTGGAGAAGTATCTTCTGTCTTTTTCATTTTCATACAATACCTAAGAGAAGTAAGATTTTTGTCGATGACGAACGTTCGATCTTTCTTTGGGACTACATACAGGGGGTTAATGTACTTGAGGTCGACCCGAAGCTGATAACAGTACCTGACTTACTTCAATCTTTCATCTGTGATTCCTGACATAAGTAGGATTAAAATAGTAAATAAAATATTGGTCTCCAGAGACGTTTTTATTTTTCAATGTTTTTTAAAGAAAAAAACACATTTCGCCATTTTAGCCTGGTCCACATAGAAGACGCACCTAATTGAATTAAATTAAATAACTTCAGCACAAGACACCTAATAAGAAGGAATATGAAAAACCTTTTATAATAAATTGTACGTACGTTATTTATCAGTTTTAGGCCCAGTATTCTCCAGCATCACAACATGTTCATTAAAAGATTTAGGGCCTTCGCTCATCGAGAAACTGAAAAGCGACCAGTTCTCAACCTCAACGCAATTGCAATCAACCTCCATAAAAAAATCGATATTTCTCTGGTTCTATGAATTGCACTGACTATCAAGGGCGGCTGGTTGAACAGTGCGTTCGTGTGCAGCACTGGTAAATTATATCGCCTAAAATTACTTTATAATATCTTACTGAAAAATATAAAATCTATGAATCTCATTAAAAACATCACCTACCAATATAATGCCTAATATAGTATGAATCAGGGAGAGCGGATTCTCTAAGTTCCGCGCGAAGCTGCCTTGTTCCCCGCGTGCAGGCCGATTGCACGCGGAACGAATTATGTTTTTGTACCGAATATCCCAAACATCGCCAGCGCGCAACGCCAGCAATATGTATGAAAAATTAAGCTATATTCGTGTGCCACCGGGCGGCCTTTATTATACAAACTTAAATTTGGATTTGCGGCAAAGATACTTAACCAAACTGAATAATTCTTTTTTTAATCAAAAAGGAACAGTCAATACCTAAATTTGCTTTTTTATTGATTTGTGTTTTAAATTATAAAACGCAGATCATTAAGGGATTCAATTTTTTATAGGTAACTTTGACAATTTTGCCCACGTTCTGTTTATACATTGTATATAAATACTATTTGTATACTGTTTATAATGAAATATAAAACTAAGTAACTAACCATCACGTCGTTTCCCCGCAGAGGTAGGCAGAGAGGACGGACCGCCAAACAACTCGGTCTTGGCACACACTCTTTGTCTCACTCACATTCATACATCGTCTCATATATTCTCTACTATTATTCTGACTTTTGACATGACCCGACTCAAGTATCTGATTCACTTGTTCGTACCATGTCTTCCTCGGGCGTCCCCGACTTCTTCTACCATTCACATTTGCGTCGTATATTCTTCTTACACTACTTTAAAAAATTGTAAAAAAATAGTTTTTTGGGTTGAAATTCAAGATTTATTTACGAAAATTTTGTGTTGTTTCTATTTTCTTAGTACAGAAAAAAGATCTGTATAAAAAAATATTTTTTTTTTATTTAAAAGCGATATGTAGAAGTTTTCGCCCTTCGAAAACAGCTTAGAATAGACCTTTTCTCCAAATAAGATAAGTGGAATCATTTTTACCTATTGTTGCTTAGTACGCGTTATCTGATAGGTACGGATTATCAGTGAACCACCACATTTTCAGGGCAGCGGCCGCCACTGCTGACTATATATTCGCGTATCCTAATTTAAAAATACAGTTTGGAGGACTGACGCCCTTTCTAACTGGAAGGTAGGTTTTGTCATTTCGGCACATCTCGTAAACGAGACAATGAGACCCAAGGAGCTCGTATACAACTAAAGCAATATAAGAATTAATCATAGACTAATAATCATACATTACACTTATGTGTACCTTATTTTATATCTTTAAATGTTAAATTAAATAGCCGCTAACGAAAAAAATGAATAATAATTTTATTTACATTTTTAAGAAAATATTAGGGAAAAATGCATGAAAAAGTTTTTTCAATGAAATATTCAATGTTTATAAAAAATGTTATTAAGGTAATTTTTATTAAAAATCACGATGAAATTGTCAGTAAAAATAATTATAATAACATAATTCCTCAAAGTTCTATCGTAAATACACCATTAAATTTTGAATAAAATTAAGCAGCGACTACTCTAAAAATCTTGTCCCGTATTTTTGTACTTCTTTATACATCACAAGTAGGTACTTAATCCTTTGTTTCTGGACTTGTAGAAACAGCGGAAATCTTCTACAAACCTTCAAAATCCTTCTCTGAGACTAATATTTTTCCTGGAATTCGTTTGAAGGGCTGTTTGTACAGGAGCAGAATAAAATGCGAAATAATTTACAGAAATTGACGGCAAATATTTGGGGATCGTATAACTCACAGTCACAAGGCTCTGGAAGGTGAATTGATGAGGTACCTCTAAAAATAAAACCTTTTTATATTTTCTTCCCTCAGTATCGCGAGAGTAAAAATGTATTAACATTTTTTAAACAAGTATTTTTGTGCCCACATTTTTTTTGTTTATTTAAAGCACGTAATCAGGGTTTTTCTACTTTCTTTTGTCAACAGCAACGTTGGCATACTTTCAGAATGCTTTGAAAAAAACCGAGGATGGATTTTGTAAAAGAAACGTCAAATAGTCATCGCTTGATTTGACTAATTTGAATGGTTGAAGTATTAGAATTTTCTAGTGTTAATGTTATGTAAGTGATTATTTAAGAAAATTATAAAACTGTAAACGTTATTTACTCGGTGGCAGAGCAATACCCACCTATGCTTTTTGGCTAAAAATGTCGGTTCTTAAGATCATTTAAATATAATATGTCAGCTCTGGGAATGTTGTGAAAATGGTACACATAGAGGACACATGACTCGGAAATTATTGTATTGAGTTAACCTCGAAGGAAATCCGGCAAGGTACCAAAACGATACACACTGAAGACACAGGACATACAAAATATGTAACATTTTAATGTTTTACCGAAAGATGTTGTTAAATTGAATTCGCGACACCTGGGTGGGAATTCGACGTTGTCCAAATTTGTCTACTCGACTACTAGTCGGTAAAGCTTATATGTTTTAAAGGCTTTAATTTTAAATAATATTAACTGATTTCCCTTGAAAATATGAATAGTCTAAATATAACGTGATACTGATTTTCCGAAAAAAAATCGAAAACATTTACTGTTTTGTCCTCCAACCCTGAAAAAATTCGTCTGCTGCACCTTTGCAAGTGTAATAATTCATATACTACTCCCTTCTCCCACAACACATAGGTACCTCAATTGGGGATTCCAAGTAAAAAATTTCATCTGTGGTACTTTTCAGTGACTTTATGAAAGTTAACTTACTAAATTTAATATTCGCCAATTTAAAAACATTTTTTAAAGTCTCAACCCACCCTAAAGAATTGAAAAGTTAATTGAAATAGCTTTATCCGCGTTCTGAGAGGTGATCGGAATTGGTGTGGTCTTTCCTCAACTTCCTCTTTCTCATCTTTTTTCCCTCCCTAATCCTTCAGCCCTGCAACATACCCCAACTGGATGTGCCATGGTCTCACTGGCTAGAGACGGTTGGGAGCACTAGTTACTCTTGTGCGGCAGTCATATAAAAAATAACTTTTCACTCCTAGGCCCCAAATTGGTTAATAAAACGTTTATCTTCTTAAGAAAAATATATTTAAATAATAATAATATTTTTTTTGCTAATTTCATTAGAAGTAAGGAAAAAATAACTATGATATCTCTGCCGTTTTATATAATGGTTATATATTAACCATACAATAAATCCTTGCACCCAATCACCATCCATACCACTGAATAGATAATGCACACTAGAAATGTCTTCTACGTAGATTATAACGCTTCTTCTTCTTCTTCGATGGCGCTACAGCCCATATCGAGCCTTGGCCTCCTGCAACAGTCGCCTCCAACTCCTCCTGTCCTCAGCGGCTGACTTCCAGTTTGGTACCTGGAGAAGCTGTGCTGCATCCCCTCTTACCTCGTCTTCCCACCTCAGTCTGGGTCTTCCCACTTTTCTCTTTCCACCTGGGTGTCCAGACAAAATTCTTTTTGGGACGCGTGTATCCGGCATTCTCTGTACATGCCCAGCCCATCTCAGCCTGAGGAGTCTCATATGTGCTGAGATACTAGGGGCCTTATATATGGCATACAAATCTGTATTGTGCCGGATGCGCCACTGTTCGCCCTCTTTCACGGGTCCGCATATTCTTCTCAGCACTTTTCTTTCAAAAGTATCAAGCATTTCAGCCATCTTTACCGTCAGTGTCAGCGCCTCACATCCATATGCCAATACCGTTCTAACAATGGTCTTATATATGGTTATTTTGGTTTAGATTATAGATTATAATGCTAACCACTAATTTTGAACCTTTAAGTTCTAGCTCACATATTGCAGTAGGTATATCGTTATCCCGATGTTGAAACACAGATATTTGAAATCTAAGCAAATAATGATCTTACTATTGAATCACGAAATATGCACACATCACAATTCTAATCTTCTTCTATTCTATGATTTAAACTAATCCTTCATAAAGAGATTATAATATTGATAATACAAATTGTTCTCTAAATCGTGTAAATAATCAAATCAAATCTCTTCAAAAGTCCTTCAATAAGCCTTTGTAATCCAAACAAACACAAGTCTAAACATCATTTCGTACTTAAATAAATAATATCGTAATTACCAGAAAACACTTAGCTAATTGCTTTATTGTGTGCAGGGCCTTAACAAATCACTTTTCTCCTTACATGGGTAGGGACGTAACATGGAGCGGAAGATTAAGGCCCAGCCACACAATTATCTCCTCTCACGGTCATCACGAAATGCCTCCATTAGGGGTGATTGTGAAATATACTATCCTTAGAATAATCAAGAGAAAAAAGAAGGACGATTTGTTTCATCTTAAAAAAAAACACTGAAATCCGTGGAAAACTGAAAACCTCACTTAAAAACATTCTTCAAAATGTAGTCCTTTTGCTAAGAGCTAGGTACGTTGAAATTTGTAATCAATTTTTCTGTTATTAGCAACATTTACTAGAAAAGGGGAGATATGGAGAGGAAGCTGTTAGCTTTATAGTACCAATGGCGTTAAACATTAAATCTAGAATCGCCATTGTATCACAAACGCAAAATAGAACGTGACAAGTAGGAAACACTCTTATGTTTTCAGATAATTCTTAATTCAAAAGTTATTCAAATACGACGAAGATAGAGATATTCAAAGAATGTAAGTGTTTGAAAGACAAAGATAATAAGACCAGCGGCGTTTTCGTATTTGCCCCAAATACTACATTCTCCATCACGGGTGTGACTGAAATGCCAAGATACGCTTAATCGCTTACACTAAGACGTTTACGGATCTCTGTACGAGACAATCTATTGTCCTAGGTTGTCCTTCTTGTTGCTAAGTTTGCTATCTCTCTTTCTCTAATGGCACTAAAAGTCTTCGGGAAACGATTATTTACGAATGAACTGTTATTACTTGGATTTTACCGTGTTGGACAGTGTTGGAACATTGTTTTTCATGTAAAGTAAACATTTTCTCATCACACACGAGAAATTTAGGGCACGACCTTACGCGACTCGTGACAGTTCACTAAAACTACGAAATCTAAGAAGCATTGCAAAACGGTCGAGTTAAAACAGGACTTTGCTACCACCCAGAATTACAATCGTTGGAAACAAATATTTCATCCTTTTTACACATCCTGTACAGCTTTGATATCTTAGAGAATAATTACGGTAGGAAACAAATTAAGGCTACTCCGCATTTAAAAATGTTGATAAAATAATTAAATAATGAATCCAGAAACTGAAAAGAAAAACACTAATTAAATATACTTTTTATTTTTAGTTACTTCAGACTAATAGGTTGCTCGTCTTGGCTTTTAAAAGATCTTCGATTGGTTTTAATATAAATAATTGAATTTAGAATTATTATCATTTATTAAATACTAGCTGACTCGACGAACTTCGTACCGCCTCAGAATCAATAACTGTTGAATTAAATTCAGTTTTTTTATTAAGTTAAAAAATACACAACGAAGCAATTATCGATGCGCAACTGTCCGTGTTTTGTTTTTGTCAGTATCAGAGATGGCGTTGTATACCGATTTATATTTTTTATGATTTTCTTACTTTTCCACTTACTTACGGGAATTTGGGAGGCGGGTACGGGTTCCACCGCCCCTGGAGCCATTTATTGGATAACCAACACCTCTGTCATACGTCACCCATAGGTCACCCAAAGTGGTTCACCACGTTTGGTAATTTAGCTGGGGTGCCCGGGTTCATGGGGTGACGTTTGTCCGGCTCTTGGCGGCGGATGAGTCTGCCCACCCTCTGCGTGGCGGGCCGGATCGAGAGAGACTGATTTAGGGAGGCCTTTTGACCTTTCCAGGTGGACTCTCTCTACCCATCGCCTTGCACCGCAGTTGGAGGGATGAATTTATACGTCCTTCACTCCCAGACACACTGACCCCCAGGTTCCTACCCACCCCTCATACTCTTTTCCTTCCCAGAACTTCCTATCCTTCCCTTCCTTAAAAATACCCTCCACACAGCATTACCTAAGATGACATAGGTCGTGAGGAAAATAATTTTCTTCGGAGCCTCATGTGTGAGTGATGTAAAAAAAATTGCTTTTCATTTTCTTTATACGTGTGAGGGATTTTTATTATAATTACCTATTGCATCTTTCCTTTGGATGGGTGGACATACGTTCAATTTTTGACTATTGACATTTAGTGTGTAAGAAAGAGAAGCAGCATTATATGTGTAAGAATAAAACAAAACAATCAGCACATTTGATGTTTTTAAATTTTTGGAATTCACTGACTACTCAATATTATAGGTATTTATCACAAAATACCCGCAGCTCTTTTAAAATATGAGAATTCGTTCCATAAAAAATGTATGGGGAAAAGAATTTTCTTAATAATTATTTTTTTCCTTAATTTTTTGATAGTTATTATGTTATCCGGGGCGGAGACAAATCCAACAAATCAAAGATCATCAAAATCGGTCCAACCGTTCTCGAGTTATAAATAGTGTAACTAAACCGACTTTGTTTTATATATTAAAAGATATCAAGGCTGAATACTTTCTGTATTTTACCAAAATTAAATATTCTGAATAAGGTTGTCATTGAATATATTAATGAGTGCTGTAACAAATATTATACAACTCTAATATAATAAAATTATTCCGCTGAATGGCCATTTTACGACGTTGTCACACGTGAATTTCTACGAAGTAACCTAAGGGTTTAGGAAAATTTATTATTTTAAATAATGGTAGAAAAATATCACTAACCTTATTTTTATCAAAACTCTCTTTGGTGGAAAGTAAATCTGAAAAGAGAAAGAAATACATATATAAGATTATATTGTGGTTATAAGTCAGTTAAATTATTAAGCAAAGTTTACCCCAAGGCCCTAAAAAAATTTTAAAAACTGATTTGTTAATTTGAAAGAAATTGCAATATAGTAATGAAATGATAATTCAATTTGAAAATTTGTAAGGGGCCAATTACAAAAATAAAGAAAGAGTAGTAAATCCTTTAGTATAAAATCCTTGTAGTCTCCCCCCTCCCTCCCTCTCCCCCGTATGTTACATATATAAACAATAGATTAAGAATTAATTGCACCTGTCTGAAGACGGCCTTAATGAGCTGAAACCGGTTACGGTCACAAAAAAAAATAAAGTGGAAAAGAGTTTTATATTTGTTTTATTACATTATCATAGTGGAATAACACCACAAATTGTCAGTATCAAAAATCAAATTACAAAAAAGAATATATATTAATTTTTTTTATTTTTTTATTATTTCTGGCTTTCACCCTTCAAGGGTGTTCTAGGCCATCATTTAAAATGACAGAGAAAGGGAAAGGTGAATTTATATATTAATTTTATTTAAATGTACAAATTTCAGAATTATATGGAAGATTGGAGTCGAGTTCAGACTTAGAAGAGATGAAATGTTGAATGGAGGGGAGGCAATTTTAGATAATGCTTGATATATATTAATTTTAAAAAGCCGAATTACATAAAAAAAGGAGCTATCAAATTAATTTCAATACGCCAAATTACATAAAAACGAGCTATTAAATTAATTTCAATACGCAGAATTACCTAAAAAAGAATTATTGAATTTATTTGAAAAAACCAAATTAAATTAACTGAAACGCCGTTCAATCTTTAGTTTCTCGTTCGATGAATTATCTAAACAGAACTTTTCCACTATATTACATAACTGTTTTTAATCCGATTCTATGAATGTTGGCTACATACAATGTTAAATACACGGCTACGTGCAATGTCGGCTAAAGACATTGTTAAATTCTTTGAATAAGGAAGTGGGTGTTTATACTGTTTATATCATTATAAATCCCAAGAAAGAGTTTAAATATCATATAGATTCTAGTACACTATATAAATTTACTCGCGTAAGTTTACCAAAGACATTTTAAAATTTCTAAGTAATTCAAAAAAATCGTTACTCGCGAAACAAAATGTCTTAATGTCAATAATAAAAATATTTTATTTGGAAAAGATTTTCCTTTTTGCTGAACAACTACTAATGTTTCAGATTGGTAGTTATTCAGCAAAAAGGAAAATATTTTCCAAATAAAATATTTCTGGATTTTTTAATTGTAGATGATATTGTTATTCGTAATTGTAGATGGTATTGTAGATGGTATTGTAGATGGTATTGTAGATGGTATTGTAGATGGTATTGTAGATGGTATTGTAGATGGTATTGTGTGTTTAAAGGTAGATGATGTTGTTATTCGCCACTTTAATTGGGCATGTAAATGTATAAAGACCGATTAGTAGATATTCTCTGTTTCGCCTTGGTGAGAAACCACAATTCAGATTCAAAGAGATTCTAGATTATAGATTTTGTGTTTTTCATTTATTCACTAATAATTGCCAAATTTGCCTCAAAAATCATGAAACATTAAAATCTTCAATACCTTATAATTGAAAGCAAAAATAAATAAAGTAGCTCACATCCGTACTAGAGATTTAATATACCTTTAAATTACTAAAATAATTTTTCAGTTTGGTTGGTATTGTGACCTCAAATCCAAATTTAAGATCTGTATGAAACGGGCCGAAACCGGCCGCACGAACGTTCCACTTAAGTGGAAACAATTCAAGAACCAAATTCAAGAAAAAAATGTGCATTTCATCCAATCAAGTCAAGAAAAATGACAACAAACCTTTGCATGAAATGCAAAAGATCAATATGTAGGACATGGGCGTATAACATGAACAATATGAACATGTGTTCCAACAGCGTAGAATAAATATATATTTTTTTCCATTATTACGTAATCTTGAACTCAAAGAATGTTAATATTACTTCTAAAATAATAAAAGTTTTGATTATCGTATTTATTCCCGTTTTATTTCTATTTGTATGTTTTATGCAAGTAGGTTGACTTATTTTAAAAAAACTGCTTCTGTAATGGTGATAAAACAAAGTTACTTTGTTTTATCTCACTTATTACTAATTTTAGTAACACAGCTGTTTGTAAAGTGGTTTATATTATGTTTATACTATGTAAACACCACTACGGGAGTAATTTTAAGGAAGATGAGTTCATCAAATAGAGTATTAAAGTAATTATATTTCTTTTTTTTTTTCAAAAGAAGCAAACACATTGTGACTTGACATTTTAAATAAATAAAAAGAAAATACTTTGTTTTAGGTCACTTTATTGATATTTTATAGTCTACCGGTTTCGGTACCTCCGTACCATCCTCAGGACTGTTATAAAAATACTGGTATTTTTATAACAGTCCTGAGGATGGTACGGAGGTACCGAAACCGGTAGACTATAAAATATCAATAAAGTGACCTAAAACAAAGTATTTTCTTTTTATTTATTTAATTATATTTCTCCTAACACGTGGTAGTGCTTGAACACAGGTTTAGAATGGAGCGCACTTGTAGCTAAACTTACATTATAAAACATGGTATTACAGTGTAATAATAAAAATAATAATATTTGGACGATTTATATAGCGCCGTTTTTGTGAAAAATAACCTCAAGGGCGCTGTACAAACTTCCCATACATGCCTAAAATCTAGAAAGACTACAAGCTAGACAAACAATTAAAAACAACTTATGGCTAAAAATTGCATACTCCGGTTCATTGATCACCGATACGAAAATATATGTACAATATTTTGACCAATGAACGGGATGCTGCCTAAAAATGAATTAATACAGGACCATACTTACCTGGGAGGTGCTTGAAATTAACACTGTTTATTGTCTATTTATAGAAATTTAGATAGAGTTCGCACGCAGAGGATATAATTAAGCAAACATGTTGTTTAATCCTGAAAATATTTTAATATTAATATGTAATATATTCTTTAATGAGTGAAGTAATCAGTAATGACAGCAACTTTATGTAAATGGTTAAGTAAAAAAGTAATAATATTTTGTGAAAACCTCACTAGTGTGCTGATGAATTCTCCTGTTTTATATAAATATTTATTGTATCATATTATTTTCTGTCTTTATTTGTTATATTTTTTTGCTCTGCTGTGAATATAGGTAAGTTAATTTTTGAAAACTGTATTTTTAAAACTTTTTTCTCCTATGTTTCTCAGACCTTTTTACACAGGACTTTTTACTCTAAAAGGGTTGCAATGAGATATCCAATTTAAAAAAAAATATACTGTGTGCATTGTATTTTCTTGATACATAAAGAAAAAAAACATTTAAAACAAACTTCGCTATTATTTCAGTTTGTACGTGTAATAAATTGTACTTAAAACAATGTTAATGAATCCCAAAACCCGATTAAGAACTTAGAGCCCTAATTAAGGCAATGAAAAACTTCGCTACGTAACCTTATTAATTCTAATTAGATCACATTAAAACTCTAAATGTCTGGAAAAGGTAACGCTTTCAACAAGGTTTATAATGTTATGTTTACTAATAAAATGAGTATAAATATACTAGCGTTTTTTTCAATGTGGTTCAAAATTTATGTCACACTGTATATTTAACAAAAATATATTATGTGAGCAATTTAAGACACCACAAAATAAATCTTAATTACAAAAAAAATAATTTCAAAATCAGACATAGTTTCATTGAATGTAGAAATGGGACATGGTAAAAACGGTTCCATGACAGTTGATCTGCCAACAATTGGTCCCCCGATGCACTTATATGCAATGTGCAGTCGGTTTAGACAATATATGGTACATCTAATTACTCAAAATATATCTAAGTGACCCCGTAGTGTGCAGGAAGTATAAAAAATATTATCATTCAAATACATCAATGAAAGATCTGGTTCTCTAAATACTGTGTATACCAGAGCACGAGTACAAAAAAATCAACACTGTGTTTAAATTCGTTTGACATTCATACCAACTTAGTATTTAAGGGTATTTTTGAAGTTGATTTTACTTTTGAAATTATGTAATGCACAAAAAATTGTAATTTTATATTGAATATCATTTCGGGGGATCGTACCGGTAAAAGTACTCTACCGCTTTATCAAAATATTTAATTAAATTTGTTTGCAGGTCAAAAAATCTATTTAACTGATTAAATGATATAAATTAATGAATTTACATTATAAATAACTATCCAATAATCTATAATACATGAAAATCATGAAACAATAAGTCAAATAAGTAATGTAAAAACTTTGACGAAAATGCCCACTTGGTGAATGTAAATTTAGAAAAAAAGGTAGGTAACACGAATATTATTCACGTAAACTATCTTTTAAGGGTTTACAAGAGTAACCTACATAATTCCTAACTATAGAAATTTGATCTATGCTGATATGAAAGAATACTAGTGTCGTTAAGCAGTATTTGCATAGGGGAGAAGTGGCATGAAGGAGCCAAGTTTTGAAAGAGCCACTTGCATTATTTTGCTAGTTTATGAACGGATGTTGTTGGTAACTTTATTTTTAAGTAGCAACACTGATTTCCCGTCACCCACAAATATTTGACAGTTCTCCGAAACCAGTATTTTGCTTAATTTAAGTTATTTTTTTATGATTTATTATAAACAAGTGTAGGTAAATGGCTTATAGATTGAGTTTGTGCATATATTTGGCATTTCACCAGCGTAAAAGCTGAGCCACAATTTTTTAAAAATTATTGTTATTTTGAAGGTTATATTTTTTTACGAATAAGTTATGAAAGAGCCGGGTGAATGGGCCACGAAAGAGCTTAACGTTTTTGATAGAAGACATTATTTGGTTTAATTTTAGATATTGTTAGATATTTATAAAAAATAATCCGCCTCTGATATGTTAAGATTATATATATACTAGGTATGACTGTTATAATAATATGTTAATAATAATATGTTAAGATTAAAGCGTTTGTTAGAATGACTTAAAATGACTGATAGAATTAAAAAATTCTTAAAAATGTCATTAGTTTCTGAAAAGGATTTGTTAGAATTGTCTTTCTGTTTTTTTTTAATAGGGCAATTATTTTAAGTGTGCACAATTATTATTAGTGTGCACAATTTTCCCAATTACTGTATAATATAGACTGTCTCATTCATAACTTTTAGTAGCTCTTTGAATACCGAAATGTTATGAAAGAGCCAAAAGACACACTTTTTAAAAATTAATTTTTCATTGATTTTTTTATAGTGTTGAAGGTTTTTTCGTATGAAATTACCTACTTAATAAAGTAAATAATAATTGATGAAAAAACAACATGCATGCTTTCATTAAAAGTGTATTTTTTTGCTCCCTTTAGTAAACTGGCTCTTTCATGCCACTTCTCCCCTACGGCTCTGTCGCTATTAGGCCACACAAAAGTCATTGATATTATTTATCTCATCAAGATTTAAAAAAAAAATATATAATCAATTTCTCAAAAGCAAAAAATGTTGAGCTTACTTTACAAATTTGCCCACAACACAATGGGATATTTTCACACACTATAAATATCGTTAAAAATGTGCGGTAAATTAAAGTATATTTATCCAATTTTGTTCATTGTGCTAAAAACGTGTAAATTTAATATTTTCATTCATAATTCTTGGATTGAAAAACAGCATAGTCCGAAACTGTTCCAACTGGGTACAATGTCATTATGACATACAAACCGCTACCGGCAGGCAAGACGGCTGTCACCAACGTTGCCCGGCTTGACGTCAACGCCGTCGAATTCACGAACGAAAACCAACATGTCGTTTTAAATCGTTGTAGAAAATGCATCCGTTAACATAAAAATACCTTCACCATCGTAAAATTTACTTATTTAACAATGAAAATACCCTGCTCGAATACAAATACGTTATTCGAATCTCTTCGGTGATTATTTGAAAAAGCGGCCACTAGGAAATCAATAAAAATAATACCGTAATGGCTTCGTGAGTATTTACGTTTCGGGAGCATTGTTAATTTAATTAATTGATGGTTCCTTTTACAATAGCAGGGAAATCCTTAAGAATTCATGTGAATAAATCGGTTAATGGATTTTTAACGTGTGTGCGTGGAAGTCAATGACACCATGGCATTGAAATGGCTTATGTTAAACAATACATTATTGATCTTACTACATAAACTAGGCTATGATTTTTACTTACGTTTTTAGTAGAAATAAATAATTTAGTCGTAATTTCGACGAATTTCGTAATTAACATTTTTCGACTTTTTTTAAAACATTTTTGCATTTAAATTAATATGCTATACCGATCTCTTTTTAAACCCCAACATGCCGGGTAGGGTATGACAGACTCAGGACCAGTGGCGGCCAACCCTAAGGTGCGGCGGTGCAACGCACTCCCAAAATTTCTGCCAATCTAAAAATTCCCGAGCACCTAAAATATATTTCCGACACGCCTCATCACAAATCACAATACACACTTCGGTTATAATGCATACATAATATAGGTGTCTATGTCTCGCGTAACAGATAACAGAAGCAGAACGTTTTGTTCCTATATTCAGGGCAGAGGTGCGTTTGGCAAAGTGATCACAGAGAATCCTTCCACAATTCTCCATCCGCCGAAATCGTAGGTAGGTATAATCCTTTGCAAATTCAAATAAACCACGGACGGCGATCCGAAATTTTCCACCATGTCAAAAGGACCAGTTGGTTCCGTAGCATCTTAATCGGGGGCGCGTTCGTGTCATTTTATTATTTATATTGTGTGTTTAAATTAAGATCTACTTTTTTTCAGCCAATGTTCCGCTCAGCCTCGACCATCTCTTATCTCCAAAGCAATACCAACATAAACAATGAGACCCGTTGTGACAATTCGCAGGTCAATACGCCATTGTTATTCGTTTTTTTGGATGAGTCGGGAAGAGTAAAAAATGAGTTCCATTATTAATGTTGATTTTATAAAAAACAATGCACTGAACTTTGAAAAACGGTTAGAAATTAAAAAAAATAATAATGAATTATCGGATTCTCTTTCAGAGAGTGTTAAATTGTTAAAAATCGTATGTGCAATCCCTATGACGTCAGTGGAGAGTGAACGGTGTTTTTCTACTTTCAACAATTAAATCTTTCCTAAGAAATACAATTAGTCAAGATAGACTTAATGCATTTTCAGTGCTGAGCATTAAAAAACGCCTTATTCAATCTATACCGGACCTCATCTCCACGGTCACCGACGTCTTTGCCACTCAGAGACAACGGAGAGTCGATGAATCGAGCTAATCTACAAATGGGTAGGATTATTTTCCTAATTAAATTTATTTTAACTAGAGTAGGTATATGTACAAGATTTTTAGTGCACCACCGATTTTTGTGAGCACCAGCCGCCACTGCTCAGGACTTAGGGTCCTAAAACTTTCTTATGATAGGTCTTTAGTTCATTTAGTCAAACTTTATTGCTCGTTATATACTATATAGTAATTTAGAATTACTTTTTTGGTTCTAAGTAAAAATAAAAATTTATATATACTTTTTTTAAATTAAAAATTCGTCGATTTTCATTGTTGAGCCATTGACCAAATATTTCCACAAAACTTTACTCTTTTGACTTAAAACATCTAAGTCTAGTTATTTCAAACAATTATCCGAGTGCTGTGAAACGACTGGTCCATGATAATATTATAACAGATGAATAGAATTTTCACAATACTTAAATAATTTTCTTTGAAATAACCCATCCTTAAAGATTGTGGTAAAAAGGAATCTACTCTTTGAAACTATACAGGACATAGTTAGGTGAATCCATACAGCTTTTTTTAGTAAAATAGTAGATTTGTAAAAGCATTCGTGAAACGTCCAATAAGTTCATAAACACATCAATTACAATTTAATTGTGTTTTATATCGCCATGATAATCTATACCTATTAACCCGATGAAATAATTATTTAATTATAATGAAGTCATAAAGGAATAAACCAAGAGGCAATTACGCGAGTGTGTGAATTAATTAGCCCATTACCGATTAGCTTTATAGGCAAAATTATACGAGGAAAAGTATAAGTATTTTGGCTGACTGACGATTTTGCTATCTTTTATAATTATTACCTACTCCACCGAATTTGGAATGAATGTGATTTTAATATGCCTAAGGGTTTTTTATATTCACGGTTCATTTAACTTACTTATCGAGCAATCAGATTCTCGCAAGAATGGTAAGAGAGGAATGAACCCTGTGAAAATATTAAGTACGGTAGAAGTGTGATTTTGACGTATCCGTGTGCCCGATGGCCGATGCACATAGGTTTAATTTTACCTCCCTTCTGATGAAATTGATCAAACTTTCCAAAATATCGGAACTATTTCTTGAAGTAATCAACTCATTGGCTTTTGTGGGTCTTAGGAGTCGAAATCAAGTAAAACATTTGAGTTCCTTTTAAGCATTGACGAAAATTTGAAACAGAAAATGATACGGTCGTATCCAGGAATTGAAACCAGGACCTTAACCTAGCCGGGGCGATGCTCTAACGGTTAAGCTATTTCGACCCTATTCCCTTCGATCATATTTAACTGTACCAAACTTCTACTAAGAATTACCTTCTTTATTTTCTTAAGACATATTTTTATTGGATGCTATCTTTATGTATAATTGCAAAATTCTTCCTGAACTAAATGCAATCTGGGTAGTGTCTTGGATAAAAATATTAATTTTTATTTGTGCGACATCTATTGAATTTTCTGTAAGTTAAGGAAGAATAATTTTTATTTCATCATTGAAGATGATATTAGCGACTCTCAAACGAAAATTTGAAAGATAAAAACCATAAAAAGATACGGTCATATCTATAAATTGTACCCCGAAATTTTCGATTAATCTGCGTTTTTTTAAAGAATGACAAAAAAGAACGGGTTTTTAAAATATTTTCAGGTAATTATTATTAACCTGAAAAAAATTTAAAAATCGTCTACTACTATCACAGTAGGAAATTTTTTTTGTCTTTTTTTATATGTATACCGCACAAGAGTCCCAACTGCTCCCGTCTGAAGCCAGTGAGACTATGGCATCCCCAATTGGGGTATGTTGTGAGGCTGAAGGTAGTGGGGAGGGGAAGTAGATAGGGAAGAGGAAGGTAGGGAAGTACCTGGCTATTCAGATCTGGCCACCAAACACGGCTAATGTCATTTCAAGCAAGGTTTCAATTCTGAATGGTGGTCTTACACCAGGGCGATACTGAGAGTATCTTCCACTCTGGAACGTGCCGCAAATCGACTATAAATTATTTTAAATGAATAAATTGTGAAAGAACACAAATTAAACAAATAAAATTTATTTGCCACGCCGGTATTAGATCCCGCGACCTTCGGTGTGCTAGTCAAGCGCCTTACCGCTGCACTACGCCGGCCGTCTTTGTCGCGATGGAGGATTTTTAAAGGATCCAGTTGAGGAATCTAACTCACGAAGCCTAGTTGGAAACTAGACGCTAGGCCAAATGTCGGTTATCACAATAAAAATAATATATGGTGTATTTACGGCACAATACGTAGTGGTAGATAGTAATAGTATAGGAATGTTCATCAGAATCGCAACGTAGCTTGAAATGGCTTTAAACTTGTTTGAGGACCAGATCTGACTAGCCATGTACTTCCCCGCCTTCCTCTTCCCATCATCTTTTCTTCCCTTCTAACTTCAAACTCATAACATACTGAAATTGGTGATGCCATAGCTTCACTTATTCCAGACCGTTGAGAGCAGTTGGAACTCTGCGGTATTTTACAAAAATAACAAATTACCTCTCGCTTTCTATATCTCCCCCTTCCCACCCTATCGTGAGGTTTGATCCTTTTCGTCTCTCTCACGGTTCATTATTCACGTTTCTCCATTTCCCATCCTTTGATTGTCAATAATAATATCGTGATGTATTGCCTGTCATACTTTAAAATTTTTCCGAAAGTAAGAAATAAAAATACATTTATTGAATGAACAAATATAAAATTGTGATATTAACACCCTCGAACGGTGCCTAGGGAAAGAGCACAGACACATAAGATAGGTACATTATTGTACATCCATTGATTAAATTAGTCAATACTCGAATCGAATTATTATCGTACCTAACTGTAATGTATCATAATAAGTCTGATTTACTGATTAGTTTTTATATTACTAATAAGTCTGATTTACTGATTAGTTTTTATATTACTTGGTTGTGCATGAGCTAGTCGGGTTTCATGGTCTAGTTTCGATATGCAGTGTCATTGTAATTCTAGAGCTCAGCAGAAAAAATCCTAGCTTTTAGTAAAAAAGGAAGTTAGTCCACCAAATTATAATTATAAATTACGATACGTCAATAATATAATCAGTCACTGTGATATAAAGAACATACGTCTTTCAACAAACATCCTGTAGTACTAGAGAAGAATACTGGTGCCAGTACTTACAAATAACGAATGTATCTGGAGAGATCACTGGATATAATACAATAGGTTATGATAATATAATCAAATTCGATTTTAATAATTCGAGCTTGCGCTTTTACGGTTGTTCGAAAGATCTTAATAAAAACAGAGCTTTGATATATTAGTTATTGGTTAGCTATGCTGATCACAGATGGCATTCATTCAGAGCTAACGATATTACAGGGATTTTCACCAATATAATAAATAATATATACTCGTAACATAATTACTTATGCTGCCGAATTTCCGTAGACCATCAACAATATGTTAAGAAGACATCATTAAAATCGTCCCAAAAATATACACATATTAATCCTGATAATCTAAAGAATGATGTCATCCAAAATCCTTTTAATCTTAATATGAATAATGACTCGGTATTAAATTATGATAATCTTGTAAACTACCTCACAAATAAAATTATTTCTAATAGCACCACTAAAATTAAAACAAAAAATATAAATAACCCAGACTGGATAACCAAAGACCTTATAAAATTGATCAACAAAAGAAATAAATTGCATCTGAAATTAAAAAGACAACCCAATAACACATTATTGAAAGCAGAATTCCTAAAAGTAAGAAATAACATCACTACAGAAAAACGAAACTTAAAACAAAGACACTACAATGATCTTTTTAAAAAATGCGAAAATAACAGTAAAAAAATATATAAATATTCTTAAAAATTAGTCTAATTCTTCGAATAATTCTTGTACTAAATTAATAATTAATGATGAAATAGTCACTGACAATGTAGAGATATGCAACCACTTTAACAATTTCTTTTGCAACATTGGCTCCTCCTTAGATAGCTAATATTATACGTAACAAAATCGTACACAAACCGCCCAATGAAATAACATTAGCACATGATAGTATAGAATCTTTATATCTTCAACCAACAACAGAATTAGAAATAAGCAAAATATTAAAATCATTGAAATCAAATGCGAGCGCCGGTTACTATAAATTCAAATACAAGACAGTGCACTTTCGACGGAATTGGTTCCAATTTTATCAAAATTGATTAACCAATGTTTTAAAGAGGGAACCTTTCCAGACAGCTGTAAAATTGCCAAAATGATACCAATTCATTATTTTCTTTTTTACTGAAATAAAAACTTATAAAAAAAAAACAAGAATTAAGAACCTCGAATCTTTTTCACATCGATCCGTTGGATGGCTTGATATCGAACAAAAAAGCGTCGAGCGAGACGGTACACATGTTGAGACATCTTCGAATGAGCGTAAAACGATCGAAAATGAACGTGCATTGGCACTTAGCAATAAGGTTAAGCTCAGGTAAGATTGGCCCAATAACCGCCCTAAGTAGCTATTATACTTCACGTCAATAAAAGGACAACAGTGTTTTGCGTATTCTAGATATTTCGGTTCAAGATTCCGAGAGGCGCAACAATAGATATAGGTACATAGCTAAATTCAATTACGATGTTTATTCACTCATATAAGTTTATAACTTTACTCACAGCTTTAGAGAGTAAAATATATAACTACATACGAACGACAGCGAGACTGAACCACCGAGACCGATCGTTCCGAAGTCGGTCCGAAATAACCTCGTTTCTCGATGATGGCAGCGGTGGACAAATGCCCTAAGAGGGCATTCCATTAAGTTATGAAAATTATGAAAAGTTAAGAAAAAACTATGAAAATTTCATGGTGGCAGAACTCACATTTCATAAATTTGCAGTGAATTTTTTGAAGTGAAATTTCTTTAGCACCGTTGTGATTTGAAACTCAATGAAATGGAAGCGAGGGACATTAAAAAGAGAAAAACACAGTGTTACGATACGCCCCTGCAGCGATTAGATTCAAGCCCTAGAGCACAGAACGCAGCAAGTCCACACAACTCGGCCTCCCCTCTCCCCCCTGTTTCCTGCTTCCCGCTTCCCTCCCCCGTGCCCGGCCACTGGCCCATTCCATTCCTCCACACAGACGAGATTCGAGAGCCTTGGGAAGCACACGTACGCGGCCCGCTTTCGGGCGAACGGTCCAAATTCAATGTGGCCGCGATGTATTATTGAAATACCTACGAGTAGAGTCGGCTTTAGCCGCGCCATATAGTTCGGTCTATTTAGACTACGAAAGTGCCTGATGGAACTTCCACATGAGGCGAGGATCCTGCTAATCCACATGTAAGCTGTATCTTGATTTCCTCTTTTAAATGTGTCCGTAATCAGTGAAATGTAGGGCCCCGCGAAAATCACCACTCGGAGAGTTTCGCTTCAGAGAGAGATAATGAGAGTTAAACACTTTAGCTAGGTTTGTGTAATTTGCATTTCTTGTAATTGAATTGTACTGTAGAAACCTATGTACTGTGTTTGAGTTTACAAAACATGTCCTAATGATTTAATTTTGTTATTATTCTGCTGCGGCAGGAGGTTTATTGACCAGAGTGTATCCCGCTGGACGCCGGAAGGTAGGGAGAAATTCCATAGCTTTGAGCGACTCGCCCCTGAATAGAGAGTACCTTTGTTCCCGCTGAGAGCTAGCCAGGGACATGTTTGGGGGCCCCCTTGGCCCAGAGCTGGTGTTGGTTTGGTAGCCAACATCGGGTACCCTAACAACTGACGCTAGAACGTGGGGCTGGAATTTTTTTTCTATCCCGGTCGCTTTGCGGGACCTTTGTTTGTCGAAATCCTCCCCGCATGGCAACTGTTTTGTAAACATTAATTATGCCTTGATATTCTACACCCAGTGTACTGTGAATCCTGTGAAAAACCACAGAAACCTATATGTAAATTAGATCCATAACACAGATCTGATTGAAATTATGAATTGCATCGCAAGTTGAAACGACGGCCATTTTGGATACCCGAAACGCCAACCTTTGACCGCGAATCTGGACTGCGCACGCGTCACAAAGCAACGGGCGCGTAGCAACAGTTATTCGCGCCAAATCTCAACGGCCCGATGTTTCACGCGATATTCTCTGGATTGCGCGCGCAAATGCTTTGACTCGCGCCAAATCCCAACGGAAAAGCCGTCGGAATGAACAATTGACTGTTGCTAGGCAGCGTTTAAATTCAAACCGCCTTTTATGACTGAACCGGATACCAACGGAAATTATTATTATAAATCTGATTCTGGAACCCCAGTTATTTTGCGAATTCCTTAATGAAAAATTTCGGACTTACGTATTTTTGTTGTTTCTGCACAATATACCAATTGGCCCACTTGTGTCTGTCAAAGTAGTACAACTTAATATTTCTCCAAATGGACAAAATAATGACTTTCTTTCCCCATTTTACACTATAGATACTGCTTTTTTTTCAGCATAAGTGAAAGTGAATTGTGTTTTTCCCTTACATAAGTGAAAAATGGAATAATAATAAAGCCAATGATTGGTTCCATGAATAAATAAAATAATTTTAATATGGTTGACGTAATGAATCCCATATCCAGTCATTTTCATCCGGAAGTTTGTCCTTTATTTGCCAGAAAAGTGCCTTTTGTGAATTTTAGTGCCTTTCTCAGTGCAAAGTGATTGTGAAAAATAAAAAACCTGTTTTCTAAAAGTCAGTCCTGGCAAAATTTTTCAAAAATAAATAAATACTTGTGAATTTCACGGTTTTCTCAAAAGTGGTCAGTGAAATACAAAAACCTTTACCACTAAGGTCTTTCCAGGCAAAATTTTTTCTCGCTTTCCTTCCTTTGACAAAATTCTTGTGTCATGTATACCAAATTGTAATATGGAATCTCTGTAACCATATTTTGGAAGTGCCAACAAGTGATTACCAAGTGAAAAGTGCCTCACAAAAATTAATTTTGCGCTTTCTAAAGGAAACCCCTGGCCAATTTTTCTCACCACCCAGGAAACTCACAATGGAGGACAATCAAGCTATTACACCATCCAACTTGGGTACCATTCCCAATGTACACAGTTTATCCAAAGCCCACTTACAAGCTGCTTTAAGGGATAGAGGACTCTCGCCATCAAGCAAATCTAAATCTACATTGAAGGCATATGCACTTTTATTCAACAAAAAGTACATTAGGAGAATAAACCTCGCTCCCTCCAACGAAAATAATTCACGTTCGGCTACGCAAGTTTTGGATAATCTTGACAAAGGACCTATGCCGCATGTAATGATAAAACAGGACGTCGCACCCATCTTGACACAAGATAAAACTTACGATTTATCTTCTTGGAAAGTCAAATATAATGGCGTCTCCGATGTGCTGGATTTCATTGACCGTATTGAAGAAACGGCTACAATCAAAAATATCCCATTCGAGATTCTACGGAGAAACTTTATAAAACTCATCTCCCCAGAATTAATTCCGTGGCACCGCATCCAAAAGACTAAATGCAAAGATTGGAATAAACTCAGATCTGCCCTAATCTCTAGCTTTGGAAAAAAGGAGGCCCAGCACCGGATCAAACTATCTTTACTATCTATTAAACAACTAGTAGATGAACCGATGGCAACATTCATAGAAAGGGCTGAGTCCATCAACATCAAGCTTTCACATCCTGTTCCGGAAGCTGAACTATTACCAGTCATAACTGATGGCCTTTTAAGCAAATACGAGAACATCATCACCTCACAGAAAATTGCATCCCTGGCCCAGCTAAACGAAGTCTGTCTCCTCCTGGAATCGTACCAGGATAGGAAGAACATAAAGGATGTGTCAAATAATGTGGTTGTGCCAAGCCGTTCGTCTGGTTTAAAGCCAGAATTCGACAACAAAAAAGTGTGCTCCTTTTGCAAAAAAGTAGGCCACCTGGCCGCTACTTGTTTCAAGCAAGCAAGACTTCTGGAATCCAAGGAACACCGAACCTCCAAGAGACACCACTCTAGGGACCGCTCTCCTCCACGCGACGAACTGCGCAACATTTTCAAGAAATCAAGGCACATTGCAGAAAGGTTACAAAACCCAAGCGATGTCAGACCTCAGGTGGATTTCTCCAAGCTCCCACCAAATTTCTACATGAAGAGGCCAAAAAACTAAATAATAACCTCTCAGGCACCCATTCTGAACCAAGGTCTAAAGAATGGACTGATTGGTTATCACACATTAAGTATTTTAACCAGGCCTTAAATGTTTCCTCGGTTTGTTGCAAACAAGCTAAAGATGGGAGACCCTATGCCCTTTTCTCTGTTAACAATGTGCCCTTTTCCGGATTACTTGATAGCGGTGCATCTGTCAGCTGTCTTGGCAACAATGCTCACCTGCCTTTTGTTAACAGTGATTTTAAAACTTCGCCACAAACAACACACCTGACGACTGCGGATAATGTTTCCCAGCCGGTCATCGGTACCCTTGCCCTACCAATTAATTGTAACAATAAAATAGTTACAATCAATTTGTTATTCGCCAATTGCTATATACTTTATTGGGGCTGCTATTTGCTAGGTATATATAACAGTTAGGCTAAGGTGTACCTAATGTAATGGATTGACACTGGATGTGTTTAGTGTTTTACCTACTATGTGGTCATGTTATTCATGACATAAACACCGCTTGTTAAGTGGGTGCATTAAATATTAAAGTAACAGGGTATAATTAATATCACAGTCATCAGCTTTATTCCCGTATTGGAAACTTGGACGCCAAATCTTGTTTGATACAAGATATGCTGAGGCTGCGCAGTAGGCAAGCAAGAGTTACTCCCGTCAGGGCGCGGGCATAGTTCTTTAACATTGTTGTGAATCATGGAAAAGTTAAATAAAAGAATGGATTTGTAATAAAAGTTGTATTGAAAATATAAAACATGTTTAAATTTCATACCTGTGGACCAACCTACTCGTGAGCTATCTAACTAGAGCCTATCAACACTTGATGCGACGATTCGGGATCCCAAATGAGGAGTATCCATCTCCCTCTCGTAGCATCAGCGTCTGGTCTGCAAGCTCCTCCCCCCTTCCTGGATGAGTAAGTGGATTGAGAACACCTTGCACCACGACGTCCTCTAACATGTGGTAGGTAGCGGCAATACATTCCATCAGATTGTGAAAATACTCGCCGTTAAAGATACGGCTAGGTTATGTGTCGTCAAATTAACTTTTATCCATCTTGTTGGTCGATGGATGATAACTGTAAACTTCGATTCTATAAAAACTAGGTCGGACATGCCGCCATTAATATGTCGGGAATTTTAATTCGGATTACCCGGTAAATATACTTCAACAGACGCGATCACTTTCTACCGGCTGTGAATTTTAGCGTTACGATCACATATTTAAATTATTTATTAAAACTGCCGCCGATTATTCAATAATTATTTAACAATCCATTTTATTGACTTGTCGAAACCGTGTCATGCCTCCCTGGCACGAATTCAAGAAGTGACGAGCGCGACACAGAACCCCCTATGGTTTGAAAGTTAAACTCTTCCGGAGAAAAGGTGTATCCATTAGTGGTCAGTTAAAATTTATTAAGTACCTATTATATAATTAATCCGGGCAAGGTAGTTATTTTCATAACATTTTCCCCGTTCTCGCGTAAATGTTCGACCCCGAACATACATAGGTCCTATGCTGTCTAAAAGCTTAACAATTGTGTTGGTCCACCGGTTCCTAAAAACAGTAAAATTCAAAACAGAAACACAATGGAAATAAAAACAATAATCATTGTAGTTAATTACAAAAATAATAATACATTGTAGTGAGAATACCATTTCAATCATTCACTATTATATTATGCTCTATGGCATCACTTTTTCCTATTATCGGATTATAAACACTTTTTATAAATGTTGAACAACCTTCACTTTTCACTGAATTTAAATGAAAAAGAAAACCTGCCTATACTAACTAGGTCTCACAGTTGAAATAATAATAATAATAATTGAGAAAAAAAATTATACAATGTCAATACATAATTAATTGTTTTGTTTTGTTTTGTTTTGCTTTGTTTTTATAGATAAGACATTTTTAATAGATACATATTTTTTTGTTTGTTTACAATTGAATTAAAACTTAATATGAATAATTGAAATTTAGTTACGAGACATTTTTGTTTAATAGTCTTTCTTATGTATGAGACTTTAATTTAAGACTTATTTCAATGATGCTTGATACTTGATATGAAGAATCATGATGTTTTTGAGTCATGTGTGACTAATTGTATGGGCTTGAATTTTATTGGCTCTAACGTAGAGTATAACGTAAGACAATATAAAGGCGTGCACGTATTAATTGAGACTTGATATATTTGAGAAAAATAATTGTGATTTCCCCGAAATCACCACCATTAGTACCGTGTGAAAAAGAAGTACATACAACTCGATTTCAAATAGAGTTTATGAAATACTTGTAGAATGTTGTGTTGGGGTTGCTAATAAAACTCCAAGAACAACCCGAACCACTCAAACAAGTTTCACACCACGTAGTACTGCGTATGCACATGGATCAGTGGCAAACAGTCCTTCCGCCTCCCATAGGAATAACCCGTCTATAGGCAACGGATCCACTGCCCTCCGACTGATGATGTAGCACACTGTGTTCCGTACCTGAGTCAGCAGCTCAGGGTTTGATGAGCAGACAGCAAGCATCTCTCGCCCTCTGTCTGTCATGTAAGGTAAACGTAATTGACACAGGATCGATACGTTGCGGTTGGGGTACAAACCCACCCTTACCTTTGGAACTAATAAGGAATGGTAAGTTTAACTCCAGGACCCAGTTGATCAGACTGAATATACCTCAGTTAACTCCCCTCCAATGATAATGGTAAGTTGAACACCAGGACCCAGTTGATTAGACTGAATATACCTCCGTCAACTCCCATCCAATTATAATAATGACGTTGCGTCATTTTTCAATATTTTCTCCAAGTCTTAGCACATTTGGTGTAAATTGTCCTTTATTTGTAAAAGAATGATAATAAATATCACATATGTCATTGTTGACAATTACTTGATTGTACTTCAATTCAAAACATTTTTTCAGAATTGTTATTAAAAATTATGCCCTTGTTTTAAAAATGAAAAATGTCTCTTTTTTTATTTTTGTTGTTATTGTTGTTGTACGTTTTGTATGATGTTAAAAAAATCTTTAATTGAATTTTATATGTATTGAAAATTTATTAAATTTATTCGGATGTTTGGCCCGACTCTTGGAAACTATCATATAACTTAGCTATATAAACTCGGCTTTGCAGAATTTACATTTTTTTAAAGTCAATGATTAGATTCTCCATGTTGATGACATGATATTTTAGACTGAATTATTTACTGTTCAATTTTTTTATTTATTAGTATCGTTTTCTGAATGTATGGGCTTGAAAAACGATTGGCTCCTTCTATGAGTCCAATGTAATATAATTTAAAGTATTGGACAGCGTATGTTGTGACTTGTTTTTGAGAATACTCAAGTGATTTATTTATCACTTGTGGTATGTCCAATAATGATCAGCGTGACAACGGACCTTCTACCTCCGGCAGCCTAATCATCTGCGGCAATAGATCCTCCGCCTTCACTCTGATGCTGGAGCATACTGTTCCGAAACGTCAGGCAACGGCCCTGCTATGGCACAGACTCTATAATCTGTCCATAGTTACTCCGTCTCCCGGAATGAGGATGAACGATCGAAGGATTCGAAGCGTTACGAATAGGTAGCGGCATACACTACTCTCATCCCTTCGGAACAAGTGGACAAAATATGGAAAAGTATCAATCTCCAATTGTACTTCCATAATTTTATAATAATGCGTTAACTGATGTTATATTGTATCTCGCGGTACTTTAAGCACGGCAGGAAAACAAAACCAGAATAACTACATCGACGTCCCCAAAAAAAAATTTTTTGAAAAGAAAGAAAAAAAAAGTTTGAATTCTCTAAGTCCACAAACTACCAAAACATTATGCCCGTTTTTGTAAAAAAAACTTAATTTAAGAAAATGTCGCAATTGACAATAATTTTTTTATTTGTAATTATTTATATTGGTATACAATCGATTATTTCAACCGTTCTCGAATCTTGTGGTGATAGGCCCACCACCTCAAAAAACTAGACAGAAAGAAACTTTCTAACCAGCATTGGTAACCCTGAAATTTCTGCATTCCTTGCGCAAAGAATGAGAGAAAATCGAGTGACTCCATGTTAGCTCTATGTATGTCCTTATTTAAATTTTGTTGGTATAATAAATCTTTACTAGATTTGTAATTGATGATGTTTATAAAATATGACATCTTGTAAAAAAAAATATTTGAAAATATTATTTATGAAAAATAAAATAATTGTTATTATTATAGTTGTTGATGATGATGATAACAAGTGAAGATCAAAAAAAAAAAAATTCTTTTTTTGTTAAAAAAAAATTTTTGACAACCCTGATTTTTGAGAAAAAAAAAAAAAATTTATGTTGGATAAACTTTCAAATTTGTGTCAACCTTGATTTGTTCTGTCAAAATTTACAAATTTTGTGACATCCTTGATTTGTGTTGAATAAAATTTAATGATTTGTGGAAACCTTGATTTAAAAAAAAATTGCGGCAATCTTTAAATAAATTTAAATATTTACCGATTTATCCATAGTATTTCAGACTTTCAAACCCATGTTAAAATGTATATAGACCGACTGCTACCGTTGTCTATAGTTTTTTTTAAATCAAGTTTGACATTAGAAAATAAACAATCAACAACAAAATATTTGTGACAGATGTCAGCTGTTATTAAAATAAACTTCTTGTCTCGTAACTATTTAATACATATGAAATGATACTATATCATATAAATTATAAATGATCCCTTTAATAAAGTCATTCGTTTGTAATTGCATAATAATCAAAAATATTTGCATGCTTTGATTTCATCATGGCAGATGACAATGTACACAGTTTGACAGGTATTTGCACGTGTTTTAGACAATGATGTAGGTACATATTTTGAAACATAAACAAATCATTTGTTTGATAATATTTAAAATATTAATAATGTAGGTAATTTTATTTTCCACTAAGGCATAATTTGAATGTGTACCGGCATTATATAAAGCTTGAATAAGATTGTGCAAATATATTTTTTAAATGTTTGTACTACATGTACCTTTTATTATAATTAAACTGAAAAGTTATCATTATTACTGAAAAATTATTTGTTATTTTGATGAATGTACCTCCGTAATTTTGAACATAATGTCACTTAGTTCTCAATAAATCTTTATAAACATTTGAATAATTATTAATATTAACCTCATATTCTTATTTAACTTCATAATATAATTGTTTTGACAATTGTAAATGTCATAGGCAAATATAGACAACAATATGTTCTAGATAATAATTTATGTTATTTCTAAAATAACCACTATTGATTGGATTCGAATAAAATAGTTTTTAATGCATGCTGTAACATTGTCTATGACCATAATACATTTTTCTGACCATTTATTTGTTCAATGGCAATGACAATTCAATTGAGGTTATGTTGATTGTACGTTGTTGTATTTCAGGTTATGAACATAGAATATCAGATTGAAAACATTGAGAAATCATTATTGGTTATGAAGTAAATTTTGTGACAGTAATATATTAAAGCAAAACAAAACAAAACGTGAGGCAAAATTAGAAATACATATAGGGCATGTTTATATAATGAATTTAAAATTTCAAAGATTCACAACAATGAAAAATATTCGTTTTTACCACTTGGTGCGCCAAATTGTTATATGACAATTTCTATATCCCGGCTAGCTCAGTCGGTAGAGCATGAGACTCTTAATCTCAGGGTCGTGGGTTCGTGCCCCACGTTGGGCGCCAAATTGTTATTCGCCAATTGCTATATACTAATGTAATGGATTGACACTGGATGTGTTTAGTGTTTTACCTACTATGTGGTCATGTTATTCATGACATAAACACCGCTTGTTAAGTGGGTGCATTAAATATTAAAGTTACAGGGTATAATTAATATCACAGTCATCAGCTTTATTCCCGTATTGGAAACTTGGACGCCAAATCTTGTTTGATACAAGATATGCTTTTATAGTTATAATTAGATATTTTTTTTATAGATATGCTTTTATAGCAAGATATAATTTTCTAATAGTGCCCTCTATATCCCAGAATTTCATCCTTGGCGTTGACTTCTGGAAGGCATTCAACGTTGCTCCCCAAGTATTTAATACTCTTGGCGAAACCTCCACTGCTGCTCAAATTAGTGAGATCCGCACAATAATACC
Source organism: Limnephilus lunatus (assembly GCA_917563855.2). Lineage (NCBI taxonomy): Eukaryota > Metazoa > Arthropoda > Insecta > Trichoptera > Limnephilidae > Limnephilus > Limnephilus lunatus. Next base: position 85,936,694 of record OU830594.1, read on the forward strand.
TCACGAAAATTTAAGCACGGACCAAGCTCTCCAACTAAAGGAAATGGTCAATAAATTCGAATCAATATCTTTCGAAAAATGTGGATTGGGTTTGACAAATTTGGTAGAACACCACATTAAAACCAATGGCCCACCCATAAAGCAACGTTATTACAATTTAGCCCCCCAAAAGCTCAAACTTTTAGAAAAAGAACTTGATGAAATGTTAAAAATGGGTGTGGTGGTTCCCAGCAGAAGTGCATGGACCAACCCAACTCTTTTGGTTTCAAAAAAAGACGGCTCTGCACGTTTCTGTCTCGACAGTAGACGTTTAAATTCTTGTACGGAAGCTGACGCGTACCCCTTACCTTACGTCCACGCGACCTTAGACAAACTGCGCAACGCCAAGTTCATCTCCTCTGTTGACCTAAGCAAAGCTTTTTGGCAAATACCTTTGGACGCAGAATCGTGTGAAAAAACTGCTTTCGTTGTACCTGGTAGGGGAATGTTCCATTTTAAAAGATTACCCTTTGGTCTAAAGAACAGCCCCGCCGAATTACAAAGACTGATGGACAAATTCTTCGGTCCTGAAGTCGATAACAGCCTGTTTTGTTACCTTGACGACCTCATCATCGTCAGCGACACCTTTGAAAAACACCTATTAATGCTGGAAAAGGTTTTTCAACAACTCAAGTTCGCTGGTTTAACCATCAACTTGAAGAAGTCTGAATTCTGTAAGTCCCGTCTACGTTATTTGGGATTCATTGTCGACGAAAAAGGTCTAAGAACAGACCCCGCTAAGGTGGAAGCCATGGCAAATTTTCCCCGACCCAAAAACGCGAAGGAAGTCAAAGGTTTCCTTGGACTTGCAGGTTACTACAGGAGATTCATCAAAGACTTTTCCACAATTGCAGCCCCCTTAAATAAAATTACCGGCACCCGTAAAGGTGTCAGCAATTTCCGATGGTCTGCTGAAACTGAAGAAGCGTTCACAACTTTAAAAAACGCCCTTCAAAAAGCCCCCGTTCTGAATTGCCCGGATTTTGCACTCTCTTTTACCCTCCACACGGATGCCTCCAACGTAGGAATCGGTGGAGTCCTAACTCAAGAATTCCCAGATGGCGAACACCCTGTAGCGTATTTTTCCCGTACATTAAATAAACACGAGAAAAACTACGGAATTACCGAAAAGGAGTTATTGGCTGTATTGGATTCTGTTCACCATTTCCGCGGTTACATAGACGGTAGCAAATTTACTGTAGTCACAGACCATAGTAGTTTGAAATGGTTGATCTCTTTAAGTAATCCCTCCGGTAGACTCGCTCGTTGGGCCTCCCGTTTGTCTCAATTCAATTTTGATATTGTTCACCGTAAAGGCGCGGACAATATTGTTCCCGACGCTCTTTCAAGAATTGAATTGGTTTCATTAAATGTTGACACAATTGCCCCCCCTCCATCTACAAAAGATGAATGGTACTTGAAAATCTTCGAAGGATGTAAAAATAATCAACAAAAGTTTCCTAATTTTATCATAAAAGAAGGACAACTATACCGTAATTGCAAGGTACCACTATCCATCCTCGAAGATTACTCTTGGAAACTTGTCGTTCCCCTCGAAGAAAGAGAACAAATAATAATTGACAATCATAGTGCGCCCGACTCTATACACCCAGGAACTTTCAAGACGTATAAAAAGATTTCCTTGAAGTATTACTGGCCTGGTCTCTTCAAACAAATTCGCAATTACATCTCTAAATGTGAAACTTGTAAAGCTTATAAACATAGCACGGCAGCACCTGCCGGCCTAATGGGTAATCCCAAACGTGCCGACAGACCCCTACAGTCATTGTCAATGGACCTCGTCGGACCTTTTCCTCGAAGTTATGCCGGACACATGCACATACTTAGTGTTGTGGATGTTTTCACCAAATTCTGTTGGATCTTCCCTTTAAAAAGAGCCAACGCGTCCGCCATCATCAAACTTCTGGAAAAACACATTTTTATACCTTACGGAACACCCAGAACCGTAATTGTTGATAACGGAATACAGTTTATTGCCCAGGAATTCAAAGAATTTCTTGCCAAATACGGAATCAAGGACATTTATTATAACACCTTGTACACTCCCCAAAATAACACTGTCGAACGTAACAACCAAACAATCAACACAGCTCTAGCTATCCTAGTTGATAAAGATCAACGCACTTGGTGTAAAAACCTAGATAAAATTCAGGCCGCTATGAACAACACTGTTAATCTGGCCACTGGCTACACACCTTTCTTCTTAAAACACGGTATGGAACAAGTCGTCCATGGTTCTCTACATAGGGACACAAACTTTCCTACGTCATCTGCCACCACAAGCAACCCTACCGCAGACTATGCCCATCGCCTGGAAGAACTGTCGGCCATTTACAGTGAAGTCACTGATGCTTTGCTCCTGGCTCACCAAAAGAGTGCGGACAGATATAACTTACGTAGGAAACATGTTACCTTCAATACAGGAGACATAGTTTGGAGAAAGAACAACACACTTTCCCAAGGAGCCATGTATTTCTCTGCTAAGCTGGCACCACGTTTCGTGAAGGCCAAAGTTCTAAGGAAAATATCAGACCTAGTGTACTCCTTGTCTGACTCATCTGGAAAGCACATTGGTAATTACCACATTAAGGACATTGTAAAGTCTGGAAGTGAGGAGTCAAGTAAAACTGCCCCCACTATCTCAGCAAACGTAAAATGATCCAGTATGTATCACATTTTTTTGTAAGCTTACAAAGTCTTACTACGTCAGGCGTGTATTATGTCAATCACATGCCCATCGTTTCGTAAATGAAACAAGTTGTAAATTATTTTGTAAATTAATGCGTACTCTCCTTGAAGTTACTTTCAAATGTTGTTTTTGCACTGTTTTTTCTTTCCCTCACGGCAATTTTTTCTTTATTTTTTTCACCTGTTCTAAAACTGATCACTTTGGAACGGAGACACTTTTCGAGTCTCAATGTTTGGGAAGTCGCGAGCCCATTTATTGTCTCAACACGTACACTATGCAATGTTCATGCCATGTCATACCCTGCCTTGTCATGTAATTTTGTAACTTTTCTCCTATTTTTTTTTTGTTTTTGTCGCATTTTTGTCGTGTGGAAAGGAACTTTCTCACCTGTTTATTTTGTTCATGTAAAGTAGTTGACAATTGCCCATCGGCGTGTCGTTCTAGAAGTCGGGTTTTGTAAATTCCAAAGTGTTAAATTCCGACTCAGAACCAGTTAACTATTTTTACAATTTTTTCCTTTTATTTTGTTCATCATGAGTTGTAAAACCTTCCGAGGTATCTCTAGCATGAAAATCAAACAGTGGTTACTTACATAGTCGCCTCTCGTGTATATAAGTTTTTTCAATTTTTCTTCTTAAATTAAAAATTGATGGCGTCCTACCCAAATTCATGCTCATGTACCCAAATTGGATATCGATACGTCCATTTTGGAACTCGAATTTATAAAACCAATGATTGGTCTTTATAACCATGTATATAAATCAATTTGGCTCGTTTCAACTAAAGTACGTAAAACCGAATCATCCGGTCTTTGGTTGTTATAACAAAGTCACCTTTTTGTTATTTTGTTTTTTTTTGCTTTTACGTTACGTACGTCTTGTATGGCACGTTTCAACCCTACGAGACAGGTTAATAAAACCTTATGGTCATCCTGATTTTGGAATTCACAACTTTTAGGTGTTCATTTAACCAAGTATTTGCAACCCAAATTGCACATAACCTGGTATGTTTGTAACTGCACAAAGGGTATGTAAAACCGTAATTGGTCCCTTTTCTTTGGTCTTCCTCACTGTAGGTTGCCACAACAGACAGTATGTAAAACCATTATAGGTCTGTCTTTGTTTTAAATACTTGGTGTAAGTAGAATTATACTCTGCCATCACCCTTGTACTTTGTAACACATGAAGTAACATCAAATTGTCTATCTTCTCTGTCGTACGCTCTTGGGCTACGGAGTTAGTTAATCTAACGAATCTTTATAAAAGGTGTTAAAATCAAGCATCGTTAACGTTTATTGTGTTGTATTTAAACGTAATCCACCGTCATAGGAGAGATCCTTAGAACATCCACCGTCATAGGAGAGATCCTTAGAACATCCACCATCATAGGAGGGATCCTTAAAATACCTGCCACGATACGAGAAGTTCGTCATAATCACTTTTGCTCATAGCTAAATGTTATTGAGTTGGTCGTGTGACATATTTGTCATGAGCACCGTTTTGTACAATCTGTTTTGGTCGTGTGTCATTCATTTGTCATGAGTACCACCCTTTCTGTACAATGTATTTTGGTCGTGTGTCATTCATTTGTCATGAGTACCGCTTTTGTATTTTGGTTGTGTGTCATTCATTTGTCATGAGTACCGCTTTTGTATTTTGGTCGTGTGTCATTAATTTGTCATGAGTACCGCTTTTGTATTTTGGTCGTGTGTCATTAATTTGTCATGAGTACCGCTTTGTGTATAATTGTGTACAACCCTTGTACACGAGACGTGGAGACGTAATAACAATACTTACCGTGATTCGTGCGAACGACATAATATCGGCCTTGCCATCTTCTTTAAAAGGCATTGTATAAACTCTTGACTTATGTCTATAATTGAGTTTTATCTTGTATGTACTTACATGTTTTGTACACTATACGTGGAGACGTTAAAACACTACCGTGATTCGTGCGAACGACATAATATCGGCCTTGCCATCTTCTTTAAGAGGCATTGTATAAACTCTTGATTTCTGTCTATAATTGAGTTTTATCTTGTATGTACTTACATGTTTTGTACGCCATACGTGAAGACGTGAAAATACTCACCGTGATTCGTGCGAACGATACAATATCGTGTGTCATCTTTTATGATGCAATTTGTGCCTTTTTGTACATAACTCGTTGTCTGGGGAACGGATAAGAAAACCCCCAGGTTTGTGAAATTGGAGCAAGGGTCTGTCTTTTCTCACAATCATGCAGGAGTTTTTAAAATGACCCCTAATCTTTTGCCCAATACACGCAAAAGATTAGTCTCTTTGATAATGTGTATTCAAATTTCTCCTCATCCTTTAAACAATTGTAAAGAGTCAGGAAATCTGCTGGTTGATCATGTTTCATTCTCACATAGAGTTTGAAGTGGAAATTAGTCCAGTCTCTAGCAAGTTTCGTCACTCAACTCCTTTCCTTTTCCTTTCCTTTCTCCTCACCACCATGTTCTCAGGTATATGTCATGAAGAGGAAAATCTGTTGTTAACCATAATTCGCCCTCACTGGGAGTGCGAATCGGTAAATTGACCAATTATCAGCAGGCTTTCTCCCTCACTCTCTGCATATGTCTCACATTTTGTTCTCTTTCTCAATTTTACGAAACACATTCATGAATGTTGGATATGTACGATATGCACTTGGCGTACCGTCTGTCTCCTTTTGACAACCTTTATTCATGAATTGGTTTCTTTGCTTTTACCGTGACTCATTCACGACTTTTTTGTCTTGTTTTTTTGAAATTCTACAAAAAATGTTACCACCTTTATGTTAACTTAGGCCATGGAAGGCCGGTTGTTTTTTAACCAAGACATATTGTCACTCGGCAAACGCCAAGTCATCCTGGTAAAGGAAAATGTTCATGTAATCACAATTTAGTTAGAAAACTCTCTCTTCGTCACTCTCTGGGTCGGTGGTTAAAACTTCGTTTATTTCATTATCTGGACACATTTTGTTTCTCTCCAAACCTTTTCTTCATTGGTCCCTAGGCAGGTAAACTTCAAGAATTTTGCTCTAATAATAATTTCTCCCGGATTAAAAAGAAGCCCAGGCGGATGTCATCACCAACAGCCAAGCTGAGCTCCACTTCCTGACAGCACGCGCTGTGGTTACTAGGTCCCACCTGCTGCCATTTTTCTACGCATTTGTTCCTGAAAGCACAAACCATACCGCTTATATGTATGTTGTTTTGTCGTACCACAGCAAGTTGAGTTGTCCCACTATACATTATGACACTCTGAACCACCTTTTGGGCACGCTAGCTCCTAGGTTTGTTCTTACTCTTGCTATCAATGCCAACCATGTCGTCTCTTGCGCTGTCATGCAGTGACGCATATATCGTCATGTGTAAACCATCATTACCTTGACCTCCAGTATTCGCTGAATGCGTACCAATACAAGTTATGTTGAGCTACATTATGCTTCAATAACCATTATATACGATCCGTGTTTACCTTAATAACACTTAGGATTCGTACTGGCATGTCTGCAGACACTGGATTCTCCTCTTCAATGACCTCTGTAACCATAGTCGCGGCACAGCAACCACAGTCTCCACTTCGTGAACTTCGACGTCTTCGACGAAACCAAGTGTTTTCTAAGGCCCAAGTGTACTTCTGAGTGTTATCTCAAAGGGGTCTGATTACAGTGATAATGTAATCCTTAGAATCTGTGAAACCACGTCCTCCTCTTCGAAATTCTCCGAAACCAAACAAATCCACGCTTCGCAAACTTAGCTCCCAGACCAATGAAACCTTAGAATCATACAGGCATTTTTGTTTTCGCTTTTTGTTCTTCTATTGTACAAATATGAATTGTTATTTTTTCAATTGCATAACCATGTATTGTCATCTTTCAATTGCATAACCTTGTATGTTGTTTTACACCATGTACTTTCACCAAAACTGTTCTTTTCCAAACATTGTATGTATCCCTCACCCATTCCCTACAAACATTGTGACCTAAACTATAACATAAATTGCATGTTCTAGCTAGGCATCTCTCAAGCAACGAATCTCTCAAAAACCCCAATGGAAGCTTAAGAGGATTTTCTTTCCTACAGCTCCATTGCCACGTCACTTTTTTTCCAAGCGCGGGGGGAAGTGTTACGATATGCCCCTGCAGCGATTAGATTCAAGCCCTAGAGCACAGAACGCAGCAAGTCCACACAACTTGGCCTCCCCTCTCCCCCCTGTTTCCTGCTTCCCGCTTCCCTCCCCCGTGTCCGGCCACTGGCCCATTCCATTCCTCCACACAGACGAGATTCGAGAGCCTTGGGAAGCACACGTACGCGGCCCGCTTTCGGGCGAACGGTCCAAATTCAATGTGGCCGCGATGTATTATTGAAATACCTACGAGTAGAGTCGGCTTTAGCCGCGTCATATAGTTCGGTCTATTTAGACTACGAAAGTGCCTGATGGAACTTCCACATGAGGCGAGGATCCTGCTAATCCACATGTAAGCTGTATCTTGATTTCCTCTTTTAAATGTGTCCGTAATCAGTGAAATGTAGGGCCCCGCGAAAATCACCACTCGGAGAGTTTCGCTTCAGAGAGAGATAATGAGAGTTAAACACTTTAGCTAGGTTTGTGTAATTTGCATTTCTTGTAATTGAATTGTACTGTAGAAACCTATGTACTGTGTTTGAGTTTACAATACATGTCCTAATGATTTAACTTTGTTATTATTCTGCTGCGGCAGGAGGTTTATTGACCAGAGTGTATCTCACTGGACGCCGGAAGGTAGGGAGAAATTCCATAGCTTTGAGCGACTCGCCCCTGAATAGAGAGTACCTTTGTTCCCGCTGAGAGCTAGCCAGGGATATGTTTGGGGGCCCCCTTGGCCCAGAGCTGGTGTTGGTTTGGTAGCCAACATCGGGTACCCTAACAACAGCTTGCGAGAGAACGAGATAGCAATAAATTTTTTAAATTTAATTTACGGGTATTCGGTTCCAAAACAATACGATAAATCCATGGTCTCAAGTCGCCTTTGGTGTAGCGGTATAAAGTGCCTGACGAATATCAGCGGCCAGACATTTAGGAGACCAAGGAGAGAATAAAATAGAAAAAAAAATAAAACCAATACCCAATTTTAAAACCACTCCAAAATGAACAGCCAAAAGAAAATAAAGCGTCATCTAGCGACTCCGAAGAAGAAAACACAAATACCATATGTACACGAAAAGGTGCATTGGAATTCGATGGAAAATATGGAAAATTTCATTATTTGCATTGATAAAAAAAGTGCTTCGTAGTCTCCTCACTCTTGTCTATTTTAGTTTTCAGAAGGCTAGTTATTTTAAATTCGGTTTTATTATGCTTTTCCCAACAAAAAATGTGTATTATTTTCTTAAAGGTGTGCACTAGATTGAAGCACCCAGTTTTCCTTGCGTAATGTCGCGGAACGTAATGGAATTCTGATATTAAAACCGATTTTCCCAGAAAAATCAAACGAAAGAAAGAACAGGGGAATGTTAATTTATTCTTCACGGGTGGAAATTAGGGTGAAAAGAGGGAGTGGAAGGAGACAGGGAAGTTTACACGCTGTAAAGAGTGTCGAGGTTTTTCCTGGAAGAACGAAAGAGAATTTTAAGCATGTGGAAACTTTCGATTAGCGTGGGCGATTCTACGCGTTTTATAAAGTATTTATTTTGTAAAGGTCCTTTACGTAGGTATTTCAGTTAAAAATAAAATTTAGATTGATATTTATTATGCTGATGGCACTAAAGCGATGTCGGGTTCAGAAGCGTGTTAGCAGGTAATAAATTATATTATGAAAGTGTAATAATAGGGAGTTGTTCACATAATACATTAAAAAAATATTCTAAGAGCCCATGAAACTTATAGTAAAACTTATATTATAATAATGTTTTACTTTAATGGGCGTTTCACACGATGCTTTTTTCATACTGATACACAAACAGGAACTGGTGACCGGACAATTCAACAATGTAGAACTTCATCTTTCATTATCATGTCATTAAAAGTGATGAAAAAAAAAGGTTTGGTTATGAGCATTTTTTTTGTTCAATAATTTGAAGTCGTTAAAGGGGTGTTTAAATTCCACTTTGTTGAGTTGTCGTATAACCATACGAACTATATCGGAACCCATATGAAAATTTTTTGTTTTACATTGCCTTTATTTTCTGACTTTATGACAGATATTATAGTATAGACAGTTCGCATTAGAGAAGAAATAATATTTGTGGACGGTACTAAATTATCCAAAATTGCAACATTTTTAACGCAATCATCACATGAAAGCATGTGTCGTTTGCATTTGCCGTAAAAAAATCAGTAATATTGAAATTTTCGTCAACTTTTGTACAGGTTTATATCATTTTTATGCTTTTCATTTTGTTGTTCTACGTTTTTATTTTTAAGTTTTCACCAATACCAGATTACTAGTAGTCGGAATGTTTTTTCAGGACTAATTAATGATATAAATGTGGTTTCTTTAGTGGATATATATCATTAAAAAATGCAAAAGATTATTTGCTGGGACAGTTCAGTCACGTGCAAAAAATAAAATAATTATATAATTATTCATTCTTTTATAAACTATTCCAATGTAAAAGCTCCTAAAAACGGCGTTAAAATATAATATACTCTTTTATGGTCACCTGGTCTATAGTCTAACTGGTTCCAGACGCTTTGGAGCAGTAGGAATTCTTGTGCGGTACTCACACAAAAAAAATGTTTTGTCAGCGACATTTTTAATTCCTCAACCTCAGGGTTCGGAGCCAAGAATCACGCTCAATCACTAAAATCATTAAAGCTACCCTTTAAGGGCCATTAACCAGCCAGCGGCCGAGAATTCAAATTTCGTTAAGATGTTCTTACGATAGTACAGGGTGGTTCCAATGAGAAAGATTCATTATTCTCCGTACCAGATTTTTTAAAAATAATAACTCAATATCGTTTTTATTTCATTCAAAATTTGCTTTAATTTATAACTTCATTCAAAAATGCTGATAGGCGTGATGATAAAACTATTAAAATAAGGTACTTTTTGCAATTATATTTTGATCATAAGTATTTATAATTTTTCAATTATGTCTGAGCATAATAAGAATGTAAAAAAATCTGAAATATATTAGTCTGTAAGTGCGCAAATAAATATGCAAACGGACCAATTTTCGTCAAGAAACACATACATGTACGTATATATTTTTAATGATTTTATTTAAACTAAAATTAAAATTCTGTAACATATGTTTACCAGATATTGTATTGATTTATTTTACTGCATGATTATATGATTTGAAATGGGTGTTGTATGTTACAAAATCTTTTTTGAAAATTTAACAAAGCTGCCAGCGACGTATGGTAAGTATAACCTTATTATACTAAATATAAGCATTTTTCTCAAAATTTAAAACATACGTTTACTACCGTTGACCGGTCAGTGGTTGAGTGGGCATAGCACTTGGGTCCCACCAGAGCGTCGCGTGTTCGATTCCTCGACTGGCTAAGTCCTGCATCACAACACAAGCAACATTTTCGGCTTTTTATGATGGTAGTAGGAGATTTTCAAACATTGTTGGGTTATTCGTAGCACGGGAATGTTTGTCTTTCTTTTTAAAAAATTAATAGACCAAAGAACAATTTTTCGAAATAAATCTATATTTTTTTGTGGAAAAGAGTCAATACGTCTAAACACGGATTTAAAAATGACATACATATTTCTGGTTTTCTCCGGTTTTTTTTTTTCTCTTAAGTTTCGGAAACATCGGCTTGGGTCAAAAATCATTCAGAAACTATGTAAAGAAAATTGATCGGCAAAGGATATAATAATATCTTATATTCTATATTCAAGCTGAAATATGTGTTTGAACTCGCTTACGTAATCTAGAAAGGTAGTTTCCCCGTAAGGTCTGAGTAGAAAAGAACAAAGATGTATAAATAGAACGCTAATTCCCCCGCCTTTGAAGGTTGGGTGCTTTGTTCAAAGGTTTAAAACGGGATAAAAATGATACACGTCGATGCGTCCTACACTCTTAACTCTTTGGCATTAAGTATATCTTATATTTGCATAAGTATGCGCGGAGAGAAACGAAGTAAAAAATGAAATAGCAATCTTTACAGCCTTGTATTTGGATTATAATTTTTTCGTTGTATTTTCTGGAGTATCTGAAACCTTGACAAATATTTTTTGGTTATTATAATGTGTATCTTTGTGATTTAAAGGTAAAAGATTATATGTTTTAAAGCAATATGTTTTCTTTTTCGCATGTCGTATGGGATCCTCTTCAATTGTCGTTTAAATGCGGTTATCATACTAATAAACAGTTCAAAGCAGTGCTAAAGAGTTATCATTTCTTATACGTTTGGAAATTTCTAGTGAACACCAACAGTTTATTATTTCATTACCAATAATTATTTAATAATAATATGTTTCCTTTTTCGATTGTCGTATGTTAACCTCTTCAATTGTCGTTAAAATGCGGTTATCATACTAATAAACAGTTCAAAAAAGTGTTAAAGACTTCTCATTTCTTATAAGTTTGGAAATTTCTAGTTTAAACCACCAGTTTATTATTTCATTCGCAATAATTATTTAACTTTGTAGCACTATTTAAATGAAATGATATTAAATAACGTTGTTTTAATCGTAATTTTTATAATAAAGATCAACATATATTTCATAACAAATGGATTCTTCATTAAAACGATATAATGTAAGCAGACACAAATAAGTCTTTACAAAATTAACACAATACGTGATGGGAGAAGGCAATCAAGTAGGCATACATTTAATAATAATAAAATAAAATAAAGAATAATAGACTAAAGATATAAATAAGCAACATATAAAAAATAAAAGCACCTATACTAATATAAGCAACTAAAAAATCATGTTTGTGATTTTAGTTATTGTTTTATTTAAAAATACAATAACTTAGTAAACATCACTTTCATTTATGTACTTAAAGCCGACCGGGTTTCGCTAAACCGTAGCTTCGTCAGGGCAATACAATACCCTACTAAAATCTAAAATCTACATGTAACAAAAGTTATAAATATATTATGCTTTCGAAGTGGGTTGCAAAAAGTTGAGCTCCAGTGGAAGAGGTAGGGGTAGGTGGAGGATTTTGAAGAGAGGGCTCTTTGTCAATAGGGAACAACGTAAGAATCGGTTTTTATTTATGTATATTTGGCTGATGATGGCTTTGCTATTAATGTTTTTGGCATTCCATAACTCAAATATTTTTTTATTTTTTTTATTATAATCTTTATTTATCAAGTTACATAGGTGATTGTACTGTGCCTGTCTCACTAGGAATTCCTGTGTTGAGAGCAGGCGCATTTTAACATAAGTAGTTTAATATAAAAAGAATAATAAGGATAACAACAACAATATTATATACATTTAAAGGTACAAAGATAATCAGCATTGTACCAAAGGGAAAGCATGCACTAGGAGGTTATAAAAATATTGTTAATATAAATGATCTGTCTTTGCTAGTGATCCAAGACATGGTATCTGATTTGTATTTTACATAATTAGTGTGCTGAATGCAGGTTACTCTTTTAAGTTATCATACTGGATATCACATTATTTAAAAAATAATATGTACCCAATATATTTTATTTGATTCAAAATAACTAATAATACGAGAGATGGGAAGGCTGAAAGAGATATTGAAAGAAGGATGAATGCAGGTTACTCTATTAATGGAGGACTGAACGCCGTTGGCACCAACAAAAAACTGTCCAAAGACGCGAAACTAGGCGTCCATAATGGAGTACTGGTACCTACCCTGATGAATGGCAGCGAGGCATGGAACTGGCAGAGGAAGGATGAAAGTAGACTGAATGCTGTAGAAATGAGATCCCTGTATGATCGTGTGAGAAACGCGGAGATCCGCAAAGAATGCATGTAAGCGTTATGAGTAAGATCAAGAAAGGAACGCTCCGATGGTTCGGGCATGTAGAGCGAATGAACGAGGAAAGGGGTGTAAGGAGAATATATGACGCAAATGTGAATGGTAGAAGAAGCCGGGGACGCCCGAGAAAGACATGGCACGACCAAGTGAATCAGATACTTGAGTCGGGCCATGTCAAGAGTCAGAATAATAGAAGAGAATGTATGAGATGATGCATGAATGTGAATGAGGCAAGGAATTTGTGCCAAAACCGAGTTATTTGGCGGTCCGTCCTCTCTGCCTACCCCTGCGGGGAAACGGCGCGATGGTTAGTTAGTTATTTAACTTATAATACGTAGGTAGATTTGCCCTACGTTTCAACGTGGAAGATACTCACAGTTACGCTCTGGTGAAAGACAATGCAGAATATCAACATTGTTTGAATTAGCATTAGTCCTGTTAAGTAATAAAAATATGAAGTTCCAAGCTCCTCCCAACTTCATTTTACCCGACTTATTTCCCTCCCCACTTCATTCAGGTTCACAACTTACTACAACATCGAGGAAGAAAAAGTTCCACTGGCTCTGAACGGTCGGAAATTTCGGGGTTATAATAAGAATAAAAAACGTTCAAAACCATGGAGTAGAGTTCACATTATTTAACTTTTGAAAATTAACGTTTAAAACAACAGAAGTAATGAAAATTAAATGAATATGGTAATGCTTTATACTTATACAAAACAAATATTTATAAAGTGCATAGATAATATTGTGATTTTAAACTTTATGAAGTTTCCGCAATTTACACAAGGGAAAAGTTATCGATATTCGAATCTATGTCACAATATTATATTTAATTATATATTGTATAGCTGTGAGGGTTATAAAATATATTGATTTTATTTTTACAATTATTTTCCTCAGGGCCTGTGATATCTTTGGGGATGCTGTGTAGGGGGTCTTTTTGATGAGAGGAAGAAGTGAACATGAGTCTTAAAGATACAAATGTTGTAGGAGGGAATTAAACAGCTGTTGAACTTAAGAACGAATAGTAGAAGCAACCCGTTCTCATGTGACAAATGTCTGGCGTGTTTCTTGACTGTGCACCGTTGCCGAATGTATTAATTATGCCAGTTCCTCGGAGCATCTTCTACTGTAACACCTGTAGAACAAGGACAGCATACCTACCTGATGCTTGCGCTCTAAAGATTGTAATCCGCTTGAGAAGTCTATCAAGTATCTGCGGGCCCTGTACAATAAGCCCATCTTCTGAGAGGCTAACTTGACTGGCTTCGATGGAGCCCCCGTGCCTGAGCTGGTTACTTAGAGTTACACCAAGAATATCAATGGAAGGCTTTGAATGTTTGTCCTCATATCAAAATATTAAAAAGTTAGGTACCGTAACCATGTACCGTCATTTGTGATTTCATTATATGTATTATATTTTGACGTATTAGCTCGGAGTTGAAACTTAAATAACGTTTGAAAAATCTTTCTTATTAGAAGGCACAGAAAACATTATTAAAAGGTCAAGGATTGATTTATGTTTTTTCTTTACCTTCGTTTGGTGAAAAGGTTGTACATAGGAACTGAACTACAGTATAACAAAGTAAAATATTCTCAATATTCGGCGCCTTTTGGTTTATAAAAATCAAATTATTGTAGAAAATGAACGCTTAATCAAGCAAGTTACAGAAAAAAAATATTTTTTCTTTTTTACATTAGCTCCACACAAGAGGATCAGAGGAAAATTATTCCACTCAGGGTTATGTCATCTTTGAGAATGCTGTGTGGAGGGTCTTTTCAGGAAAGGAAGGAGAGGAAGTTCTTGAAAGGAAGAAGGTATGAAGGGTTGTAAGAATCTGGGGGTCAGTTTTTCCAGAAATGATGAAACTATGAAACCATCTCTCCCACTTCGGTCCAAGGCGATGTTGCGAGGGATTCCTGCTGGAGAGATCAAAATGTCTTCCTCAAACAGTCTCTCCCGATACGGCCTGCCACGCAGTTGGTGTGCAGAATCATCCGCCACTAAGATCCGGACAAACCTCGCCCCTATTAACTTGGACACCCCTAGTATGTCACCAAACGTAGCGAAGCACTTGGAATGATAGTGAGTGATAAATGGTTTCCGGGGCGGCGGTACCCAAATGGACCAAGAGACTTCGGCATCCCCACTTTTTTAATGTTGGGAGGCTGAAGTTAATTCGGCGAGGAAGGAGATGAGAAGAGGTAGGTCGGTAAGTACTTGGTTTTCCCACACACCTAAGCATTAGGTGAAAAATATTATAATTCAATATGAACAACACATTTGACAAACATAACAAATTTGCGGTGCCTGACATATCATTTTATTGATTTCAATTTTAAAGAAACCAAATCACAAGACAAATATTAAAAACAGAGAAAAAAATCTTTTTGTTTTAGGACTTGAAACCGAGTCCTACTCTATCCCATCTGATGAGTTTCTGATTAAATCAGCATTCTACAAAGATAAACTATTTATGTTTTCAACACAACAAATACATATTTTGTTTTTAATCAAATGGAATCATCAAAATAATAAATACTGACATTTAATCAAATTGCTTCCAACTTTGAAATATTGACAGATTAAACAAAATATTAATGGATCAAATCTTCATTTCAGGGAAGATTGTTTTTGACATCGAAATCTATTATTATATTACGATATAGATTAGAAAGTCGTAATATTATATTATTTTGATATAATTTATATAGGTTTAACGATGCCGAAATTGAAAACAAGGGGCAATAAAATTCGATAAACCAGGAACCAATCATTTTATAATCAATAAACTGATCAGCTTTCAAAAGGAATTACGTTATTATTATTTAATATCGTGATTACTTTGAATCGAATTTAAAGAAAACCTTGAATTCTTTTGAATCGAAATTTTGATAATTTCCTTAGATGTTGAAAACAACAAAAAAGTCACATGAAACGATATATTTTTTATAAAAGAGAATTCCGTGGTCTCCATGAACGCAAGCAGTCCAGAGTATCAGCAGGTATCTTATTAAAAAAGGATCCATGTATGCGAACGTATTACAGAGGATCGAAGGCCACCCATTTTTTATTAATTGCACACACTGCTTTCTTTATTCGATTTTATACTTTTTGAGTGACCCGTCTCAAATATTTAATCCACGTGCAATAATGTTTTCCTAGTTCATCCCCAATATCTTTCATCCATTTACGCGCCAGATATTTTGCTAATACTCATTTTCGTCCATTCTCTCTACATATTTCGTTTCATGTTCCTTACAAGATAGTCACAAGATAACATATGTTAACTAGCTAGCTAACCATCACGCAGTTTCTCCACAGGGGTAGGCAGATATGACGGACCGCCAAACAACTCGGTATAAGCAAACACTCTTTTTCTCACTCCCATTCATACATACTCTTCTATTATTCTGACTTTTGACATGGCCCGACTCAAGTATCTGATTCACTTAATCGTGCCATGTCTTCCTCGGGCGTCCCCGGCTTCTTCTACCATTCACATTTAACATTCACATTTTACCATTCACATATGTATATTATTTTTACACTACTTTCTTCCTTCATTCGCTCTACATACCCAAACCATCTGAGGGTCCCTTTCTTAATCTTACTCATTATGCTCAAATGAGCCTTACATTCTTTGCGGAATCCACATTTCTCATACGATCATGCATTGTTTTACCACACATACAATTCAGGGATCTCATTTCATCAGCATTGAGTTTACTTTCATCCTTCCTCTGCCAGTTCCATGCCTTACTGCCATACGTCAGGGTAGATACCAGGACTCCATTGTGGACTGATAACTTCGCTTCATTTGACAGTTTTTTAGTAGCGCCAAAGACATTCAGTCCTCCATTAATGGAGTTATATGTATGTTACAAGACAATATAACAATTCTTCTTCAACGTCGCAATATGATACACCTACGGGCCGAATTTAAAATTTAGTTAATGTACAGTCGGATTTTGTTGATATGTTAGGTTCATTAATGTTGCAAGGTGTTAGCTACTTTTAATACATTCTTTCACGCAGGGGAGCCGTTTTATTTTGGTTTTGGATGTGCAAAGGAGCGATTTTCGATTGCGGGGGGTACCAAATTGCAATGAGTCTTCAATATTTCTTCCCACAATGCACCAATAAAGTTTTTCTTTTTTATTCTTTCTTACAAAACGTTTTGATTATGTTTATATCAGGCATACCTGCTAACCTCCTGCCGTATTTATGAGTGAATTATGTGAACTATGTAAATAATAAAAGGCATTATTAAACAGGCGTAAATAAATTAATAAATATATATTCAAACCATATTAGTAGATTTACTTAATTAATTTTATTAATTATATAAGATGTTACACATCCCCAAATAAATCTATACGTTCAATCTTCTAAAAAATAATTAATGTAAAGTAAAATAAGGAAACTCGGTGTTGATATTAACGATTCTCATCAAAACACTCTCATTGATGACATAAATCTTAAATTGCCTCAATTTTGGAAAGTGCTCACCGAAGACCAAAAATACATTGTTCAGTAAAAATTCAGTAAAAATCGCTTGTCCATTTTCATGTTGAAAAATATCTAACCTGGACGTGCTGCAACAAAGGAAGAGAAAATTACTCTGCAATAGGGATGGGCATTGTCGAAACATATTGTTAATCGAAACATTATAATGTTCGAAATATTTTTTTAAAATAAAAACCTTTTTTTTTAAGATCCTCTGAAGAAAAATTAAGATGAAGGAAGCCATTTACTGAACTTTTAAAAAAATATTTTATGAAGGAGGTAGCTAAAATAATTTCTTGCATATTTGTATCGCTGGAAGAAAACTCCAATGCGTTAATAACTAAAATCATAGAGTTACTTTAAATGAAAAAAGGAATTTTAAGAAAAACGATCGCTCCGAGATATACGATGTGAACCTAGTGACACCATGCTGGTCGTACATTTTTTTTATTTTAACATTAACTCCACTGGAGGCACTGAGACAAAATATCCCTCAAGAACTAGGTCTAAGTTCTGAGAAGGAAAAAGTGTGAGGGGTGGGCAGGAATCTGGTCAATGTATCCATTCCTCCCACTGCGGTGTAAGGCGATGAGTCGAGAGAGTCTAGCCTGGAGATCCGGCCCGCTACGCAGTAGGTGGGCAAACGCATTCGCCGTCAAGACGTAGACAAACCTCACCCCATGAACCCGGGCATCTACATATGCTAAGTCACTAAACGTAGCGAACCACTTGGGGCGATCTATGGCAGGGGTGTTGGTTATCCAATAAATGGTTCCTGGGACGGCGATACCCATACCCGCCTCCCAAATCGAACATAATTTTTCTTCCACGTACGTAAAGGTTAACGGTGTTGAAAAATTTAAAATAAAAATCGTTGTTCTAGGAAGCGTAAGACACGATTATAGGAACAAAATGTTTCGAAAAAAATCGACTTCTAAACCATTCGAAATATTTTTTAATCTTTTATCACGAAATTGACACACTTTTTGCACATCACTACTCTCTACTGGCTACAATAGAAATAAAAACCCTGTCACTGAATTAGTGAGTGATAAAGATTTAACTAGAGGAACTTACTTCTGATTAGAAAAAACTAAAATAGTTACCAAGATTTTACAAAACTAGACCTAGATTGGCAGCGCTGATAAAAAATAAAATATTTTGCTAATTTTAATCACGTTTCAAACCAAACCCCCAACCTCAAGCCATTTTCATATTCAAAGATATACATTTACCAAATCAAATTTTAATTGAAAATCATAATACAAAAGTTGGTAAATTACAATGCCATTAATCCAAGTTTTATTGTTTTTTAAAATTTATTTAGATGTACGGAAGATTTTTTCACACAAATAGTTGGAAAAAAAAGTATAATACAAATAAAATATAATATAATTTTGACCGGTCAGTGGTTGAGTGGGCATAGCGCTTGGGTCCCACCCGGGCGTCGCATGTTCGATTCCTCTGCTGGCTAAGTCCTCCATCACAACACAAGCAACATTTTCGGCTTTCTGTGGTGGTAGTAGGAGATTTTCAAACATTGTTGGGTTATTCGTAACCTGGGAATGTTTGTCTTTCTTAAAAAAAAAAAAATGAAAAGCAGTAAAATTGGTAAAGAAGTAAGTTTTATATATATGTGCTGAAATCATAATTTGTTTTCCCGTATATGGCGCATATCCCAGGAAAATATTTGTAGCTTCTTTTAAGGCTTTTGTTAGGTTATTATAGAATATTTGTTATTTATGAAAAACCCTAGGAAACGATAAACGTAGGTGAGGGAACGACACGAATTACTGAAATATAAAGTTGTTGGAATATTTTTTATCATGTTTTTACACTGCCCGAAAAGAAACGCATCCGCATCAATATTTATATAAAGAAAATTGAATAAAGTGTATTTATATAAAGAAAAGTATCTATGGCGGGCAGGCGTGCACCGTGCGGGCGGAGTGGATTTGATGTTTATACAAGTTTACAGTTTTATTCCAAGATTGATTTTTAAATTTTGCATACTCGACTTCCAACATAAGAGCAAGAATACTGTCTTCATCTAATTTCGAAAAAATCTGTGTTAAACACGGGCAACGCCGGGGACTCCAGCTAGTCTTTATGATAAATCAGATCATCATAAACACACATCGATCAGCCAGTTGATTATTTAGACAATCTATACCCTCCGTCTGGTACAATACTAAGATTAGTGATTAACATTGCCAAATCAATTATAATGCAGAAACACAGATTGAAATAAACAAAATGTTGACGTTTTTTGGGTCACTAGTAGGAAGTTTCAAAATGTCATACTAATGTAACGGGCCGTTATTCCTACCAGTGCTATTTTATATCATATTTAATGTGTAAAAAACAGACACTTGTAAATGATATTTGATTTATGGTGAGCATTCGAAAATCGCTTTTCTCAATATCTCAAAACATAGTGTGTCACTTTTTTCTTCAAACTTTACAAACACACTTTATTGTGGCGTCATTTTTAACTAAATGAAAACAAATGTAACTAACACGTTTATAAAATTGGGTACATAAGGTGTGTTTTAACAAAGTTATTTATTTTCATTTAATCAATTTTTTATTTGTGAAGCAGCACAGCACATTTTTGTAAAACAATTTTTGTAAGTGCGCTTTTTATACCGCAAAGGCCGATCTAGTTAACGTCAAAACTTTGCTTTGAATACACTTTTTCATCCCGCTCCATTGTTCAATTTGAGGTTTCAGCAAGAGCTTCCTTTGTTTTATAAATAAAAAAAATTCAAACACGAAATTGGTAAAATTAAGCGCGGCAGCACTTTCGTAATTCAAAACTGGGCACTCAACCCCCGGCTGTTTGCGAAGTCCTAAGTTCACCCCTTAAACTTGGTGATAAAATTCATTTTCATGTTTTCGTGTTCCCCGCAATTTTACGACACTTTTAAAAATAAATAAAAAACGAAGATCGCAACTTAGATTTCTGCCTCGCCTGTGAAAAGTTGGACAAGAAACGCGCCTCAAATTAAGGGGATTGATAAAAGTTTGCGCTTAAGGGCGTTTAACCAGCTAGCGGCCGAAAATCCACATTTCGTCGAAAGATATTCTTACGATCGTAAAGGGCGGTTCCGATAAGAAAGATTAATTATTCTTCGTACCAGCTTTTTAGAATTATAACACAATATCGAATTTATTTCATTCCAAATTTGCTTTAATTTATACCTACATCCAAAAACGCTGAAAGGCGTGATAATAAAAATATTAAAATTAAGTATTTTTTGATCATAAGTATTTATAATTTTTCAAAAATGTCTAAGGGAAATAAAAATGTAAAAAAAAAAACTTTAATATATTAATTTGTAAGACCGTAAATAGATAGACTAAATAGATAAATTTTCGTCATAAATAAGTGTTCGGATATATTTTTTAATGATATTATTTGATCTAAAATTAAAATTTTAAACGTGTGTACTAGATAACGCATTGATTTACAATAATATATAATTAATTACATGATATGAAATATGTCTTGTAAAATAAGATTTTTCCTTTGAAAATTTAACAAATCTGCCTATGATGACTATGATGACCTACGGTATAACCTTATTATACTAAAAATTGTCATTTTTTCTCAAAATTTAAAACATGCGTTTACTAGATAAAATAACAATCTTTCGAAATCAATTTATAATTTTTTGTGGAAAAGAGTCAATACGTCTTAAATTTGATTTAAAAATGACATATTTACGGTTTTCTCTGGTTATACCCTCTTAAGGGGATTGATAAAAGTTTGCGCTTAAACTAGGCTAGGGGGCGCTTTGACAATTTTCCACGAAGAATGTGCCGGAAAAAATATCACGTGATTGATTTTCAGAAAAATTTTCGTGAAATATTATCATTTCGTTGAAAGTTTAAGGCCTACTTCTTATTTATTGCTTGTTGTTTGAAGTCGAGTTGCTTGATTGAAAATCTTAAAAGAACTTATAATGTCATATTTTATATGCCTGTGATGTTTTTAAGAGGGAAGTAATTATTCTTTTTGGGGGTTGTAAATTGGTATCTGATGCCTAAGTTCACTTACGAGATATATATATATATATATATATATATATATATATATATATATATATATATATATATATATTATATAAATAACTATTTTTATTAGAGTATATAAAGATCATTGTTTGTGACGGGCGTTATGGCAGGCGTTGTTGCAAGCGATGTGGTGTGTGGATTTGATGTGTAAACAAATTTACAGTTTTATTCCGAGGTTGATGAATTTTTGCTCACTTGATCTTTAAAATGATTTGAGAGTAGTTCGTTATGTTTGGTTACTTGGGGAGGTTTGTCTAGGTCTTGGCGGCGGTTGCGACTGCCTACCCACTGCGTGCCGGCTGGATCGTAACAGAGGGTTAGAAAAGTCCCAGCGGACTTTCTTGACCTATCGACTTGCACCTTGCGCCTCAATGGGAGGGTTGGATTCATTGGTTCGTTTCTCCTGGATACACTGAACCACAGATTCCTACCCACCCTCATAACTTTTCATTCCCAGATCTTCGTCTCTTTAGTTTCCTTAAAAGCACCCTACACACTAGCATCCTCAAAGATGACGTAGGCCCCGTGGGAAATTATTTTCCTCCGGATTTCCTATTACTGTCAATATTGAAAAACTCTATTGTGAAGCCCGAGCAATCCAGAAAATTCTGCTGGTATTATTTAATTTAATTTATTTGTTCATATGAAGCAGTTACTTTGTGATGTGACATTATAATTTAAAATAAAACAATAACTTTGTAAACACCACTTTTATTTTTTATATACTTTATGCCGACCGGGTTTCGCTACAACCGTAGCTTCTTCAGGGCAGTAAAATCTCTGGAGACAGAGATTGTACTGCCCTGAAGAAGCTACGTTTGTAGCGAAACCCGGTCGGCATAAAGTATATAAAAAATAAAAGTGGTGTTTACAAAGTTATTGTTTTATTTTAAAAAATAATTTAATTTAATTTATTATTAATAACTGATAAAATTTGAAACCAGGTGAAAAGTTGACAAAGATGTTTTTTGACAAAAATGTTGTTCTCGCCCTTCTAAGGCTATAGCTAAAATTTTGGATTAGGCCTCAATCGACAATTTTACATTTTATTACAAACCTATTGCGTTAAAAATAGATAATTAGTGTCTTTCCCTGTTATTACTTCTCCAAAAAGTGTTTATTTTTACCTCTAGGTTGGTATTTAGCAATAATTTTTTTATTGGATTTTTTTTTCTTTTTAATGTAACTACCTATAGTTACACAAGTGTTTTATTGGCTTTAAAATAATAAATTGTTGTTTTTGTTATTTGTTTTTGGGGTGTTTCAGACAACGTTTCATTGTCCTTCATCCGGGCAGATCCGGCAGATCCGACAGATGTGTAAATATTAGTGGTGAAATGTGTGCTTATTTACTTGAAAGCGATACCGTGTTGTCAGCTTTACTCCACTACGAGCTGGTATGTATTACAGAATACTTCAAAAAATGGTTGTATATTTCAATTGCCTCCGTAATCAGGCGTGCTACAATGCGAACTGGTTCCAAAAAACTGTTCCTCGAATCCACTGCCCTCCATTGATCGCTAGTCACCGGTACATAGTAACGGCATAAAACCCCAAAAACAAATAACGAAAATGCTTTTGGCCGTGAGAATCTAAAAAAAATATCTGAATAAATTGTTGGTTTGTATTAATTATTTCATTTATAAAATCTGAATATTTTGTGCGAAATCCAATAAACTTGGCTATAAATATTGTTCGCACTGGAAATAAACCGAAAGCAAAATTAGATGAAGTTTGTCAATAAATAATTTATCATTATTTAACACTATCACAACGTGTTGCCACTAAATGAGATTTATTGTGTAAATTATTGCATATTACCTTTGAACAGATTTCATTATTAAACAGGTGCACTAATTATCTCGTGCATATATCGCGTATATTTTAATTTCATTTTATTATATACACATATACATATATTATATAAGAGCATAGGTTCTCAACCTTATTTTGCCCACCGCCCATTTTGAGAATATTTTTTTTCTAGAGCCCCCCATTTTTTTTTACTTATGGGTGGGAATTTTTACATAAGTTTCACGGAATCAATAATTCGATTAAAAATATATATACAATTATTAGTTTTGTCTTTTTATTTTAAGTACCGGGTTGCTACCTCCTCCATTCTTTTATTCATGACATAGTGTCAATTCTTAATAATGATAATACACATATTATATAATAAAAAATAAAAATATTAATAACATCTAATTTATTGTACATCTGAATGTAATGGAATGTTTCAGTTCAATTTTAATCTACTTCCAGAATGCACACGTGGTAAAAATGATTACAATACTTACAATAACAAACATTAACCAATAGTAAAGTTTACTTTGCTTTATTATTACGTAATTAGCATGTTTTTTTGTCTTTTTTAGATATTTTTTTTACGTGCCCACGCTGTCACTGTGCCATCTCAACGCCCCCTAATTTTTTGTGGGTCTTCTACTGCCCCCCTTAAAAGTCTCAAACGTCCACAAGGGGGGCGTTATCGCCCATGTAGGAAACCTATGTATTAGAGGCACTGAGCTGAAAATATTATTATTGTATTTCTTGTATTAGTATTAATATTTCTTAAAATATCTTTTTATTATGTCTAGTAAATAAAGCTGCTACTGTGAATATTATAGTTTGTTTGTATTGAATAAAGGTAAAGAAAATCTTACCTCATAAAAAAGAAACAATTTGTGTCTATCCCTGGCTGGAAACAATAGAAGACGCCAATAGTGTGTTATGAACTTTTTCATCAATATCTAAAATATAAAATTATATTTATAAATCCGATCTTATGAGTATAAATATTTATAAAACCAGACAACTACGAGTACAAAAAATAAAATAAAATTTTGAATATTATATTATCTTCATGCTGAAATTAATATTGATATTGAAAAATAATAACACAATGAGCGCTTTTATTATTACCGTGACAGTCCACGTTTACGGTACCGTGATGGCGAAAAACGGTAATACACATACGTTCCTTATCGCTATAATGCTGCAGTTCTTTCTTACACATAAAATAATGGTGAGACAAATTGTGAGACACACAAAAACGTGTGTCTGTTTCATACAAAAACTATTTTTTTTCCTTTGGAGCAAACAGACATCTTATTACCGTTCAGCCACGGTGACGTGTGACGGAGATATATGATAATGATTGTATGTTTCCTTTGGGGGGGGTGCAGACATACGTTCACCATTTATCTCATTTTCTGTTGTAAATTCGTGTGTAAGAAAAAGCTGCAGAATTATATGTTTAAGAATAGAAGCAAAACCATCTAACTATCTTCCATACTTTTAAAATCTTCGTTTTTCTTCTTTATCGTCGCGGCTATTAGTAATGTAGGGGTGTACGGAGAAGTCACGTTGCGGTGTGAGAGAGATGCAAGAAAATTATAACTTATTAGGACGAAACAGACATACGTACGCTGTGTATCATAACTTTTGAAAGAGCTGAAGCATTATTGTGTAAAGGAACGAATGTTTATTGCCCTCTTTATGCCGTCACGGTACCATAACCGTGAATGGTCACGGTAGTAATAAAATTGCTCAATTACTTCATGTACGTGCATCCCAAATTCCCAAAACCCTTATCAACATAAAGGCACACAATTATAAAACTAAACAATATTTTATAAACAAGGGTAAAAGTTAGTGTAAGTTTTGGAAAATATTGTTAGCGACCAGACCCGAAACTTCTTCCACCAAGATATTTTGTACCTCTAAACCAGAGGTTCCCAAACTTTTTCTCGTAAACCACTTTCAATATTTTACTGGTTTCGGTGCACCCCCTGCTGTTACATTTCAAAACTCATCAAAAATGTGAAGATTTGATCTAACGATGGAAATTTGCGTCGCGGCTGAGTTCTAACCCTAAATTCGGAGTGATAATATAAAAACAAAAATAGTATATTTTCTTTTGTTCTATTTATTAAAATAATATAATTACAGACTTAAAAAGAATAAAATTAAAACATAATAACTTACCGTAACTTCAAAAATGCAAATCAACAAAAAATAGTCATAATTTTAATGGGAGGGATGTATTTGATGGATTGACTGTAAATTTAATTAATATTAGTTTTTGTTCTTTAATATCGAAACCAGATAAATTTTCGTGAACGACACTTACAACTTGTGAACCCCCATTTTTTTAGTCTCGCGTGGACTCCTAGGGGTCCACCTGGACCACTTTGGGAATCACTGCTCTAAACAAACGTCTCGCGAAAGTGACACTCTTGGGTCCTTTACACGTAAAAACACTTTAAAATTCATTTCTTAAAACAGAACCGACTTTACAAAAGTTACACGAAAACAGAGAAGGGAATAAAAAGCATAAAACGCTTTAACTATGGATTAAAGTTTTCCGTGCGAGTGGTACCCGTACTTACCCAGGCAGCAGAAGTGTCGAAGATAAAAAGTCGTTAATCCACTATAAGCGAGTCTCAGAAACTTTGAGGAATCGTTTTCCTAAGGCCAACAATAATAATACTACTTAGCAAACTCAATTGGCTTAGGGAGTTCTTTTAGGAAGGAGAGGAAACATCTCGGTTCTTTTGTCCGACGTTGAAACATCTCAAAGTTTGTCTTCCTGCATTAAACATATACTAAAGCACTGGAGAGATTATCTCAAGAAGGGTGATCTGTAACGATTTGAATTTAAAATTCTTGTCGCCAGACACAAAACTTCTAGGTACCTAAATGTTCAAATACGTACAAGTTATTTCTAAAACACTTCCTATTAGTTTAATCACGATGAGGAGCATTTATTTTCGTCTCCGGAGAAGGAAAATGATGCATTTTAATAGCTATTTAGTTAAAATTAAACTTTGGTAGCTAACTTTTGTTTATTATCTACTATTGTTGTGGCATATTATTCTATGAATATTGGTTTTTAGGTTAGTTTTTAAAACTTTCATTTAAACATAACCTAAAATAGGTTCTTTGTTTGAGTTTGATTAAAAAGTATTTTAAAAAAATATTCTTCAT
Source organism: Limnephilus lunatus (assembly GCA_917563855.2). Lineage (NCBI taxonomy): Eukaryota > Metazoa > Arthropoda > Insecta > Trichoptera > Limnephilidae > Limnephilus > Limnephilus lunatus. Next base: position 85,962,943 of record OU830594.1, read on the forward strand.
ATTAAACGGGCAATTTCTACGACTTGTTCTACAGTTCGACAGTTCAGCTGTGGAAGGATTTGCATGCTTCTCCAACACCCAGGTTCACCCCTTCCTTTCCACAAAAAAAATCCTCCACACAGCATTCCCAAAGATGATAGAGGACCCCAGGAAAATTATTTTTCTGATTTCCTCATGTATGGAGTTAATGTAAAAAAGTGTATTCGTATTTTAATTTGAAGTAAGAAGGCGTCTGTGGAACGATTTTGCTGTCTCCCTTCAAGACCCACTTTCTTTCCACAAAAAGACCCACCACACAGCATCACAAAGATGACATGTGACCTGATAAAAAACGTTCTCCACAGGGCCTCCTGTGTGTTAAAAAATAGTGCGTATTTTAATTTGATGGAAATTGGTATAAAATACACATTTTCCTTCTCCGTAGAATAAAATAATTTTTCCTCATAGTAATTGAGGAGAATTTTCGCAAAGAGAAATATCTACCGCAAAACAGAATTATTTTTAATGATTGTCTACATTTAACTGATTCAAAGGGCTTTAAAATAATTTGTGCGAATTAACGATGTCTAACGATTTTGAATATTTACAAAGCATTCTACTCAAAGCGTTTAGACAGGTCAAATTAAATTCGATTTTTGTCTACTACGGCATCTCCGATTGCGGCTTGTTGCGATTCGTTTTGAGTCTGATGAACATGGCGATAGTATCATACTATTATTTTCTATCACTACGGAATATGCCGCAAATATTCCGTAGTGATAGAAAACAGCACCCTTGAGGTGATTTTTCACAAAAACGGGGCTATATAAATCGTCAAAATATTATTATTATTATTAAATACACCAATGTGATGACACAGTGCGATGATCACGACACAAGCAACATTTTCCCCCAACTGTGATAGTTGTAGACAATTTTTCAAATATTTTCAGGTCACCAAACATGACAAAAACCACTTTAAGCTACTTTTCAATTCTGAATGGTGGTCTCACACCATTTAAGGTATCTTCCACTCTGGAAAGAGCCAAAAATATACCTTGTAGAATTTTTAATTAATAAATTATGTAATAACACAATTCAATCAAATAAAGTTTACTTGCGCACGCTGGAATTAGAAACCGCGACCTTCGGATTGCTAGTCAAAATCCTTACTCCTGGACCCGCCCAGAAAACACACCTTTCAGTTTATCCCTTCAGAGTTTGTACTAAAGCTTATCCGAGCCTGCTTTTTAAACAGTGTTTAAAATGTATGAGTTTTGGTTTTAAGCTTTTTTATTTGGGCTTTTTTATTTAAGCTTGAAAATAGCGAGTTTTTTTTGGTGTGTTTTGTCAATTTATTCATTTCCCTTGTAAATTATTAGACATTCCTTTTGCTTTGACCGGGGTGTTGAAAACACTCTCATAAGTTTAAAATGGCTTAAAATGTATGAGGGTTTACGTAAACTTTAATAATGTTTCAAAACAATGAGTACCTACTTCTGAAATGTCAAGCAAAATTTTTATTTTGATAAGAGTACAATAATTCGACATCTTAAGGTAATACTAGATAAGAACACAGATTAACTGATAACTATTAAATATTAGTCGTACTGGATATACGCAAAATACACTTTAAAACACAAAAATAAACTACATTTTTGAACAAAAAAAAACAAATCTCATCAAATAAAAACTATTACTAATAGACCTATTATACAAGCGTAAAAAAAACCTAAAAATTCCGACGGTAAGCCAATAAGTTTTGGATAACGACACCATAAATACCAGTCAATAAAAGCATTCAACAAGCTCACTTTATACATAAATGAGGAAAAAATCAGATACAATAAAGATAGATTAAAGAATAAAAAACAAAATTGAAATATCAAAACAAATCAAAAAAATTAAAACTTATACATACATGAAACACACAATACCATTATAAAACACAAACCATCAAACACGATCGCAGCTCAGAATGAATGCCGAGTTTTTTTTCTCTCATTATTTCATTAAAATGTGTCACTTCATCTTATTGAATTTTGTATTGTAAAATGGGGGCCGCAGCACGGTTAAGCCACTTAGAGAGTCCCAACAATATCAAATTATTACTAAAATAAATAAATGGCAAATAAAAAATAAAAAAAATAGATTTAAGCCCAGTATAACAAGATATGATTTTGAACACAAATATTTTCATATTCGTATAAAGCATTAACTTTGTGGCTCGCCATAATTTAAAGTAAAAACATATATAAATTTGTTGTAGACCACTTTTATTTTATTCACACTCTACCGGTTTCAGAAGCACCTTCCTTCGTCAGGAGAATATTATAACTGCTCAGTTATAATATTGTTGTGAGCACAATAGAGACTTATAACTGAACAGTTATAATATTCTCCTGACGAAGGAATGGTGCATCTGAAACCGGTAGAGTGTAAAATAAAAGTGGTCTACAAGAAATTTATACGTGTTTTTATTACAAATATTTTCAGCCCGCAGCCGGTTCCATTGTGAACTATAAAGCTTATAGATACACTATTCTTCCACGGTGCTCCAGATTTTATGTCCGGGTTAAATCTTTCCCAAATGAAAGACTACTTCCACACACTTTTCCACAAATGATTATCTAGTAAATTCACGCAATGTAAGTGCACTATGTAAGTATAATAAATACAAAACAATACAAGAACAAAGACTAATTGTTCTGTCTGTTAGAATAGTTATATCATAATAAATTTTATAAAATTAATTTTCTAAAAATGAATTTGGTTCATATTCATAATATGGTACATTACCGCAGTCAATCACGTTATGTTTAATTACCAAACTTTGGTGAATTATTTTTAAAACTTGATTGTGCCTAAATGTATACTCGGACGGCGCTAATACAGAACATCCCGATATAATATGTTCTACAGTTTCCGGAAAAGCCAAACATTTTCTACATAAATCATCAATTTGATTTGTATCTTTATATATTTATGCTTCCTATAATTTTTAGTATTAATGACTCTATCTTGAATGGCAAGCATATAGCATTCTATTTCTGCGCTCAACTCTCCAATACTCAACCATTTGTTTGACGAAAGTTTGTCAACATATGTTTGGTTGAGATAGTTGAAGTGTTTTGCGTGAAGAATTTTATTTGACCAGGAATCTAATAATTCCTGGTTGGTATTTATAAGAATTCTGGCATTCTCGTCGTATAAATTTAATGGCGAAATATTTCTATCTGCCTTGCAAATTATTTTGTGCATTTCTGAACTATCAGCTTTCCTATGGAAAAAATTTCTTAGCATTTCTACCTGATTATGTTTTAAAGATGTTATTTTGACTATACCTCAACCTTCTAAATTTCTAGGTAAATTAATTCGTTCTATTTTTTTTTTGTTATTCGTTCAACATTTTAATTATTATCAGTATTGAAATTAAGAAGTTATGGATTTAAACCAGATCTGTTGAATACTAATAGAAATTGATCGACGTTGAATTATTATTCCTGTTTATGAAAACAAATAATACGATATTTCGTTTATCATCATGGAACCTTTTTTGAAAGTCATCCGTCATGCTGAAAGAATACCCATTATTTAATGTTGGATGGAATGGTCGTGCAGCTTCGTGTTTGACTATGATTTATTAGGAGGGTACAATCAATCTGTTTCCTAAACACAGATTTATCGGCGATTTCATTCGATGTTTTCAATCCTTTATTGGTGACATTTTGGCAGCAAGAAAATCAATGTTTTGGTTTTTTTATCCACAAAGGAAGAGTTTAACTTAAGTGAACTATCATACATGATTATATTTCTCATTGATAAATTTGATAAACTCATGTTTTTTATACATTATCGACCTCAAACATCATTAAATGAATTAAATATGCATATAAGACCTGCCTTTTTTTATCTAAACTGCACATAAAAATTTCAATAGTATTTGGTTCCAACTCTTACTGCCATTTGGAATATAGTGAGTAGGAAACTCACAGCGAACACAAGAATAAAATTCACCGCGAACACAAGTTGTGGCAAACCCACCATGGACATAAATACTAAAATCACCACGAACACCGTGGAAAAATCACCAAAACACATGTAAAAAACTCATTACGGACGCAAGTAGAAAACTCACTGCAAAAACAGTATAAAACTCTCCACGAACACGAGTAGCAAACTCACCACAAACACAGTTTGAAACTTTTCGCGAACACAAGAAGCAAACTCACCACAAACACAAGTAGTAATCTCACAAAAAACACAAGTAGTAAACTCACCAAAAACACAAGCAGCAAATCACCGCAAGCCCAGTATGAAACTTTCCACGAACACAAGTACCAAACTCACCGCAAACACAAGTAGTAAACTCACCACAAACACAATTACAGTATTAAACTCTCAACGAACACAAGTAGCAAGCTCATCACAAACACATCATGAAACTCTCCACGAACACAAGTAGCAAACTCACCACAAATACAGTATCAAACTCTCCGCGAATTCAAGCAGCAAACTCACCACAAACACAGTATGAAACTCTCCACGAACACAAATAACAAACTCGCCACGAACATAAGTAGAAAACTCACCACGAACAGAAGAAGCAAACTTGCCACGAACATAAGTAGTTAATTCACCACGGATACAATTAGCAAATTACCACGAACGTAATTTTCAACAATTTAGTGGGCTAGTGTGGGTACCGCCGTCCCGGAAACCATTTATGGAATAATCAATGCCCCTGCCACAGGTCACCCCAAGTGGTTCGCTGCTTTTGGTGAATTAGCAGGGGTTCCCAGGTTCATGGGGTACTGTTTGACGGGCTGGATTGTGAGAGACTGGTTGAGGGAGACGTTTTGAACTCTCCAGTCAGCCTGTATCAATGGATATATACGTCCGTCACTCCTGGACACATTGACCCCCAGATTATTTTCTAGAAATTTTCCCATTTTCCTTTTCTATAAATTCCTCTCCTTCCGTTCCCTGAAAAGACCCTCCACACAGCATAAGAAGACATGACCCTAAGGGATTTTTTCCTTAAAGTCTCTGTGTGGAGCTAATGTAAAAAAAAGGTGATAACTCACCGCAAACACGATTAGCAAAGTCACCACGAACACAAGTCAAAAACTCACTGCAAACAATGAATAAATTTTAAAAAGATTTGACTGGCTTAAGAAAAATAAAAATTTTCTACTTTAAATAATTTTGATGTTGATACCAAATTATTATCTCACTTTAGAATTATGAAACAGAGTTTTCAAATTGGCGATAAATTTGAATGCTTTAAAAGCGAGATATCTCTCTTTATCCACGTTGAAGGATTATTGCCAGATCAAAAAAATTCCTGCCCTTCAATCAATACCCGCGGAATAATGCGTGTCATTGCGGTGGCAACACTTTGATGTGACGGGCTGTCCCATTCATCACTTTTATGAGATTTTATACGAGAGTGATAGCGCAATTCATTATTCCCTAATCGCGGAGCACACTTCTCGACGGGATGAGATTTCAAAATGAAAAGAGAAAGGGTTGCTTTGTGTATATACGCATTTATAATTTGATGTGACACACCATGGTAGAGTGGAAAATTCTTTGACCCGACAAAATTTAAGAAGGAATTAACCAGACAAAACCGGAAATATGTAATTTTTTAAACAAATTTTAGACGTATTGACTCTTTTCCACAAAAAAATTATAAATTGATTTCGGAAGACTGTTCTTTTATCTAGTAAAGCTATGTTTTAAATTTTGAGAAAATGTGTTAATTTTTAGTACAATAATATTTTGCCGTAGGTCGTTTGCAGATTTGTTAAATTTTCTTTCAAAATTTTGTATTATTAACACACATTTCAAATCATATAATCATGCAGTAAAATAAATCAATAAATTATCTGGGAAAGCTATGTTTCAGAATTTTAATTTTAGTTTAAATATAATCAACTTTTGCGTTTTGTAACGAAAATACTTAGGTTTGTCTATTTATTTAAGGTCTTACAAACTAGTATATTTAAGATGTTTTTTATATTCTTATTTTGCTTCGACATTATTGAAAAATTATAAATACTTATGATCAAAGAATATTAAGAAAAAGTACACAATTTTAATAGTTTTATCATCACGCCTTTCAGCTTTTTTTGAATGTTGGTCTAAACTAAAGCAAACTTTTGAATGAAATAAAATCGATACTAAGTTATTATTTAATAAAGCTGGTATGGACGACAATTAAACTTTCTCATTGGAAACGCCCTGTACGATCATAAGAACTACTTTCGACGAAACATGAATTCTCGGCCGCTGGCTGGTTAATGGCCCTTAATAGGGAATAACCGGACACAACCGGAAATATGAGATTTTTTAAGCAAATCCTAGACGTGTCGACTGTTTTCAACAAAAAAATATAAATTGATTTCGAAAGATTGTTATTTTATCTAGTAAAGTTTTGTTTTAAATTTTGAAAAATATTGTAAATTTGAATTTTAACAAGGTTACACTGCCGGCCGTTGGAAGATTTGTGAAATTTTCAAAGAAATCATTGTATTATACAACATACAGAAAAATAAATGAATAAATCATCTAGAAAAGATACTTTTCAGAATTTTATTTCCAGTTCAAATAAAATTATTACGCGATGAAAATACTGCTCTTACAAACCAAAGTATTTCAGATTTTTTTACTCGCTTATTTTGATTAAACATTATTGAAAAATTATGAATACTTAAAATAATTACAAATAGATTTTTATTAAGTTTATCATCACGGGTTTGAGCATTTTTATTGCTAACTTTAATCTAGGTGCATTTAAAAGCAAACTCGCAGTGAAATAAAATCGATTTTGAGTTAGAATATATGAGAATAATCAATGTTTTTAACCGGAACCGCCTTGTACAGTTGCATGTACGATCACAAGACTATCTTCCGACGAAATTTGATTTCTCAGCTGCTAGTAAATGGTCCTTACTAGAGATGCCACGAATAGTGATTTTGCCGAATACCGAATACCGAATATTCGGCAACCGAATATTCGGCGACACTTAGTACATTTCGCGGGTGACAGGTTCCGACCGGCATCATTGAAGTGCACGTGGTAACAACTACTTATTTGTTTCGTTTGCGAGTAGGTAGTGTCACAACGCGCATTATTTGTTGATTGTTACATCAAATTGTGTTACTTATAGTGTGTATCACGTCTGCTTGTTCGCGAAAAGCTTTACGAAATAGCACCATTTAGTAAAAAATAACCTATTTGGGAATATTATGAAATTTGTAGTGAGGACAATAAATGTTAAATATTAAATTTATATGCATTTTTTTCATCATTTGGTATTCGGTATTCGGCCGAATGGTTTGCAATATTCGGCTAAATACCGAATAGTAAAAAAAGTGGCCGAATAGGCCGAATACAGAATTGTAACCGAATATTCATGGCATCTCTAGTCTTTGCTACTGATTCCTGACATTATTTTAAGTGAAATATTTGGTCTCCTGTGAACTTGGTCGAAGCCTGTGAAATATTTTTTCCGTCAAATCAAATCAAATCGAAAATGTGATCAAATAAATCAAATCAAATATCAACCTTATCGCCATCTACATTAGGAGTGTTATTGTTAGTGGCCCAAATGATGTTACACCTATGTGAAATGCTAATATTTGTGTATCGCCTTCCTGTAATTGTGGGCCACCTTAGTGTGAAGAAATATTTCAGGTAAAAAAAAAGTCATCTCACACCTTTTTTAGTTTTGAAGGAAAATTCATGGCACGCTGCTGTTAAAATGCTGAGTATATTTTCACTAAATCAAGATATAAGGTAAGATAAGACATATAGAGCGTTATCTTGAATACATTAAGAAGTCTACCGCAAGAAATCTTTTGTCGAAATTAAATTTTATTCCAGTTTCTGAAATAAAAGCTTGATTTTAAATGTGAAAATTGTCTTTCTGTTCATGTTTTTAAACGCTGCGGCCTTAAAAAGATCATATATTTTGACTGGGCGTAGCGAATTCCCCTTTTAACTCGACTGCTTTGTATTAAGTCTGTCTGTAGATTTGTTTTTGCTTTCCGTGTCCGTTTTCGAAAATCTGCTGCATTTTTTACATTAACCCCATGTCTGATGATGGCCAACATGACGGCCGGCGTAGTCCAGCGGTAAGGCGCTTGACTAGCACACCGAAGGTCGCGGGATACCGATGAACCCGGACCCCTGTTAAGTTCCAAAGATGGTCGGTAAAAAGTTGAAGTTAAAAAAAATAGTAATCGGATTTTTCGAAGAAATTGTTTCAAATGTTTTGTTTTCGTCGCCCCTCTCTAGAAATAAGGTTTTGTGTTAAAATTTGAGAAAAAAAAATTCTCGTTGTTATTTGACAAATGCCTGTATCGGAAATTTTTTTTTTCAGAGCAAACGTTAAATTTTTTGTTTTTGTTTTCTTGCCTTGTAAATAACATACATTATTATTTTGCTACGATAAAACCAATTTAATAAGTGTGTTTGGCTTCTTATTATGACTTCTTCGTAGCTAAACAAAAAAAAGATATACGTAAACTGAAAATACGAGTAGAAAATTGATATTATATCTAGAAAGAGTTAAGTAAATATGTCTTATGATTGTATCTTTAAAATTTGGTAATACTATATTTCTAACTACACACACATTGACTAATTACGATCAAAACGACGATAAGCTCCATTTTAAATTTTCAACATTTGAACGGTCCCTAAGCCCATTCAAGGCTCTTTTTTTTCTATTGATAACATTGTAATTAGACGTATTAGTACAATGGTCTTTAAGTCGGCGTGATTTAATTCTTTACTATATAAAGTTGCATCGAGATTATTGCACGAGAAAGCGATGTCCGCATGAGATTCCGAGTATTCGAATAGTAAATCGCATCTCAATGTCGTGTCCAGATTTCGTCGGATTTTTGTAGATAGAATTTGCATGCCGTCGCCCCTATAGATTTTTTTAATGCCCCCTAATTTTATTTGAGCCTTCTACTGCCCCCCCCCCTCCGAAAACCACCAGTGCCCACAAGGGGGCGTTATTGCCCACTTTAAGGAATGCTGGTTTTCATGAATGCAATGGTAAAAAAGTGGAATTCAAGGAACTTTTCGATTCTCAATGGTAGTCTTTGTCCAGGGTGTTCGTTTCTAGGAGTACCTTTTACTCTGGATATTGCACAAGACGCATTGATTTGGTGTACCTAAATGCCTACTACCCCAGATGCCTTGGCTTAAAGCACTGTCTTAATGTCTTTGTTCTCCTTTGCTCGACATGTATGACCAATACATTCTAATCAATTACCTCTTACACTGCTGCTAAAAGGGGTTAATAGTTCAAGGAGCATGTTGCACCAACATCTTCAGGTTACTACTGCGACTCCTTGTCTTAGCTAGGAACATTTCGAAGACTCTAATTGGATACCAAAAGATAGTTTATTGACCTTTAAGAGACTATGGCCCATCACTTTGCACCATGTGTGACTGTAAGCTTGGCAATGTTAGGTATTGAAATGTTTAATTTATTTATTTATGCCCGTCAAAGGCTTTTACATAATATACTCATAGACTGTGCAATAGACAAGTATGATTAATATAAAAAATGTAGATATTCGTTATGTACTATATTTGGATTTCAATTTGGGAGGCGGTTATGGGTACCACCACTCCGGGAATCAAACCTCTGCCACAAGTCACTCCAAGTGACTTAACAGGGTGCCCGGGTTCATGGGATGGGGTTTTTCTGGGTCTAGGCGATGCATGCATCTGTCCACCAGCTGCGCGGCAGGCCGGATCGGGAAGGAATGGTTAAAAAAGACTTTTTGACTTCTCCTGCAAGAATCTCTCGGATCAACGCGTTGCATCGCCGTGGAAGGAAATTTTCTAAGTTTTAAATTAATTGGATAATAATTTTCTTTTATTAGGTCCAGTTGTGTCGCAAAAATTAAAATGTTACTTTATCATCAAATGGCAACCAAGCGCCATTTTTTTAACATTTAAAATGTCCTCGTTAAACACCTTATTCAATATGCAATGTTTTAAAATAATTTTCAATTGTCGAGTCACACCTCAATTTTCACGAAACGCAGATGAAATTATTTAAATTAATATTGAAAACATACTACAGTTTCGACACAGAATATGCTAGTTGAATCTTCCGCTCGATAATTGACTAATCTCATTCCATTTTCAAATATATATAATATTTTTTGTTAAAACAACAAGCGATGCCTTTGAAGCTAAAAATATAGTGATTATTTTATATTTCTCAAAGCTCAGCTGAAAGGCGGTAAGAGCTTTTGACTTTGAGTTAAAAATGCACACGTTTAAAATACGGATATCGCAATAAGTATTTTTTTGCAAAAAGTACGGTGAAAATGTTTGGTGCTTGCTTTTCATCACAGAGTAGTCATGTTTTGAAGCCCGAAATGTTTGGGATTTGTAGGTTTTTTTTTCAAAATCACATAATAGTCTGAATTCTTGACAAATCTGTTCAAATTTAGAAAATAATATAATTAAAATAATTTGCTTTTAAAAAATTATGTTATTGCTACTTTATCGGTTGTGTGTAGCAAATTTGACAGCCTCCGTGGTGACAATAGAGAGGACGCTGGTTTAAATCCCAGCCTGCAAATAAATTTTATTTGATAAATTTGTTTTATTTCAAAATTCTATTTAAATAATATATCTAATATTTGCGGCACCTTTCAGAGTCGAAGATACTCTCAATGTCGTCCTGGTGTAAGACCACCATTCAGAATTGAAACGTTGCTTGAAATGTTTTTGGCCCAACGGCAGCAGTTGGAACTCTTGTTAAGTATTCATATAATTTTTCAAATATTTATTTCTTGGAGTTCATCGAATAAGATTTCATACTGAACTAACACATATCCTACATAACCTAAATGACTATATTTATTTAGTTACTATAAAAAAATTTTTTTTTTTAGAGAAATCAAATCTCAAGTACCAATGGTTATTCACAATCCATCCAACTCAAATAGGTGTGAAAGGAAAATGAAGTTTATTGAGAACGTGTTGTTCACCAGGAAATTAATTACGTGAATTTTCACAAATTTAAATAAATTATTATGTCACTCAAAAGTGACATTTGAGATCTGTCGAAACTCAACACAGCCATCTGTTGCAACCCACGCCAATGCTCAAAACTCAACCCTTATATTGGGCCCACACCAAAGCACTTTCCTCAGACCTGATCAACACTAGAGAGGCCCTTGTACCTTTAAAGTGCCTGTCGACATACAATAATTAACACCCCATCCATCATGCGGGCTTTTTTCTTGATACTGAATTTTGCTTTAACTTGCCACGCTCATTATTATTCAGGAATATTTAGCCTCGAAGGCGAGGCATCCATATAAGATTAACTAGAAGGAACTTTGGTTTTTAACAAATCGCTCGCTATACTTTGAAAATTGAGCCTGAAAAAATAGGGTACGTAATGAGGCTGAAGATAGTTGTGAGGAAAGGAGATGGCGAGAAGCAAGGTGAGGAAATACCAGGCTAGGCAGATCTGTTCACCAAACACGGATAAAACCATTTCAAATAAATTTTCAATTCTGAATAGTGGTGTTATACCAGGGTGATACTGAGAGTATCTTCCACTCTGGAACGTGCCACAAATATAACATACAATATTTTTTAAATTAATTTATTGTGAAATAACAGAAATTAATCAAATAAAATTTATTTGCGCACCTTCGGATTGCGAGTTAAAAGCCTTACCCTCGACCACGGAGGCCGTCAGTGGATATAATGAGAACAAAGCCGACCAGATGAATAAAATCCTTCATTTAATCCTCGGTGTTTTCAGATTTTTAAGTGAGAACAGAAGGAGTCTTCCTCGTCAATGAAAACGACTATAATAATTTAAGAGCAACAATGGATTCGGGTTAACTTAGTGTCAGTAAAAAGAAAGTATTTTCGTCTTCAGCGTTTTAATTTTTTTTTATATACGAGTATAATAAGAAAATACGAATTTATACTCAGTGTTCCACACTCATCCCGCGAAACTTTAGATAATAATAAAATATAGATAATAATAAAAAATGTCAATAATACCACAGATGAGATCTAGAAGCGCATTTCCGCATACAAAACCAAATAAAATCCAGACTGCTGTCCAGAAATACCAAGATATTAGTGTACAAAACACTTATCAGACCAGTACTCACGTACGCAGCTGAGACGTGGGTACTAACTAAGAGGAATGAGCGAGCACCGGCCCTTTTGGAAAGAAAAATTTTTAGGCGCATCTTCGGACCGGTTCCAGAAAATGAATTTTGGCGCAGCCGTTACAACAACAATGAGCTATATATATGCTCTGTTTAAAGAGCTTAAAGTCAGAAAATTTATTAAACTAAGAAGACTTTGGTGGCTGGGTCAAGTGGAGTGAATGACCGAGCATGAATCACCAAAGTTCCTGCTGAACTCAACACCAAGAGGGCGAAGGAGCCTGGGAAGACCAATATTAAGATAGTGCCACAACTTCCTCAAAGATATATCTACCTTGGAGCTTCTAAACTGGAGAGAGCTGGCACAAAACCAAGATGAGTGGAGGAAGACTCTTTAGAAGGCCAAGACCCACCAGTCTTGAGTCAAGAGTGATGATGATGATAATAAAAAAATGTATATCAACATACGGGAATGGATAGTATGTATATACCCTAAAGGGTCTCTTATTTACAATAAAAGACAAGTTGAGAAGTGTTTGGTTTCTTCCAAAAAGTTTAAGGTTCTATTCATTATTGTTTGTGTACTGGTTATCGTGAATATTTATTATGTTATATTACACAGAACAAACGTCCTTAATAGACTAGTTACTAAATAGTTCTGGGTGCTCACACCAGAGCCCGGCCCTCATGGTTACTGATCGTGCCAAAGACACGAACGGTGATATATGGTACTCTTTTTATAATACCACTTCAGCTGCCATCTCTCGGGATATAGCAGAAGTTCTAACCTAACGACATCTATTAAAATAACTGACAAAACGTGGTTATCTAATACACTACATTCCCTCATATACAGGCATATACATCTTTAATACTTTTTCAATTTCCAGCATACGGTATTGTCCAGAAGGGGTCCAAATTATGGAGCTATTAGTAAAATTTGTAATGAAATGTAAAAGCCGCGAAAAAGGGCGTAAATAAATAAACGCGTACCTACCCAGTACCTAGTTCATTTATAATTTTGCTATTTATTTAATTGCAAGTTAAAATTCTCCATGTATAAATTCTAGATAAGTTTTTTCAAGAATATTATACTCAATTCGATGCAAATAAAAACTTTAAGTAATACACATAAATGGCGTTATAAAACCAGCGCAAACTGATTATTACAGATGTCCCGGAGATGTTTTTATGGTGATAGGAAGAATGATTTTTATGGTGTGGTGTGACTATTCGAGAATATGCGAAAATCGTGATCTTCACATAAATTGCCCTAATATGATTTTATGGGTCCCGGAAAATCATTCTGTAGACCGCGTGGAGAGCCGTGAATTTCTCTGTAGAGACATGTTGAAACAATATTTATATTATATGAGGTTTACCAGGTTTATCTTCGCCCGAGAACTTTATTGTAATACATTGTGGAATAATTTGACGTATTGTCTTGTAATGATGTAAACGAAATATATGTAAATGAAAATAAATTAACTTCTTCAAACTTTGCAAAATTACTTTGTTGCATTATTTATTATTTAATTAATAACAGATTAATTAAAGAAAATAAATTTAATTATTTTATTTTATTTTTGGAGTAATAATAATAATAAAACCTCAAATTGTAGTATTTGATCATTGAGTACAATATTCGCTTCTCTCAAACGAAAACTAGAAACAGAAAAAACAAAAAAAGTTTCGGTTGCATCTAGGAATTTATCCCAAGACCAAAGCAAAGGTCCTGTGTTAGAAGCTATATATGTAGGTATTTACATTAACATTTTTGATAGATTTTTGTAAATTGATTAATTTATTTATTAAGTACCTTTAAACACGCAGAATAAATCATTTCTTATAAAAAAGATCACAAAACATTTACGTGTTTGGTGTAAACTTACTACTAAGATTAAAAATTAACCAAAATACAATGAAGCTTTAAAATACGTGGTTATTTCTATAAAAAATAGGAAAAAGCTTTTTTGTAAGTTTTTTCGGCACTATTAAAAATACGAGAGTTTTAATAACGAGCTGGTATTGGCATTATTGCTGGATTGAAAGATTATTTTTAGTTAATAATTTAAAGCGCAAGTGCGTTTGCTAGACATTCCAGACAAAAAAACCTGGGTAAATTTAATTAAAGATGTTGCTGCTTCTAACAAATTTAATGACGGCGCTTACCGTTTGAAAGATTTTGGGTGCTTCTAACAAATTTAATGACAGCGCTCACCGTTTAAAAGATGTTGCCGTTTCTAACAAATTTAATGACAGCGCTTACCGTTTGACTTTTTAATCGTTCAACCGTTACCGTTGCTGCTTCTTACAAATTTCCGGCTAGACTAGCGTTACCACAATACTCTGTCAAAGATAGCTTTTTCCTTGTTTAAAAATTGAATAAATGTTTTTTTCGATTTCTTTATATTACATTTTTCCACAGAGAAACGCAAACTGAGAAACGTCGGACAAATGGATTTTCTGTTTTAGAGTTAAGAATTTTTGAATGGAAGTTATCCTAGTCGAACAGTCGACGAATAAATACTTTATTTCATAAGGGTTTTTACATAGGTATATAGGTATTTTAATATAAGTGCCAGCTAAGAAGATCGATCGGTAAGGGTCACTTTGTCTAAAGAAATGCCAACCTCGCATTTTCGCTAACAAAAGCCTAACATTTTATGATTACATTAATCCAAAGTGTTAAAAATTCTTATCAATCTTAAGGGATAAAATAAGTGTGTTACTAGGAATTTCTTGAGTGCTTGTGAGAAATTATCGTGAGGAATTTACTTGCTGAAGTGAAATTGCGAATTTTTGTGTTTAATTTGCTGGGGAAAATAATGTGCATTTCTGATTCAATACCCTCTTGCAGTTCAAAGTTGAGAGGAAAAACTCTCAATATTGCCCTAGTGGTAGATGGGAGAAATAATTAACAATAATTTTAACCCGTAAGGTCGCAGGCATATTTTGTCAGAAGGTCAGAATATTTCCACTTTGTAATTAAATCCAAAAAAAATAGAATATTTCTGAACGTATTTGAAAACTAAAAACAGTTTTTGAAAGTTATAAAAATATGCTTTCAAATTTTATTTAAATTTTTTTTTTTTTAAATACAAATAATATAATAATTAAAATTTTAATTTTGGAAAACACATTTTTTTAATGCAAGCATAATAAGTTTAAAATCGGCAAATCTTAGGTTTTTTCTAACTAAAATTACTGATAACGAAAAATATTAATACGTTAAGTAAAAACTTTTTAGAAAAATTTATTATAAACGCTATCGTCGCCTCTATTTTTAGTCGTTTCATGTAAAAATAAAATATAAAAAATCTCTAATTTCTTAATTATTTTAGAAAGGTTTACAATTAAATTATTTTGTGGATAACTTAGATTTGAATTTTAACTATGGCGTAGTATTTTCTCTTTCTAACATCCTTTCGATCATATTTCTCTGTGATAGTGAGGGAGACACAACAATTTCCATGAAACATTTATAAGTTGTTCCCAAAAGCGAAAAAATTGTCCCCAGGAGAAGGCAAAATGTCACCAAACAGTATTATGCAATTAAAAATTATATTCTTTATTGAATTACAAATTACTGCGTACGGAATTAGTTAGTCTTCTTTTTGCTTGAAATGAATCCGGTAATGTTGAATGACCCGATATGAATGATTTCCTCTTTCCTTCTTCGATAATTTCTTCAATTCTAAAATATTTTAGAGCGCGTACGCAATACTCGACGTACTAGAACGGAACAACCGCTTTTAGATGATGATGGGTTCATCGCTTCAACTCGTTTTTGTGTAAGTCGAATCGCAAGTGGAAAGAGTTACCTAGCTGATCCGGGCCTCGTCGAGACCCTCATTAATAAATACCTTCCTCGAGCCCCTCTCTAATTTCGCATTGCAACGCTGCCCAACTGGGTGGCGAAATAGTTTCCATGTCTTTTACACTGTGCAGTTCTTGTGAGATGTAAAAAAAGTAATGCAACAACTGGTTCCAGGCAGTTTTGTGGTATCACATAAAAAGCTTTGAATTCCAAGATTTGACCAACATTTTTGAAAATTCTTTTTCCTCTCCTTTTTTTACATCAGCCCCACACAGGAAGCCATGAGAAAAATAATTCCCCTCAGGGCCTATGTGATCTTTGTGTGGGGTTATGTTTAGGAAATGAAGTAAGGGGAAGTTCAGGGATAGAAAAAGGTATGATAAGTGGGTCGGGAAATGTGGGTCAGCGTCTCCCGATCCGGCCTGCCACGTAGTTGGTCGGCAGACACAACCGCCGCAAAGACTATATCAAATCTGACCCCACGAACTCGAGCACCCCTGCTAAGTCTCTGAACGTAGCGAACCGCTTGTGGTGACTTATGGAAGAGGTGGTGGTTGTCCAATAAATCGTTCCCGGGGCGGCGGTACCCATACCCCCTCCCAAACAAATTAATTAATTATTTTGCCTCATTCTAGAACCAAACAACCGACTAAATTTAGGCACTAGTTTTCACATTATAAATAAACCTGAAAAACAAACATTCATGTGTTTTGAGTTTTTGGCAATACTATCTCGATACAGGAATGCCCTACTGAGATGTGCAGCATATGTTTTTACATATTACTTTGTTTAAAAAAAAAAACAGGTGTGCTGTAGACCACACGACTGAAGTAAAACTTCACTAACTTATAAAAGAAGAGAGAAATAAAATGTGCTCGCGCACTGCTCTCTCTTCCTCCTACAGTGCGATACAGACAATAGGCCTGGACTGTGTCTTAAATATACGAAACGTAACTGGCTATGAGAGAAAGAGAGCAAGATAATGTGTGTTCGCACCTCTCTCTCTTGCCCCTACAGTAATATACGAAACGTAAACCACTTCCTTTAGCCTTACAACATACTTTATTTAGGGATGTCGTGGTTCCCCTGAATAGTTGGCATTCGGTGCGGAACAAAAAATACATTAATTTTCAAATTTTTTGTTACGCCTCTTAGGAATAAAAAGTTTTGGAAATCAATCGCTCAGAAATGTTCACTGGATTTAATTAAGGCTCTCTTTTATTAAAAAAAACCCTACAAAATTATCTGAAAAAGATCTTTCTTTCTTTAATCAACAAAATAACTTAGCTATCACTTTGCGAGTCTTTTCAAATATCGAATTCTAATAATAGTCGAGGCCTTTGACAAAACTTTGCAGTGTAAAATGTCACTTTAGTGTAAATTGACTCCCTCGAGAAAGGTGACGTCACAGAAAGTCTAGATTCTGGCGCCTTGGAGTAATTCTAGTGTAAATTGGAACACTGGTGGGAATAGAAAATGATTTTCTGCTTGTTCCCAGTTGTGAATTGAAATTCTAGCACTAAATTGTTATGTGAGGACAAAAGAGTTAAATGAACAAATTTTGTGCTGTGATTTGTAAATATATAGAGTAGTAGTAATATAAAATGAATTATTGTATAACCTTGCACATGTAATCATTTGTATTGTAAAAACAAAATTCTTGAAATAAATAAAATAAAAATATTTTCTTGTATTATTTAAGAGAAAGAAAAGAATCTAAGAAAAAATTATAAAAGTTTAGAATCCACGGATTTCTTTTAGAATAAATTGAAAAATTAAGGCTTAGTGCTAATAGTTTAGCCTATCTGCAGGTTTTTTTAAATTTTATTTAAACGACTATTCTGCAAGTAAAATTTAATGGTTAGGTTAGGTAAAGATATTGTATTTCTTAGTCCCCCTCACTAGGGGGGGGACTAAGAAATACAATACTTCCTGTGCCGAGGCGGGCTAAAATTGTTCAAATATAGTTTATTTGTCTTTTATGTCGTTTTTAGTGTCTTCATTAGGATGTTTTCGTTGACCTCTTTCAGCCATGTTTTTATTCTTGATTCGTATTTATTAGTTTTTTATTTAGAAGACAACATTGATTTTTATAACCACGAAATTATGAATATAAGTTAAACATATACAAGGTCTTGAGGGACATAAGAGCACAAAATGTAAATGAAATTTTGGTCGAATAAGAATTTATGTGGGCTTTTTCAGAGCATAGAGATTCTATAAAATGGCTCAAGGCATGTTTAGTAACCAGATCTGATTAGCCAGAATTAGTAACTTTAATTAAATAACCGGATCTGATTATAGCATTCCCCTTTTTCTACTTCTCCCCTTTGCCACTTATAGCAGTCTAACAAAAATATTTGTGATGCCAAAGTTTCCATTGATAGTATTTTAAACAGCGCGTAATTATGAATGTATTATAATACGAGCACACTGACAGTGATTCAAATTCCCTCCCACAGTCCCCTCATACAACGTAATAGTCCTATTCATAATATACACCACTACAGAGACAAAAGTCTCTTTTAAATAATTCTGCGTTATCTACGTTCCATCTATGATATCTTTTTTTAATGAAAATTTTAATGTTATTTGTAACTATCACAGCAACTGGCAGTATTTTGACAGTGTTTCGAAACACAGCAGGACATAACATAAAAGTAAAAATAAGTAAGTGAAAATGTATCAAAAAAGTTGATAAGTCATAATTTGGATCTAATACGGTACATGAAAAGTTTTAGACCCGTGGGAAAACAAAACAAGTAAAAAACCTACCGTGATAACATAAATAATACCTTTTACAGTAAGACCAACATAAAGTAATACCTTATTTTCGTGAGTCTGGTTCCTTCAATATGCCGTGGATTGCAAAATCACGTCATAATAAGATATAAACCAATATTTAGGGGTTGTGTAAATAAAGTAGTGACACTGATTTCATGCGTATATTTTTAAAAACGATATCATATTTACATGTTGAAGTTTTCAAAGTATCAGTTAACAGCCTCCTCAAAATGCTTTGGAAGCCATACAGAGCTACAGATGGTATTTCCACTTTGCAGTGCTGGAACTAAAATACTGGAATTGGTTATGGTCTTTTCAATATTTTCAATTTACCAAAATGGCATTCTTTGAAGTGAATTATCTATCTTGGAAAAGGAAAAACGTCACAAAGACTCAAACCTGTTGAGCCGATGAGGAAAATGTATGTTTTTTTGGCTAAATACTCTAAATTAAAATCACTGGGTGGTTTTTTGAAATAATTTTCGCAGAGATTATAGGTATCCGCAATTCATTGGTCAAAATCCGATCGTGTGAATCAAATTTATCACTTCTCCGATCGTTCTGACGGTTAACTGATGCGGCGCAATGGTCAGAGCGCACAAGATCCCGAATTTTTATTTTCACAGTTGAGTCCTTTCGGTGCGAAGTTGATCTTCTTCCATGAAGAATTCCTCAAACCACCCGATAATCTGGTCCATTTGACATAATGCTGTCTTCAAAGGCTAGTTGATGTTTGTAAAAGTTTCCGAAGCACTGTGCGTAAGTCAGAAAAAAAACGTGATAGAGCACCGTTGCTGACTATTATCACTATTTATCATAACGCACTGCCGAAAACTATCTCTATGGACCTTGAAGTTATTTTAGCGAGTTTAAACTCGTACTGTAGGCGCATCAGATGTTGGCCTGCCTGAAAAGGGAGTTCACCAGCGATGCCAGATCGTGCCTGTAAGTGGTAGATGTCAAGGTCTTTTGCACCCTGGTGAAAAACCACACTACAGAATCAAGATGTTGCGTTGATTGCAATAGATTAAGTCGTGTTAAGTCGCAGCTACCGGCTAATCCAATGCTTTTCCTATACAGGTGAAGCTCGTCGCGGATTCAATATTTTTCTTGCTAAATTCTTCATCATATGGGCTAGTAACATTTACCGATTGAAGATTGGGAGGAATTCACGTATTGCTTAGTTATTCGCAACCCTAGAATATGTATCTTCCTTTAAATATTCTAGGGTCTCATAAATGAAAATAAACTATTTTCATGGAAAAAGAATACAATACTTATAATCTAAACGATGCATGAAACAAAAAAAGACACAGTAAACCATAATAATAATACAATAACACTTATAACTAGAGTAGCGCTTTAACCAACTCGGCCGTTGCCACCTATATTTTTTTCTATCATTTTTGTCGACCTCATGTTTGAAATTCAGAATTTACAAAATTATCCTCAACTAATTTTCTGCAACATTTTTTTCTAGCTTTAGTCACCTTACATAAATATATTAGTAAATTTATATTTTTTATTTATGTCTTTAGATAGAACCATGAAACTGAGTACGACTGTATCGAGTATAATGTGATTCTGAACTTGGCGACTTTCAAGTAAAACCGCGAATAAAAGATCGCAGATAACGAGGGAGTACTATTCTCATAAAATAACGTGCTTTTTATGTTGTTTTTTCTTTTTGCGACAGCGTGCGGACCTCTCGAATATAATTTATAGTGGCACATTTAACAACAGTACCCACATCTCGAAAACTGCCATTAAATCTGTCTTAAAATACCCGTAAAGTAAAACATATTTTCAACGAAACGTTCTCTACGTGAAATAATTTTTAATAAAGCACAACAACACTTTAGAATTTTTCAGTGGCGTTACGTAAGAGTAAGACCTGGACTTTTATTCAGGAACAAGGCGTCTATTAGTTTGGTATCTCGAATCTAGACCGCGAAATCTAGAGTTTAACTTCAGACATTAAAGAAGAAAAACTTCCCACAAAGCTTAGTTTAAATTCGAGCCTCAAATGCCTGAAGCTTTTTGAAAATATACATCCTTTGTATCTGGAGTGGGTCGTAATTGGTTGGGAATAATAATTGGAGTTTTGACTTTGTACGAGTGAAAGTAATTAGTTCTGTTAAGAGATCAAATACTTTTTTTACGTGTACTCACAGCAATTTTGTAAAATTAAAAATGTTGAGGCGAGTCGTTTTATAAATTATATTAAACATTCAGTACGTAGAATTTTTAAATCTAGTTTTTTTTAATAAATATCGTCAGTGCATGATTAGATTAACAGATGGAGGAACGATTTTTCGTAACAGAAAATTTTTTCAGGAATGTTAATGTGCAAAATATGTCAATCTAGCTGCGTAAGTGCATAATGTATAATCGAGGTCATAGAGTTAAAGTGTGGTAACTACATAATGTCAATTGTTGAGAAAACGCGAAGAAAAATTGCAAATAACAATCTTTACGATTGAATAGACACTTTAAAAGTGCAGAGTTTTATTATTACTTTAATTTTTTAATTTTTTTTTTATTGATCTATATACGTGATGTTTACAATATATTATTAACTAGTTATCGAAAATGTACCATTTTTTCCATGATGGCTCTTATACATGGGTAATTTAAAAAAATATATTAAAAAAGGCACTGATATAACGTTTTGACATTAATAAATGATGTTTTAATCAGTTTGAGATGGCGTAAATCCGTCGATATAGATACTGTATTAATGAGTAAAAGGGAAAAATATATTTTTTTGCATATTTATACAAACACTAATTTTAAGCATTCATATTTGGTTTTTCCACTCGTAATAAATTTAAGAATTAAATAATTGGAGATTATTCAATTTGGCTTTCAATCTTTACATCCATGCAAGTGATTGGTCTCCTCGGTTAATGGCTTGTAAGATGGATGGTACATCTCCCTTATTAAATGATGAACATAGTGATTTTAAGTTCTTATGTTTATTTGATTTCATGGGCATGTCAGCTTGATATTTCGGCAGCAAACAAAATTTTGTAGATTTAATATTACTCCGAGATGTACGAATCTGAAACTTTTTTAATTCGACGCTTTTAAATTATATTTAAAACTAGTTGGTTCCCGGCACGCGTTGCAATGCCACATTCAAAGAAATACGTTATTTCTCCCTGTATCACCTTACAAGTGCGCCCCCGTTCCCCTCCCGTGTACCCTTCATAGCTAATTAATTATAGCCTATATGTTATTATGATGTATGAGCTATATTTTTGTAAGGTTTCATTAAAATCCATTCACTAATTTTTGCGGGAAACAGTAAAAAACTCATATACATCCATACAAACTTTCGCGTTTGTAATATTACAGTAATATAATTTCTAAATATCCATGGTTTACTTCAAGAACTTAATGCTTTCAACATGAACATTCCAAAAATGAAATATCCGCAGATGTTTTGAATAAAAATGAATTAACAGCTGACAAAACCTATTATTATGTACACCCCATTATTCCTCCAATTCGATAGACAAAATGTAATAGCTGTTGCAATGTTTTTTTTAAAATTAATACTATTCGTCGCCTCAGAGACAAGCAAAAATCATACTTTATTATTTTGAATCGTATTTGGTGTCGAAACATATTTTGACACCAAATAAAACACAAATATTTAAACCCAACCAACCAGAACATTAGTTTTCATATAATATTACCAAATTATTATAAATAAATCATTTCAAATGTATTCCGAGTCGCTCGACGTCGCTTGTTTTGTAGAAAATTGGAAGATGGACTTCTAGCAACGTTACACTTAATAGCAAGTCACCGCTCTATCCCCTTGATAATAATGGCCATCGGAATGTACCATATTTATTGAAAAGCTATGGTAACCATGGTGGCAGTTTCCTAGAGCGAAAAGTAAATTTTGTTTAGTTGCACATTCTGACTTTAATAGCACCTCCATTTATATTAATTTACCATATAATGATAACCTCACACGTAAACAAGTGTCTGTTGGAGGATCTATATGAGCAACCTTTATTTAGAGACTGAAAATGCGCGAAGAAGAAATAATTCAAACTTTGAATATCAACAATACATTTAAAAATTATTAATGAATATTCTTCGCAGCAGAAAAGGGTTGACCGCCTTTGAATAGAGCCAGAGAAATCAATAGAAATTTTATTACGTTCCCTCGCGGCGATACAATTTTTATAGCGCTTGGTGTCAAAAAAATAATAATAAAAAAATCGCAATAAAAAATGCCACCACCGCTGGGCGATGATTTATTAGGCCAATAAGGAGGGGATTTCTTTGTACAGACTAAAATGGCGCTCGGAATGTACGATATGAGCGATGATGAAAGATTTTTAAAGGTTATTATTATTTCTAGCTTGATTTTTAGCACCATCACATAAACGGTTCCATGGTGACTCAGAATCAACCCAACTCAACACCTCTTTGAAAAGTAATTAAAAGATATGCATGAAAAAAAAATTGAAAAATAGTCCGTAAAAACGTAACCTATTTAAGCGATTTTTTGTATATATTTTTTTCATCTAATTTAGATTTTTCAAAGAAGGCGTTGAGTTGACTCTGAGTTTTCCGGTAACATACATTAACATATATTATTTTTTTAATACTTTGACAATAGATGACAAACTTCTTCCAAAACTACCAAAATTACCCCACTACTTGGTTTTTTACGTTTTCTATTGTATTAAAAACAATATCTGATTTTCACAGTGACCCCACATTTTATCCCCCGATAGTTGACCCCACGAAATTATTAATTGTTATAAAATTACAATTTTTTCATCATTATTTACCAAACCACGACTTTAAAAATCGACTTCAAAAATACCTTTAATAATAAGTTGGTATAATACGAATTTACGTAGTGTCGATTTTTTGTACTTATACGCTGGTGTATGGATTCAGTATACACGATGTTAAGAGAAATGCTGGACTTACTTGAACGAGTGATTTTTGACATTATTTGAAGCAAAAAATGTGAAAAAATGTGGAAATTTCGGTCTCCGGTGACTTTAAATGTGTCTTTTGTTTGTAAAATTCTTTTCTTCAAAACCTAATAAAAAAATTCTACCAAAATTTCAGCGGAGACCAAAATTTTATTTAAATTTTTTACTCCAAATAATGACAGGAATCACCGGTTAGAAAAAATCAACTGTCCCTTAACCCCCTACAAAGACAAGTAGTTTTATCCTTGTTGCATTTGAATGAAAATATGTTATTTTTATTTTTATTTTATTTTTATTTATTTTTTTCATAAGAAGCAATTACTTTGTGGTCAGACATAATACTATAAAAATAAATAAAACACTTTGTATTTAACCACGAATTTATTTTGGTATATATCGACCGGTTTTGCTTACATCAAGCTTCTTCAGGATATAAAGTTATTATTATTTATATCCTGAAGAAGCTTGATGTAAGCGAAACCGGTCGATATTTACCAAAATAAATTCGTGGTTAAATACAAAGTGTTTTATTTATTTTTATAATGAAAATATGTTAAATACTTGTTATTCGGCGGTACATCCTCTCTGTAATCCATCCGGGACACTTGGTAATATTTTGTGTAAATGAGCTATCTTTGCCTAAACCAGCTGTCTTTTTGTCAACATATTTTGAATTTTGAATTATCGAATATATTATTTTTGTCATCGATTTACATAATGAAATTATTTAATTCTGGATATGCAAAAGAACGTTGGTCGATGGCTAGTAAAATACAAATAATAAAACTGTCTTTCTTTTTAGATTATTTTTATGAACCTATTGTATGAAATATAAAATCACCTATGTTAAAGTCAATAGTCGAGAGAAAAAAGATAAATTAATACAATTATTGAATTTGTTTAACTCCTTTTTGCTAATTTCTACAAAGTAACATAATAAGTATTTTTTGTACCTACTGATATTTATTATATCTACTGATATATATTAAATTGCATTAGGTATGTTAAATTTTGACTTGATTATGTTAGTAAAAGCGCTACAGGCGTTAAATACATACATTTATTATGTAATGCTGCATCCCGTACAGTTGAGTAATCCGGTGACAAAAGCATTGGCGTATCAATGATAAAATATTTTTTATTGCGTTGACCATTCGCAAAGCCTCTATAAAAATGTACGCTATCCATTTTAAGGAATAAATTTAGGAAATATTTCAGGTGCACGGCAATTGGAAAACCAGCCCAGTACACACGAAAATATCATATTATGTACTACATATGGAACTGTGGAACGAATTTAGTCATAAAAGTTTTATATATGCTCATAATTCAAGAACTCGCAGGTAATACCTTATTTTCGTATTTACAGGACGGCCGCAAAGTTTATGAATATCCAAATGAATATATTTAACGGTTTTACGATGGCCGTACATCGTACATAACGTAAACGGTAACCAGTAATTCGTGTTATAAAAATGTGTTTTTTTTTAAATGACAAGTAAAAAAAAAATAAGAGTATGCGATTCGTACGCGGTAGAAGTGAAACCTTCAGAAAACTTAATTAGACAAGACTGGAGAGCCTAAGAAGCACCGTACAAAGAGGAGACCGATATGCTATGAAACACCGCATAAAGAGGACACCGATTATCCTATTTAATTATCTCGCAGGCTAAATCCTATAGATGTATGTGTTTGTCTCTTTTTTTTTTTTTATTCCTGTTATTGTTATATTATTAATGGACGGCATAAGTTAGTGAAGTTTTACTTCAGTCGTGTGGTCTAAAGCACACTAGTTTTTTTTTTCTTAAGTCTTTTTTGTTGTTCTCTGTTCCAATTCTGAATTCTTATAAATATAATCTACTACACTATATAAAGAGGTAAGGTTTGTTTGTTTGTTTGTTTGTTTGCATCGAATAGGCTCTGAAACTACTGAACTGATTTGAAAATTTTTTTCGCTGTTGGGAAGCTACACTATCCCTGAGTGACATAGGCTATATAATATTTTCAAAATAATTAGGGATCATTACTAAAACTCCAATAATGCAACCCAAGGTGTAAAAAAATTACCTAAAATATTCTTTACATCGCGTGCGCTGCGAAAACTATTGATGATAGAATAAAATAATGTACTACGACTTTGTAGAACACATCATTATTTACAAAAAAGGTCGCGACAGCATATGTCTAACTATTATGGTTATGCCACAATAAGTATTCTTTTATTTTAAAAATTTAATTAATATGTCGCCGCTTGAAAAGGCTTTTTATTTGTATCTTGGTGTTAATCCTTATCAAAATAAATTACTTCACATTCAAGACAGCTTCAATACCTTTATTTAACTTTTTGAACTTTTCAATTCGGATATTTAATTAGAAAGATATCACGAGTTTAAAAATGTTAGTATTAGAAAAAAGTTTCTGCTACGGGCCGGGCGGGAGAGGAGTCAAGAAATGAAGTGCCAGGGGGGTTGGCGGGACGGGGGAGCGGGAGAGCGGTGGCGGGGAAGGTGGAAGTGGAACGCTGGAGGTTAACGCACGGGAATGTACGCACGGGAGTAACATTTTATTTATTTAAATATGGCATTGCAACGCATGCCGGGAAACAGCTAGTGTAATATAAATGTCACAAACCGTATATTTTAGTGTCGATATTTTTCGTTTCATCTAGTTTGAAATCACAACGGTGCTAAAGAAGTTTTGACTTAAATAATATAAATCTAACAACAATAACAATAAGTAAACCTGGATTGTTTTAGTTTATTGGACAACTTCCGTGCGTTTCTTCTTGCGAAAATGGAATACAATTTTCCAAATGTTGATGTTTTCTTGAATAAATAAATATTTTTATCGGGAAAGAAATTTTAGGGCTTGAGCACTTACGCTTTTTTTCTCACGTGTATACGCAACGTAAGACGTAGCGTAATACCTTTACGTTATGGCGAATACCGTGTCCTTTCAAATCGGTTATGGATCACACTTCTGGGAATTATCTGTTAAATGGCGTGAATAATTGCTCCGTGATAAAAGATAGGTTCTATGAGGTATTCAAGTTCAGGTTTCTTTGAAAATGAACTATTTATTATCATTTTCCGATCGTTGTTGCGGCCAACTGAATAAATTGATCGTATTAATTATTAATTATTTTTAAATCTACAGTTATTCGAAATATTATTATTATGTAATTTTTCTGTATAAATATAACTAATGCAATCAAATCAATAAATAAATAAAAGTATAAGATTCTGACGAAATGAAATTCAAGATAGAAAAATATTTTATAATAAAATTTGTTGTTTTTAATTTCATAATAGCAGTTAAAAACCCGGTCTAGGTCTTTCGGATGGCTTTTGGTTCGGCTTCACCCAGTTTGAGAGTTGGTGACCATTTTAAAAATCCTATAGAAACTGGTTCCAAAAATAACCGGTTCCTCGGATCCAATGTGATCCAGTGACAGCTAGTCACAGGAACAAAGAAACTGCGATAAAAAATGATGTCGTATGTAATATATAGCCGCGTGGTACTATTATTCACAACTGCCAGTTATAACTACAATAATATTACCGTCAATCTCTCCATATCCGGAGGGATACTCAAAATAACAAATAACAAAACCTGTCAGCGGCATGTCCTCGTGCGATCTCTTAATGTAAGTAGCGCCATCCTTTGGCATTATTGGCTACTTGCTTGAATTCGGTTCTATTAAAAAAGTAGCTTTTTAACAAACTTCATGTACGAAGATGGTTTTGCGTACGAGTGCGAGTTGCCATCTTAGCCGGATTCTTAAATTTCAACCGTAAAGTCTCTGGTATATTAATACTGTTCGATATTCATTTCCCATATCACATATTTTTTCCCATCCCTACGCTTTTCAACCTCACAAAATACCGCAATTGTAGATGACTTAGTATCACAAACTCCAATTAGCAAAGAGCAGTTGGGACTATTTTGTGATATTAATATAAAAAGGCGCTACTGATAAATATCACCCCCTCTGGAACACAAAATAAACCATTTATGCAAGAAATTAAGCTTTTACAGAAATATCTACAGACGTAAGATTTCTGTTTTAGTTAAGATCAAAAAGGCCCGTTTAAAAATTTGTATATTTTTTCACAAACTAGAAACAAAAGCTTCCTCTTTCGTATTTTTTAGGTTCACTTTTATCGATGTCAGAAAATGACAGGTAATTCCGGATGCTTCAGGGTTTTTCAGCTAAATCAGGCGTGTCCAACCCGCGGCCCTGGACGGCCAGTGAAGCGCCCCCTGAAATCGTTAAATCGACCATGTCCTTTCGCAGGACTTATATAAGACCTTGCCAAGAGAAAAAATACCCCTATCTTCAAAATCACGCCTTATTCATGTCCTAGATTTTTGGCAGAACGTACATTTTTTGAAAGGATTTATTTTCAAGAATGAAACACACGAAGACTGAAATTAGAACACCAGAAAAGAATCCCAGTATGTACAAAAAAAAGTTCAATTTATATATACTTCTTGGTATGTATTATTCACAAATTTAAATGATAATATTTTTTTAAGAGGTAAAGTCATTTTTTAAGTTAGAATTTTTGGATACTAGCTATAACGGCCGTATTCGAAATGAAGTACAGCGTCTGAGAAGTAAAGTATAGACCTGTGCGCGAGACGGATTTCAAAGTGTCATATGATCAAGTCAGTGTCATCAAGCAACGACAGTTTGCAAATGGCGGTGATTTTTGTTGATGCTCGTTGTTACTGCTGATTTGTGCGTTATTTTGTTGTTTACCGTACTTTACCGTTTTATGGTAACATACCTTACCGTATAAATTTTTTTTTTTGGTAAAGAACCTTACCGTATAAAAAGGACGGTTTCATGGTAACATACCTTACTATAAAAAACGGGTTCCTATGGCAAAATACTTTATTAGGGAAATTTTACCAGGATACGGAGTAAATAATTATGGATTAACGTAAAAAACGTACTTAAATAAAATAGAACAATACAAATCCGTTTCCTAAAATTGATATCAGGCAAAAAAAAGTTCAATTATGTGAAGGCGATTGTAAAAAAAAATCTCCTTGTGTAATGTGCTCTCTATACACAGTAAGGTAGATTACCAATTAACGATAGATGAATTCTGGAATACAGAATTCAAAAAAACGTGTAAACCACAACTACCCTACTAGGCATGGAGAAGCATGTTTATTATTAATCTTAAATATATTATTATCTCTAAATGTATACGGTGATAGAACAAAAAGGCATAAAAGGGATTATTGGAATTCTAGCCTCTAATAAATTAAATAAAATCTTCTATATAAATAAAAATGAACCGTCGAAATATATGTACGCGCATAACTTCCGAACAACTGCACCAAATTGGATAATTTTTTTTTTTTGTATTCGTTATTGTCAAGACTTGCATTGTCAAGTATTGTCAAGGTTTGCATAAAAGAAGCGGTGGGCTCTGTCATACTGAAATTTGTACCAAAAAATTGCAAAAGGTGGCACGCGAGCCGTTTGAAAACTGAATGTATCCGGACTGAATGTATGGAATGCGGGAGGGGGAGGGGAACGCATGCCAGGAACTCGCTAGTATCTTATAAACTTATTCGTTTTAGGAGCTTTAGAAACTTTCATACAATACAATTGACAAGATAGCAATGTTGTTTCGTGTCACATAAGGGTTAGCTATTTTATATATTTATGTATTTCAAGATTAACGGTATGGTTGTGTAGGCGCGTATTGGTTTCTTTTCAAAAACGGGACATTTTGGCGTCCCGAAGCTGTGTTCGGGGCACCGGGACACGCTGCCTGAAAACGGGACTGCCCTGGTGATGAGAGGGCGTCTGGTCACATTATCTGTGACTCAATTACCGGCTAATCCGGCTCTTGACACAACCCAAATAAATATTTTAATTGATCGTATTCCCGTGACAACTTCTCAGTATCTTAGTATGCTTCTGGTACTCCCCTTTTGGTTCATACTCTCTACATATCAAAGCACGTTTACAGTTAAGGACAATAGAATTAAAATGGGGTTACCTTTCACGATGAACAGCCTAATGAATGAAATTATTGCTTTGACATCAGCCAATTAGCTTAACAAGGTAATGCCGATGAACACATGGCCAAAACGGCACATTCATTGACTCAATGACAACGTGGATGAGCAGAACGATCTAGTGTAGACCTAGACCCTAGAACGATCTAGGGTAGATGTGGGCAGATTGATTGAGTCGACTAAAAATTAATTTATACAACGACAAATATGCGCTGATCCTGATTGAGCATATTCAAGATGAATCTATCTAAAGACTGATCTGGGCAGATCAAATACCCGATTAAGCCAGTTTAAGGTGAATCTACGTCAGACGTGGGCAGATCCAATACCTAATTAAGCCGATACAAGATGAATCTTAAACGGATATGGGCAGATTAAATGCCCCATTTAGGTGAATCTACGACAGATCTGGGCAGATTCAATGCCCGATTAAGCCGTTCAAGGTGAAACTATGACAGATCTAGGCAGATCAAATCCCTAGGCAGATCAAATTAAGCCGATTTAAAATGAATCCATACTATGACAAATCTGCGCAAATCATGATTGCGCCGATTTAAGATGAATCTGCACTACGACAGATCTGGGCAAATCCAATGGCTGATTAAGCCGATTCAAGGTGAATCTTACACAGATCTGGGCAGATCAAATGCCCGATTGTGCCGATTTAAATCGAATCTGCACTACGTGAATCTGATTAAGCCGATACAAGATGAATCCTAAACAGATCTGGGCACATTAAATGCCCCATTTAGGTGAATCTACGACAGATCTGGGCAGATACAATGCCCGATTAAGCCGTTCAAGGTGAAACTTACACAGATCTGGGCAGATCGAATGCCCGATTGTGCCGATTTAAAACGAATCTGTACTATGAGAATCTGCGCAGATCCTGATTGAGCCGATTCAAGGTGAATATATACTACGACAGATCTGGACAGATCAAATACCTGATTGAGCCGATTCAGAGAGAATCTATTCTTTAACTGACAGGACCTAAACTCTGTTCTATTTATATGCCTAACATGGATGACGAAACAAGCTTTTTGAGCTCATTTCCCAAAGGGTACATAAATGATGATAATAATGAAACTGTGAGTTTTCCTTTGCGTTATTTCAATTAATCCGACATCCTTTGACACTGTTACATAACTCGTCAAATCATCGTCATGGCGACGGATTTGAACGCGGAATTATGTAATTCAAAGAGATTGCGAGATGAGAAATCTGAAACATTTGACAGGAGACTGGGACCACCTACTCTCTGGGCTCAGGGCTGGAGTTGGTTAATGAAGAGCTATTGATTGTAGCTCGAGGGCTCGTGGAAGAGAGGCATGAAATGATAATATAATATTGTAATATATTATAACATTATAACAATTATACAGTTTTGTAAAGTAGGGCTTTTAGAGATTAGTGAAACATTAGAGAAAAATAAGGTACATAATTGGCATTCTTCACTTTTGTCGTTTATTATTTCACAAAATTCTCTATTACGTAGTTTCGGCGACATTTCTCATCCTTAAGTATGCTTTGTTTCCCAAAATTAATTATTAAATTTTTATGAACAATTTATTTTTTGGAATGATTAACTAACTAACTAACCATCATGCCGTTTCCGTTGGCAGAGATGACGGACCGCCAAACAACTCAGTCTTGGCACACACTCTTTGCCTTATTTACATTCATACATTGTTTCATACGTACTCTTTTATTATTCTGAGTCTTGACATGGCCCGATTTAAGCATGATTCACTTGATCGAGCTGTGTCTTCCTCGGACGTGCCCGTATTCTTCAACCATTCTAATTTGCGTTATACATTCTCAGTGCACTCTATTCTTCAGTTTATATTCATTCGCTCTACATGCATAAACCATTTTTTAATGTTACTCATTACGCTTTCATCAGCCTTGCATTCTCTGCGGATCTCCACATTTCTCACGCAATCATGGTTGGTTTTAACAAACGTACACCTTAGGGTTCTTATTTTTACAGCCCACTTTCATACTTTATCTGTCAGTTTTATGCCTCACTGCCTACCACCAGATTAGGTACCAGCACTCCATTGAAGACTGCTAGCTTCGTTTCTTTGGACAGTTTTTATCGGTGGAGTTGAGTGACCTGCAAAATATATCTAAAATGCGCAAAAATAAGAACTGTAGTTTAATAATGGCTGAAAAAGAATATGTAGTCATGAACCACGAGTTATTTTAAATCGACAAATGGAGATAGAAATAAAAAAATTCCGTCTAAATTAAAATATCCTTCTTTTTACCCGCCATAATTAAGGAAACCTTTTCCCGGAACCATTCCATGAAACAGCACTCTTAGCAGATAGATTCGAAGCCATACACTGCGACGTTTTCCTATTTAAAAAACCTGCCAGATATAAAAAGGAGAGTAAGATATAAATCCGTACCACAACTTATACATCAGGCGATAAATAAATATGAGAAATTGAAAAATCATAAAGTCGCGAAAATACAAAAAAGTATCTGTCTTCTAAATCTTTCTAAATATAGAGCAACTTCTCAAATCCAGCACTTGGAAATAAAGCTCGGTTATATTCAGCGCATTCGCATCTCGACATCGGTGAGAGTAAAAGCTTCTAATTGCACATCTTGTTCCTTTGTTGCCGGCGTTCTTCTGTTTGTCGTTTCAAATATTTAAACCCCAGAAGTCTTGAAAGCCTTGCGCAGGAGCCTTTGTAAATCCTACAGTGTCTTAATGTGAATCTGGAATCTGTCATTATCGTGAGACTTGGATTCTAAAGCTCTCAGTCGTAAAGAAGAAATAGGTGCTTATTCTCGAATCATTTGTCATTACAGGGTGAGAATTGCAATGGATTTTGCATGTGAAATTGCGGTGGGGTTTCAAAGAGGTAAAAGTAGGAACATCAAAGAAGAGCCGGAGTAATTTTGAGAACCTGGAATTTGATCTCTGGTTACATCTTAATAAAAATAATAATATTTTGATAATTTATTTATCGCCATTTTTGTGAAACATCACCTCAAGGACACTGTACGTATTTCTGCAATGCTCTATCTTTCTACTAATTGTAGATTAGATAAACTATTATAACAACTTATGGCTAAAATGTTGCATTCACTGGTTCGTCGAACATTTATACAAAACTATAATGTACAATGCTGATCAATGAAATATAGAAGATACTCGTATATAGGACTGTACTTACTCAAAGGTTACTTGAGATTATTTAATACTGTTTAATGTTAACTAGCTGACCCGGCGAACTACTTACCGCCTCAGAATCAATAACTGTTGTGTTATTATCTAAATTAAATTCAGTTTTTTTATTAAGTTAAAAATAACACAATGAAGCAATTATTGATGTGCAACGATGGCGTTGTGTGCGAATTTATATTTTTGTGATTTTCTTACTTTTCAACTTACTTACGGGAATTGCGTTTCATTTTCTTTTTACGTGTGAGGGAAATTTATAATAATTATTGTATTTTTCTTTTGGAGGGGTGCAGAAATATATTCACCGTTTTTGTCTCATTTTAAACTGTTGAAATTTAGTGTGTAAGAAAGAGGGGCAGCATTGTATGTTTAAGAACAAAAGCAAAACAATCAGCGCATTGAAATTTGACGTTTTATAATTTTTGGAATTCACTCACTTTCAACATTATACTTATCACGAGCAGTTCTTTCAAAAGATCAGAATTCTTTCCATACGAATTGTACGAGGAAAAGAATTTTCTTCATTATTTTTTTTCGTGAATTTTTCTGATGTTTTAATAGCTATTCTGCTATTCGGGGCGGAGACAAATACAACAAATCAAATAATTATTATATGGAACTCGTGGGATTGCACCACCCTCCCCGAGATCTGGAATAAAGGATAAAAAAAAAAAAAAAAAAATATCATAAAAATCGGTCGAGCCGTTCTTGAGTTATACATGGTGCAACTAACCCGACTTTGTTTAACAGAACATATTTGGGAGCACATGTTATGCTGTTATGTTATGCTGTCATGTTATGCTGGAAGGTTCTGTATCCTGGAATTAGAAGAGAGCCAAAGGCCCATTAATAAAATTAGTAGTTTTGAGCAGTAAAGAAGAACAAGGTCCTTGTACTTAATTTTTTTTATGTTACTTGTCGAAATTTTTAGTAAAATGTAAAATGTTGTATCTAAATAAAAAAAAATAAAAAAATCTCCGGTAACGTTTTGGAGGTTTTCTTGTATGTTATTGAAAGTCAGGGTTAGGTATAGAATTCTTACATTGCAATCTCTATTTACATGTTTTAACTCGTATGGTTTTCATCTTTCAACAGTGTTCTTGGCCATCACTTCAATTTTTGAAAAAAGGATTGAAATATGTCAATTAAAAAATATTTAAATTCAAAATGATTGGAGTGGAGTTCAGATTTTTGAAGACATTTTTTGTTTGTTTTTACATTAGCTCCACACAGGAGGCCTTGAGGAAAATAATTCCCCTCAGGGCCTATGTCATCTTGGGGGATGCTGTGTGGAGGGTATTTTTAGGAAAGGAAGGAGAGGAAGTTATAAGAAGGAAAAGGGTATTAGGGGTGGGTAGGAATCTGGAGGTCAGTGTGTCCAGAAGTGACAGACGTATGAAAAATCTCTATTTCCGGAAGAGTACGGCTGGATAAGTCAAAGGGACTCCTTCAACCATAATCTTTCGATCCGGCCTACCATGCAACTTGTGGGCAGATGCATACGCCTCCAAGACCCAAACGAACCTTACCCCATGAATTCAGGCATCCCTGCTAAGTCATCAAACGTAGCGAACCACTTGGGGTGACTTATGGCAGAGGTGTTGTTTATCCAATAAATGGTTCCAGGGGCGGCGGTACCCATACCCGCCTCCCAAATTGTATGAGAAATGTAATGTTGAATGGTGTTAAAGCTTCGAGAGGAAGTGTAATATTTGTTTAGAGAGAGATAATAAAAAGTGATCTGAAGTACACATAAAATACCAAAGTTAATACCAACAAGAACGTGAAATTTAAAAAAATCAGAGTTTGCAATTCACAGGCAGTATAAGTGAAATTAGAATGTCGCTAGATGCCGCTTTCTTTTCTTTTGCCTGTTTATTTTAAAGTGGTTTGAGAATTGGATATTGATTTTACAAAAATTAAAATGTTTATTTTTTTTGGATCTGGCAGGTTTCGAACCTTCGTTCGCTGGATGTCTCTCTGAGCGCTGAGAGTCGGGCGCTTCATACCGCAGTGATATTGGAGGCCCGTGCGTATTCGTGAATTTACCGCATTATATTAGATCCGAGGACCATCAAATAATTATTTTTTGTGACGCATTTCCGTTTCATCTGAATTTCAAATCGCTAACGGGGCTAAAGAAGTTTCTCTTCAAAAGGTGACAGGAAATGGATTATATCCAATTTTTTTTAAATTTCTCGTAGTTATTATTGTGTATAGCATTTTCTAAGAAAATATTTGAACATCCTGCCTGTTACAGACCTTAGATTTCCATTACATGGCAGTTCATAACTAGAATATGGACCCATTACTTTATAAATGCTCTGTCCCGATTTTTTCACCGTCCCGCGTAGTTTGGCGCGTCAGCCTTGACCTATCTGAGCGCCATTAAAAAGGTTTCTTAGGTGTAATATATGCTATTCTAGGGAAAACCTATCTATAAATCTTAATTTATTTAAAATATTTTTTTGTAAATAAAACGTAATTAATGGTTGGTTTACTAAATCTATACATTATTCGTCATCGCTTTTTTTGTCATCATTTAGAAATAACACTAGATCAGATCTGAATAGTCAGATACTTCCTCACCTTCCTCTACCCCATCTGCCTCCCACCCATTTTACTTCATTCTCACAACCTACCCTAATTGTGGATATTATAGCTTCAGTTCCAGCCAGTTGGTAGCAGTTGGTTGAGGGAAAAAATCCCTTATGTCATCTTTTGGGATACTGTGTGGAGGGTCTTTATAAGAATTTGGTTAGGAATCTGGGGGGTCGATGTGTCTAAAAGTGACGAATGTATGAATCCCTCGCTACCACTGTGGTGCAAGGCGATGGGTCAAGAGAGACCACCTGCAGAGATCTAGGTTAGGTCTCCCTCAACCAATTTCTTCCGATCTGGTTTTCCACGTAAAATCTCACCACATGAACACGGGCTATCCTGCTAAGTAATCAAATTAAATGTAGCGAACCACTTGGGATGACCTATGGCAGGGGTGTTGGTTATCCAATAAATGGTTCTAGGGGAGGCGGTTCCCAAACCCGCCTCCCAAATTGATGAAATAACCTGAGACCTTCATACAAAAACAGAAACATAACCATAACTCCAAGATTTACAAAAACAACGCCACTCGTAAACTAATAGATAATTCTGACAAAAAACTGGAAGGTAACTAAATATTAAATATTCTAGGTACTTTCGCTGCAAGCGTTGGTAAGTTTACATTATCTTTGAAACAGAAATTTACCTTTTGCACGTGCACCTGTCGGAATAACCATGATTAAATTCCAAACTAACTTGTGCGCGTTAACTGCGCTACTTTGGTTTATAGTAAAAATATTACTGCAAACTATCAAGAAAAAGTTATCTTCCACCAACGTCTTAAGAACAAAGTTGAAACTATTTGTTTGTGTAATGTACCGAAATCTGTGAGTTCTAGCGCCATTAATTTTGCAGAGTTTTTGAAGAGAGACTTCTTTAGCCCCGTTAGTGATTTGAAATTCGGATGAAATGAAAATGCGTCACTAAAATTTGTTATTTGACGGGTCGTCAGTTCTAATATAATGCGGTATAATTTGCACCTCGGCACGAGCCTTCCATAGCGCAGTGGGTAAGGCGCTTGATAAGTCTCAGCGACCAGAGAGGCAGACATCCAGGTAAAGAAATAAAAAAACACGTTTATTTTTGTGAAATTAATATCCAATCTTCAAATCACTATAAAATAAATAGGCAAAAGAAAAGAAAGCGACATCTAGCGACTTTCTAGTTTCACTTCTACTGCGTGTGAATTGCACACACTGTTTTTTTTATTTACAGAATTCCATGTCAAGGCATGTATTTTCAGACATAAACTTAGTTTCTATCCTGTTCTTAGACATGTTCACAAAATTTTCATAAAATGTGTCACCATATAACCCTATGTTTAACTTAGATATATTAATTATGAATTAAATTGAGAAACACAGTGCACATAATAATGTTCTTTTTTTAATTTATGTAGATATTGTTTAGAAATGATTTTTTTAAGTACGTACCTACACATAGCACTCTCTTTAGGGTGAATTGCCATAGACAAAAAAAAAGTACGTAGGTACCTAATTAAAAATTTAGGAGAAATCGGTTATAAAAGAAGCTATAACATTTATAAATACATACATCACCTCTTTACAATGCATACCTCTCACAATTTTTCGCATAAGATGAAATTACATCTGGTGTCCAAAACTTTGCACATTAAAACATAGATGGCAGTAGTGCAACGATTGACAGAAGTGGTAACCAGTAATTTTTTAATAATATTATACTAGCGCAGTCCTGTGAATAATCACGGGACGGTGTGAATTCTTGCAAAATCAAATTTAATTTAGAAATGATAATTAAAATAATTTTCTGTTAAAAATATTATATTATAGGTAGATAATTTATCTTTTTTTTTTAAATTTTATGTAACACCTTATCTGTATAGATGTAAAGACAGAGAAAGTATGTCGCCACCCTGTTGAACAGCGTTTTAATAGGCCTTTAGGAAGGGATTTATTAATGTGGGCTTTGAGAGGCCCGGATTATACGAAGGAAGAAAAAAAGATGCCGATAGGATACGAGCTGACTTACACAAAAACCAGTCGAAGAAACGAGCCTTTCAAACAGAAAAAAATCTTCCACTTGCCATCAGTAGTCACTCAGCCGAGTTACCGCCCAACCCCTCACCACGATTCTACCTGTCCAATATCTATTGTTTTTTTGTTGAAAAAAAACATTAAAAAAGTCACCCGAGATCAATATTTCAATGATATGTTTTACCGTGATTACGTCTAAAAGGAATCGAAATGAAAATCTAGTCTCCTTCAACGGAAGAAATCTTCCAAACAAGTCCTCCATTGATGCTTGGTGTAACCCTAAGTGACCAGCTTAGATATGGGGGCTCCATCGAAGCCTGAGCTACGTTAGCTTCCAAGAAACTGGGCGTACTGTGCAGGGCGCGCAAATTTACCCTGTACACGTGTAAAGCAAAAGTGCACCCCACGGTTGAATTTGGCAGTCACCGCTGGTCTGGAGCTTCTAAATACCTGAAAAAATCTTCGACTTTGAGCAGAAACGGGCGGTCCTTTTGATAGATTCTCCTAACTTAACAAACGGATTGCAATCTTTAGAGCACAGGCGCCGTGGGAATGCTATCCTTGTTCTACCATTACCAACGAGTATCTACCATTTCACTATTTCAACAGCTAGGCTGTTGAATGATTTGCCGGCCTCTGTGTTTCCTCCCTCCTACTGAGTCTCTTTCAAGACCAATATTCATTCCTTCCTCTCCTCAAAAAAACCCTCCACACAACATCTCAGGCCTTGAAGGAAATTATTTGTGTGGAGTTAATGTAAAAAAAACTCCAAAAATGTCAGAAATCACTAGTTAAAGTAAATCCCTTAACACACTGTACTAACAGTATCTACTACTCAGTAATGAGGTGCCCATGTGCTATACAATACTACACAGTTACGTAAAAACGTAGTTGGGTAAAAATAAAAAAAACTTATTTAAAAAAATCAGTCTGTAATTCACACGCGGTAGACGTGAAATTAGAAAGTCGATAGATGTCGCTTTGGTTTCTTTTGCGTTTTTATTTTAAAGCGGTTTGAAGATTGGAAAAATAAAAAAATTTTTTTTTCGTAGGATTTGAACCTCCGTTCGCTTGATGTCTGTCTATCTGGCCACTGAGACTTGTCAGGCGCCTTGCCCACTGATCTATCGAAGGCCCGCGCCAAAGCGCGAATTTACCGCATTATATTGAGTTATTATATTATATATAGTTATTATATAATATACCGTGTATTGGTGTAGAACTGAATTGTGACGCATTTCCGTTTCATCCGAATTTCACATCACTAACGGCGCTAAAGAAGTTTCACTAAAAAAACTATGTTTCGAACCAGGAACCTCTGGATCCATAAAGTAGCTTGCCTCTAAGTCACAGAGGTCGTCTTATAAAATTAACTAATTCCTGTTATTTCGGCCTTATCGCTAAAGTGGCGTGATAAAATTATTAGTCAACGTAGGCTCATTTCTACGCAAGCATTAAATAAAAGGTCGAGGGCGTTCATTTTTATTCAATCAAAAAAGATATTTGAATAAATCACCATACAAAATTGGATGACTCGAGCTTTCAAAAATCCAGAGCTTTATCGATCTATCGTGCTTGGAAAAAGAACGCTTGTGTTATTATGGAACGTTTACAATTTCATATTAAAACATAATCAATTTTATTAGAATAACTTTTGAAGGCTATATCCATCAATGTTGTACATCATTTGAAAAAAGATAATACTTCTAAAACTAAACGAAATATGAAGAACAAAACGACACCAAAAACTGTGTTAAAAAATAGTAAAAGATAATATTGTTATTTCTGAATTTGAAATATGAGATTGACAAAAATTACTTAAAATAAATAGTTATCTAGTTAAGGCTGTCCTGGCAAGACAAGATATCCTGGGTTCGATTCCCTGTTGCGACCGTTACATTTTTATTTTTCTGTCTTGTTTTTTTCCATATTTCGATCAGATGTAATCGTATTATCTTCTTTTTCAATGATTACAAAACATAACCGTTTCTCAATATCGACGACACTAGTAATAAATAGTTCTGCGTGGAAAGATTCGGTTGCTTTTCGAGTTTTCGTGGGAAATGTAAGTACATTTTTTCTGGTAATTTAAAGGACATTTGAGGAATGGGTCTCAAATAATTTACATGATGTGCTTTGTGTATTGAAATCCATTCTACCTCAATTAAGAGATCATTTATAACAGCGTAGCATTTCAAGAAGAATGATGCAATCGTATGAAATGTCTGGAACAGTAGATATGTTTCATTAACCTGAATATAACATTAAAACTTTTCGTGTACCCATAGTGGTAGCGATCGACGCAGCTATTTTGAATCGCAGAATCATTCTTATTGGCTCCTTGCAAGCCAATAGCGATCACAAAATATTTCCACCTAGTCACCGACTCCCGGTACAAATTAAGAGGAACAAGGAACCACTCTGTTTCGGATTGCCGACAATGTAACAGCTCGTAAATCGCTACTTGTTCGCTCCCACTGTTCCTTATGAATATTTCGTAAATATAAATTATGGTACGGATGTAAATTATTATAATAAGCTTGTAAGTACATTGTTAATGCTGATTTGATTTTTACATAATCCAGGCATCACCTTATCCCCCATACCATCTTCCGAAATGTTAAGAATTTTCAGGTAGAAATCTTGTACTGTAATCTGTCATAAAATAAATTAAATAATTCAAAAACTGTATTTTTTTAGAAGTTTTTAAAGAGAAGGAAAGTAAGAGTTGAGTTGTTTTCTGGAAAGATGTTTAGAAGTTGTCTAGAAAAAAAAAGTAAAGAAAATATAGCAGTGTTTTAAGCGTTTCTAAAAAGTAGAACCATAAAAGCATAATATTATAGTTACTTCTAAAAGGGAAAAATTAGTACAGCATTTTTTACGTCCAGGAGTAAAAATAACAGACCTAACTTAATGGTTAAAGTTACCAAGTATTTTCAAACTAGAAACAAAACATGCTTATCGAGGAATATTAAAGGTATAAGGGCCATGAACCAGCCAGCGGCAAAGAATTAATATTTCGTCTAAATATGTTTTTACGATCGTAAAGGGCGGTTCCAATGAGAAAGATTAATTATTCTCCGTACCAGCTTTTTTAAATATTAACTCAATGACGATTTTATTCCATTCAAAATTTGCTTTAATTTATACCTACATTCAAAAATGCTGAAAGGCGTGATGATAAAACTATTCAAATGATGTGCTTTCTGTAATTTTTTTTTTTTATTATAAGTAGGTATTTATAGTTAGTCAATCATGTCTAACCAATTAAGAATGTAAAAAAATCTTAAATATATTATGATATTTATTAAATGAAGACAATATAAGCAAAATTCAATCGAAAATCTGGAGACGGAAAAATCAGAAAAAGATTTTGGTTCCACTGGGACTCGAACCCAGGGCCCTTTGCTTTAAATATATTAATTAGTTCATGAGACCGTAAATAAATAGACTAACTGAAGTATTTTTGTCACCAATCACGTGTGTGGATCTTTTTTTAAATGATTTTATTAAAACTAAAATTAAAGTTCTGAAACATAGCTTTCCCAGATAATTTATCTATTGATTCATTTTACTGCATGATTATATGATTTGAAATGTGTGTTGTATAATACAAAATTTTGTTTGAACATTTAACAAATTTGCCAACGGCCTAATAAAACCTTATTATAGTAAAAATTAACATATTTTCTCAAAATTTTAGCAATTTATATTTTTTTGTGGAAAAGAGTCAATACGTCTAAAATTTTATTTAAAAATGACATATTTCCGGTTTTGTCTAGTTATTCCCCTTTCTTTATTACTCGATTTATTCATTAAATTTTTTTTGATCGTTGTTACATTAACAACGAAAAAATCACATAGTCAAGAATTTTACATGAAAATAATGAAAAATTTTAAAATTCTTTTTATATAAACACATTTCATAATTGATTCAATTACCCGGAAGGAATTTACTTCGGGTAGGTTTGCTTACACAGAAAATTAGCGAATATTTGTTTTAGAATCCATATTCAAACTTTTTAGAATTTTTAATCTGATATAATT
Organism: Limnephilus lunatus; assembly: GCA_917563855.2. NCBI lineage: Eukaryota > Metazoa > Arthropoda > Insecta > Trichoptera > Limnephilidae > Limnephilus > Limnephilus lunatus. The sequence goes on from OU830594.1 coordinate 86,004,598, forward strand.
ATTTTTTTAAATTACAAAATGTGACTATTATTTCAGCGCTTTTTTTTATTTTAATTAGTTCATTATTATTGTTAACTAGTTTGTAATTAAACCTGTTAGATAGTTAAACTAATTTTTCTAGAATTATTACGTTAGTACAAGAATTTTTTTCAAATAATAACATAAATACATTACTAAACTTTTCCTAAAACTCTCAATCCAACATCTAAGGAAAAGGCATGAAATAAGCAATTTTAGTATTGTAGGTTGTTCATTTTCCAGTTTTATCTTTATGTTACAAGGCCGGTAGGATAGTAAAGCTAATAAAAATGCAACACCGAAAGCCCATCTCGTGGGTTGTATTATCAACAATCTGACCCAAACTTACTCAATGTTGTACTGCTCCAATTCCGCGAATTTTTCTTCAAATTTCAAAATTTCCTTCTCACGGCAGAAGTTTTCGAATTACTTTTGGATTGGGGTGAATTAATTCCGCTTCTTCCGCATTTTAGGTGGAATGCCTCAGCAGGAGCCACTGAATTGGTAATTCCTAGAAGTGCTATTTTAAAAAAATAGATGTCGCCAGTTTAATAAGACCTTTCGAATGTTATACCTTAGGCAGCCCAATGAAATTCATAAAATGATATGATCTGAAATTCATTCCTCCCCCTTCAGTCACAGAATATTGAATAGACCTCTTTTTTTGTTCTGAACAGTGATGTGATTTTTGTGGACTAGTTTTCTATAAACGGTAAGTCACATGCTACCATTTTATTTTTGAAGCATCTTTACGCCTTGAAAAGGCAGGGTAATTCAAGACCTTTGCTCTTTTTCGGCGACGTGGATGTTATTTTTCAAAATATGGCAGCACAAGCGTGTAGCTCAGACTTTTGATCCGGGTCGGTAGCTGCTTCAGTGCGACCTTTGCGTCCGTTTCAAATAGACGCTCCATCGACAAATCCCGCCGCTTTTGCTTTCTTAATCAGGAGGGGGTCCGTCCCGTTGAAGTTAACGAGCTTGCAATTTTGATCCCAGACGTCAGTTAATCTACCATATATAAGATTATGAGGAAAAGTTCACGAGCAAAGTCGCATGGAACGCGCTTGGGGCTATTGAAACGTTTTTTTTTTAACTAAGGTGAAGCTTTTTTTGTTTTATATTTGGGTTCGCCTAATTCCAGAATCGGAAATGCAATCAGTGACATGGTTTCCATTTTTTTTATTTACAATAATCAAATTTGGCTGAAAAACGTTATGAGACCAACGAGGACGCGCAGGAGGTGAGAATACATTTGGCGGTGGAGTTCAAAGACAAGGGATTCAAGGTGCACGATCTTAGTGCCATGGCTCACCAAGTTTACCGATCGCAGCTGAGACTATGTCGAAAAATATTGGGATCAAAATGATCCCAAAATGTCATATGCTTTATTTTTTAAATAAATTTTTCCTGATTTCTGTAATAATCAAGGTCTTTTGTTGTTGGACAACCCTCGTGCTTTGGTTAACCAATTGGTTCTGTCCTTATGATTAACACTTAACGTTCTCTAGATCGTGGGCTAAATGAGGAGTCGCACCACGGCAAAATAACACTATTATTAATCACCATAAATTCGTAATCTGTTCAAGAAATAATTTAACAATTTCACCAAAATTAAGTGCAATTTGACCTTACTTCGAGTACACAGATACGCCTACAATGCAGTTCTATCAGTTTATATTATCAGTGGTCGTAACTTTGTTTACTTTACTTTTCGTATTCAAAGTGTAAAAATACACAATTGGCGCAATGAATTACCCTCCCTCGCTTTCGTACTCTAATTTGAAAATGAGGTAAAAAATAAACATTTCATGTTGATAATAATCACATTAATTCCTTTGACAGAAATTAAACAAAAACACCTTACAGAACCACGAAATATACCTGCAAAATTAAGCAAATATTTTGCACAATTTTTCTTAAAATGGCAATATACTTACAAAAAATACTGTTTTGTAACGCCGAATGGGATATTGGCAGATTTTTCTGCTTCAACAATGGTATGGCAAGAATTCAAACTTAATGTTTTAATTCACACATTGGGTACCTACACATACACAACCGTCAGTCAGTCTAGAATTTTCCGATCATCCCACGTTACATTACATTTGGGAGGCGGGTATGCGTACCGCCACCGCAAGAACCATTTATTGGATAACCGACACATCTGCCATAGGTCACCCCCAGTGGTTCGCCGCGTTAGGTAACTTAGAAGGGTAAGGGTAACTTAACTCACAAAATCGGTTGCAATTTTGATATAGTCAAGCAAATTAAAGCAAATCCGAGTTCTAGAGTTCATTGAACTGTAGCAACATATCGCACATTCCGTAAAAAAGGGTCGTTAGTCAATACTTCTGTTATACAAAATTTTATTTTTATCTCGGAATAGTGACGTGATTGTGATTATCTACACCCCACGAAAACCGTATTTAAGTTAGATTAGTTTACCCCCGCGAGATGTCACTATTGTCTCTTTTCGACGGACCGCTTGTTTCATCGATAATCATTTGTTTTCGCTCTCCCGTAAAATTTATTTATTTTACTTACGATCCTTTTCTAGGTAATGCGCGTTTTATCCCCCGACAAAATATCCCCAAAAGAATATCCCTCGACAAAATATCCCTCGACATAATATCCCAAGGACAAAATGTATCTCCACTACGCTTAATACAACTAATTTAATAATATAACTAACTTCTTATAACTATTTTTAAACAATAATTTATTGTCTTTACAGAATGACTGTATTATTTTTGTCCCATTTTTGTTAGGTTAGGTTAGATAAGGTTTTAGTAGATATTTTGTTGGGGGAAGTTTTTGTCCGTGGTATATTTTGTCGGGGGATGTTTTGTCAAGGGATTAAAACACGCGGAACCTCTTTTCTACGGGATGATCGATACATGAAATTAGTGTTTTCGATTATTTATTTATTTTGCAGTAACAAACAGTACATAATTACATATTTTTTTATTTTTTTTTTATTGATCTATATACGTGATGTTTACAATATATTATTCGATGCCTGTCTCGCTAGGGTATACCTGTGTTGGTATATTAGAAAGTAGTTACAAGTTGTAGAATTAATAGAATAATTGGTACCAATGAGATGTCGCTGTTATATAATATATGTTTTTATGTGACAAATTATAAATTTTACCTATATTAAATTAGTAAATTATTGAGGGAGAGGGGTGTGTGTGTGTGTGTGTGAATAATATGCGTATGTATGTATGTAAGTATGCGCATTAAACAATTTATATGATTGACATGATGCTCTTTTTAAATTTGGGCAGTGAATCGGAGAAAATGTCGATGTTATAATTTAGATTAATATTATTGAATATATGAAGAGCACGATTGATTGGCGAATTAGTTGCTGCATTTGTCTTGTAATTAAGCGTGTGGAATAGTTCTGTATGACGTGTACGTCTTAATGGTATGTTAAAATTAATTAGGGAAAGTAGTTCGGTACAATCGATGTTATTATTTAAAATTTTGTGTATAAATGTCAAATCAGCTATTACTCGTCTTTGTTGCAAAGTTTGAAATGTGCATTCATAGTTATTGTTGAATTTGAAGGAAAGATATTTTAATAATTTGTTTTGAATATGTTCCATGCTATCTATGTATAATTTGTACTGCGGATTCCAAATTGGCGATGTATAATTATATTGGTTCCTTTCGAGTTAACTGTTCATAAACAGAAATTTCGTACATTATGTAACTTATCAAATCCGATTATCCGAGAAAGTTAGATAAGTTTTATACATAAGTATATTTTATCATCTTAAAGCTGGAAACCTTATCTCCAGCAAACATGCAATTTTTCGAATGACTTCAAATATTCCCCTGTCTTTGGTATATTTGTTGGGAAATATTTTCTGGGTTAGTATGCCACGGAAGTTGGTGGAAAGAGTTGCCTTATTATTTATTGCAAAAGTTGTGTAAGACGCGGTGCAAATATTGAACGTATTTCTTCAGGGTTTCCTTACTTATTTATTTGTTGGCATTTATTCATACCAATGTTTCTTTATAGCTGATGATCCATTTTTGTTAGCTACATCAAACCACGCAATCTAATATACAACACCCAAAATTGCATCGACCACATTTAAGATATTGTGTGAATTTACGTGGTGCAGAAATTAAACCGTTTAAAAGTTTAGAATGGTGGAAAGTTTGTGGAGGTCAAAGTTGGATGTTGAGTTTAATCAGCAAGTTGAGAGCATCGTAAGTAATATACATAAGGGATGTTCAGAAAGTAAGTGTACTGTGACCATAGCGGGCTATGGTTTTTTGTTTTTTTTAGGTTTGGCAACACTGAATGGTAGAGGGGGGTCTTCTGAACAGAGCAATCGGAGGAACACCGCAGTACGTAGATTCACGTTGTATTGACAAGTCGCGTGGAAGTTGTCGGTTAAAAATCCCGCCAAGTGCTGTGATCCGCCTTTTACGGAAGGAATAACACCTACAAGAAAAAAAGGTGAGGATTTCTGAGCTCTATTGTGAATGGAGATGATAGTGGGTGACTCATTACATGCCTGGAAAAAAAAAGTCGTCAAAGTGGCCTCACACCAATTCCCCATCTGTAAAAAAATTGAAAACCACAATTTCGGGCAAAAAAAACATCTTAATAAAAATGACTTATTGATCCAGAAACGGAACGTAGATACAAATAAATTTACAGATATAAGAAATGTAAAACATTTGAGCTAAAAATTCTTACGCTGAGTAAATAATGAATTGGTAAAAATCTGAAGATAACCGTAAACGGGTCATTTCGAAAATGTTCACTTCATTGTGGCAAAATTACCGACATAACCTAAGATTTTCTTTCTTTTCGACTAGAAATACGTCGTTATACTAGTACCTCTAGGTATGTTACGGACACCATAGTGGTCTCACTGCATCCAATCTATTCATCTATGTTTTTTCCTTTTGCAGTTTCCAAATCGCTTATTGGCGAATGTTATAATGCAGAGTCGCAAAGCCTCGAAAGCTCAGTGGAAAATATCATAAAGGGAAAGCTTAGACCAGGATCTATAGATTCAGGGCGCATTAGATCGGATGAGTGGATGCTTAAAGCTTAAACAGATGTTATTGCGATGTGCATAAAAGAGAACGTTGCACACAATGAACAGAACATCGTTCTAGCCTGGTTCCAACTTCTAGGATTGGGAATATAATGGAGCATCTGGTTTATTATCTAGAACTTGCTGAACAGACCGTTTACGTTATGCAAAATATCGATTTGCATTCTGACCAAATAATGGACGAAGAATAATCTAAAATATGGGCGCTGCAAGGTTTGAATTGAGTTAAATACAAAAGTTAGTTCGTTTGTCATATTTGTGTTATGGCTAAATTATTATCAGCATTACTACAAAACTTCGTGGATTGGTAAAAAACCGTGTATGTGGAAACCCTACTAATAAGAAACTTACAAAAATAATTCGTGAAAAGATATATACATTGCTTCATTTATTGCTTCGTTGTATACACTGTTGTTAATAAAAAAATCTCATCTAATTTTTCCATGGTATTTTAAATGTCCTATGTATTTCTTAATTTTGATAATGTTGTAAAAACAAATAACATTTTAGAGACTAGATACAACTACCTTTCTAATTTTTGTATTTGAAATATACTTTAGAATTTAAAAATTGCAATATTTTATGCTTTAAATAAACATTTTTAATTAAAACCTTGAAAATTTTCAGAAAACTGTATAATAAAAAAGCTCCGTCCTTTTATTTAAGAAATTTGCCAAAAAACAGAGACTTTGCTTTGTATCTCATTCACACTATTAAAAATTATAATAATAATTCTCGGAAAATAACAAAAAAAAACTGACTATTTGGAATCAATCATACATAAAAATTCGAGAAATCAAAGTTTAAATTATGCAACAATTCTAATTTTGATTTATCGATTTTGTATTTATTTACACAAGCGTAAAGGTGCGTCCACACCAGTAACAAAACGTGTTACAAACAGTTATATAACCAATGTTATGTAACTTGTTAGAAATTCAACTGAAAAATGTTGTATAACACGATGTTGTGTAACTTTTTTTCTGTTTTTATAGCAGGTTACATGTTACCCAGAGGTTGTCGGTAAAGATCAAAGGAATTAGATAACTTGGTTGTATAACAAGTTGCAAGCTCGTCCACACACACAACAAAACAAAAAAAAAAACACAAAAAACACAAAAAACAAACAACCCACCTTTCAGTGTCCTCCCATCAGTTGATGGAGAACTATCTGTAAGTGAGTGTGTCTGAGTGCGTGGAGTTTTTTTTAATTTGACTGGCGTTCTTTGTTTTGTGTATTTTGTGAGGTATTTTTTGAGGTCTTTTGGAGATGGAGTGGACGAAGGAGAATACCGAAAGATTGATTGAGCAGTATCGTGAGAAAGCAGTACTTTGGGATCCACAACACAATGAATACAAAAACCGTAATAAAAAGCAAGATGGTTGGGCTGATCTAGCTTCCGATTTTGAAGGAAACGTGGATGAGGTGGAGAAGAAAGTTCGGATGCTAATTGGACAATTCCAGCGCGAATTGAAAAAAGGGAAGAGTGGAGACGGAGCTGATGCCCCTTACAAGACCAAATGGATATATTTCCACTCTCTGCTTTTTCTAAAAGATAAAAACACACCGAGGCACCAACAAGAAGTCGGACAGCAGCTCACGGGTGAACTGCAGCAACCAGATGAGTCCACACAGGCGTCAGATCAGGCACAGGTAAACACACTTCAGTTTTAATTAAACTTTAATTAATTTTAATTACATTTTATACAGTTTAATTTTTCAACTTTAATTTAGTAGTTAACTACCTATTTAGTAGGTACCTACATAATAATTATTTGTCACTAAGAAGAAAGTGGGAGGAGAAAAACAATGTAGGTAGGTACCTACTTAATCCCTCGCATTCAGTATCTGTTTTGCCACGGCACTGATCCCTCTTCAGATTGAAAAAAAGCGCTGATTTCATTACGAACCATTCTGCCGACGTCGGAGGGTTTTCTCGGGATCCTTCTGAGCCGCAGAAAGGTATCTGTTGGTTCACCCACGATTCTCCAATGTCCAGGTGTAACTTCACCGGAGGAGGTATCTTCATCATCGAAGGTCCCAGGGGGGGTGTACGATGATGCTGATTGACTTTTTCGAAGAAAGTTGTGGAGGAGGCAACAAGTTAGGACAACATTTTCTGCAGTTAGGGGCTCAAGAAGCAGGGGTTTTCTGAGGACTCTGAATACAGCTGACATTATACCAAATACATTTTCCACAGTGCGCCTTGCTCTGCTATGTCTGCCATTATATATTCTCTGTGGCGAACCTTTTGCTTGTGCCCCCGGATACGGTTTCATCATGTTTGGCAGTAACTGAAAAGCGTCGTCACACACAAAAACGTAAGGAGTTGGCAGTGTTCTCCCAGGCAGAGGTGTTGCCGCTGGCAAATGTAAATGTGATGTTTCAAGAAGCCTCTTGAACTCTGTACTGCCAAACACGCCACCATCAGATATTCGCCCTTGGCATCCAATGCTGACATAAGTAAAACAGTAGTTTGCGTTGACGATGGCCATAAGTACAATACTGAAATACCCTTTGTAGTTGAAATAATCACTACCGCTGTGTTTGGGAGCTTGCAACGTAATATGTTTCCCATCAATGCTGCCACAGCAGTGAGGATAATTCCATTTTTGGTCAAAGTCAGCAGCTAAATCAAGCCATTCTCCTTGACTGCTTGGGGTCTGCAAAAAAAGAAAATATTTCATCATATACTTATTGTTGACAACCCACTTCATTTCTTTGAATTAATGAAATTTGTTTTTCTTTATAGGGGCCAGAAGAGACACAGACAGAGCAAGAACAGTCTACTTTCCTTCCGCCATCTCAAATGAAAAGACCCAGCAAAAAGAGATCCCACAACGACAGTATGGCCAGGGAAGCATACGATGTAATGAAAAAGCTTAGCGCCAGGACCAGGGACGAGTTTGATGTATTTGGGGAACAAGTAGCTATTGCCCTGAGAAATTTGAAAGATAAAATGTTGGTGGTGGACACGAAACATCAACTTACTAACATTTTGTACCACGCAGAAAGGCAAGATCTACGCGGAAGACCACAAGTCTACGGTCATGGAAGCCCACAAGTCTACGGTCAAGGAAGCCCACAATTCTACGGTGACGTAAGCCCACAGTTGCACCCTAGTACCCAGCAAGTCTACTCTGCTGTCAGCCCAGATGCTTACTCTGCAGCTAGCACATCTGCCGAACCTAGCCCCGTTGACCAAGCAACGACTGACTCCTTGAATTTACTGGATATGTAATTGGCTTTTTAATTGTTTTTTTTTTCTTCATTTTATTTAGCATTATTGAAAGTAATAGTATATAAGTTTGCATAATATATATTAAAGTTTGCATAATAAAATATTTTTTTGAATATAATTATTGATATACATACCTTGATTACATCCTTCAAGAAGACAATAAGGGCCCTACAGACTTCAGGAACAATCTTGGAAATACTCTGCTTTGAGATCTTGAATAAGTAACTCAAGCTTTGATAGGAATCACCACTCGCCAAAAATCTCAGAGTAACTGCAAGCCTTTCTCTTGCAGGTATAGCCCATCGATAATTGGTGTCCTGCTTTGCAATAGTTGGGGCAACATTGATCAAGAGATATTCAAAGTCAGAACTGCTCATTCGAGCGAAATTCCGAAAACTCCCATCATCCCTGATTTCCCCACTAAGGGGATCTCTACCGTCTTCCATCAGATCCTCCATCAGGTGAGTTCCACTGTAACGATGTCGAGCTTCCAGCGAAGGTTGCACCCACCATCTGCGCTCAGTTGGTTGACGGTGAGTTGATATAATTACACAGGCCGCGGCGGCCAGCAAAACCTCTTCCTCCGAAGCCATGATTACTACTGAATCCTCAAATGATTTAAAGTGTTGCATTTCTTGTTTCATGAGGTGTGGACGCGTTTGCTAGTTGTAACTTGTTATATAACAAAATTATAAAAGTTGTACAACAAAGTTTATACAACATATATACATGTTTTAATACAATTGTTATACAACTTTGCTATTTCGTTACCGGTGTGGACGTACCTTTAGACATTTATGTTATTAAAAAACATTACTTTCATGAAGTTTTTATTCAATTCACGTGGCAAAAGACAACCTACCATTTTTTCCGATAGCAAAACTAAATTCACAACACGACATTATTAACAGATAAAAACTGACGAAAAATTACACAAATAATAGTGAATTAATTGAATTAAACTCATTAACTAACTAACCATCACGCCGTTTCCCCGCAGGGGTAGGCAGAGAGGACAGACCGCCAAACAACTCGGTCTTGGCACACACTCCTTGCCTCGTTAACATTCATACATCGTCTCATACATGCTCTTCTATTATTCTGACTCTTGACATGGCCCGACTCAAGTATCTGATTTACTTGGTCGTGCCATGTCTTTCTCGGGCGTCCCCGACTTCTTCAACCATTCGCATTTGCGTCATATATTCACCTTACACTCTTTTCCTCGTTCATTCTCTCTACATGCCCGAACCATCGGAGCGTTCCTTTCTTGATCTTATTTATTACGCTTACTTCAGCCTTGCATTCTTTGCGGATCTCCGCGTTTCTCACACGATCATACATGGTTTTACCACACATACGCCTCAGGGATCTCATTTCTACAGCATTCAGTCTACGTTCATCCTTTCTCTGCCAGTTGCATGCCTCACTGTCATACATCAGGGTAGGTACCAGTACTCCATTATGGAAGGCTAGTTTCGCGTCTTTGGACAGTTTTTTGTTGGTGCCAACGGCGTTCAGTCCTCCATTAATAGAGTTACCTGCATTCACCCTTCTTTCAATATCTCTTTCAGCCTTCCCATCTCTCGTAAACATACTTCCCAAATAATAATTGAATTATACGAAGATAATAGTGAATTCGTCATTAGAAGAGATGTTGTAAACAAGATATGAACCGCACATAAAGACTCTAATTTTACCGGGAAACTGACGTGCAGGAGCTATGATTTTTTTGATTGATTGGCGCATCCACGCATGCAATAGCCTTTGATATACAAAGATATTTATTGTTAGTAATAATTCGATAAATAAAATGCACAGTCTTTATTCAATGTGTAACAAAAGCACTATGGTTGTTATGTTCTTGTCCACACTACTTTCCTGCCGACAAGCTACTTGCAGTAGCTTTGCAGGTGTAATGTAAACAAGAAACAAAATCTATTTTCTGTAATAAAAATAAATGAGCGTGATTCATAAGTAAAGCTGTATGTGTGGTAGTGCAAAACAGACCAAAAACACAAAGTTATCAAATAAGGTTGTACCCACTCGGACCCATTAGCTTGTTTTCACGATAATATAACATTACCAAACGTATATATGCCTTTTATTTAGAATAGCTCCACAAAGTAGGCCCTGAGGAAAATAATTCCCCTCAGGGCCTATGTAATATTTGAGGACGCTGAGTTGAAGGAATTAGAGAAAGTTCTGGGAAGGAAAATAGTATTAGGGGTGGGTAGGAATCAAAGGGTGTGTGGGCCTAGGAGTGACGGACGTACAAATCCATCCCTGCCAATGCGGTACAAGGCGATGTTCCGAGAGAATAAGACTGGATAAGTCTAAGGGACTCCCTCAACACTATGAGGCGTACGTGACATATTAAGATATTCATATAAACAGTACAATTAATGAGATGAATTCTTGATTTTAAACATAACAAAAAACACATCCAGGAATCCGATGGATATATTTGAGTAGGGGTTTTAAGCAAGTAAAATAAAAACAAGAAAATGGTTGGTATTTGTTCTAGAAAATTTTTCCTGATATTCGAGAAGGCAGCTTTAGAAAATAGAATACTAGGCATAAAAACTGAATAAATATTTTTCTCTAGATACTTCAGTTCCGTCATTATATGAAAGCTAAATAGATTTCTAAATTTAGCAAATGACTTTCCAATATTTAAAGAATTACCTTCCAGTGAATGTAGATTTTTTCCATTATGACAAAAGGTGCAGGGGTACAAATGGTAATTTAGATGGCGGATCGGAGAGATATCGTTTTTTCACGTTGAATAAATTACTGAGACGGTTTTTTCTATCAAGTTTTATGATAATTATCCACTGTTGTCGGAAAAAACAAGACACGCCAGAAAATTTTTTAACATTACCTTTTTTCAATGATTCTGAACAATTTTTTTGTCAATATCGCACAACCGACAGCCCTCGGGTTCAAATCCCGGCATTTGCAGTTAACCCTAATGACGTAACCATTGCTTACGAAACGTGTTAGTTTTTTAAACAATAAAAGTGATTAAAACCAAGTTTTTTTATTACTTTTGTCATTTAAAAATAATATAAGGTATATTAAAAAAAAAAACTAGTGTGCTTTATACCACACGACTGAAGTAAAAGTTCACTTACTTATGCCGTCCATCAACAATATAACAATAACAGGAATAAAAATATCCCCATCCCGTCAACATCTCCATCGACTCAACTTAACTCTCAGCTCTCAGCTCTCAGCTCTCAGCTCTCAGCTCTCAGCTCTCAGCTCTCAACTCAACTCAACTCAACTCAAATCATCCCCAACTCAACTCAACTCAATTCAACTCAACTCAACTCAACTCATTTCGTTGATTAGCGTTTCACCATGATAACATTTCATATTGATTAGCGGCACGTTCCAGAGTGGAAGATAGTCTCAGTATCGCCCTGGTGTAAGACCACCATTCAGAATTGAAACGTCGCTTGAAATGGCATTAGCCGTTTTGGTGACTAAATGTGAATAGCCAGGTACTTCCCCACCTTCCTCTTCCCTATCTCCTTACCATCCCCACTACCTTCAGCCTCACAACATACCCCAATTGGGGATGCCATAGTTTCACTGGCTTCAGACAAGTGTCGAGCATGCGTAAAGAAGTTTTACTTCAAAAAAATTACCATGTGAAAATTGTGATTTAGTTTTGCTTTTTATTGAAGTGCCCATCTGCTGTTAAAATATCACAGCGATCAGTCCATAAAGTGAGTTACAAAAGTAAAAATACTTTTATTATTTTTCATTTGGTAGGTATGGTTATAATTTCGTCAAATTAAATTTAAAAACAATTATCCAGAAAAACCCCGCTCTTATTACGACATACAAACAAATAAAAATGCTTTTAAACATCACGCGGGGTTCCGAAAACCGTCAAACCTTTTTATTTATTTTTATCAATATCCGATAGCCATAAGGCCAATTGGTTGTAAACACTGAACCAAACACTGAAGAAGTTATTCATGGAAGGGAGATCTATATCAATTTGAAAGAAAACTGCTTTTGCTACTTTACAGAACACTTCTCTGGCCCTCAGAGAGATCAATAAAATTGTTTAACTGCTTGACAAATTTTAATCGATATCGAAAGTAGTTAGAATAAAATTACCTTCTTCAATCTTTACAAATTCACTTTGTGGCCTCATTTTAATTGAATTAAATCAAATCATTTTGTAAAATTATAAAATTTTTTAATTTTATCCCGACGAAGAAAACATTGGTTTTGAAACTTGTTACCAGTACCACCTCCTCTAGAAAAGGTCATTTTTTATTTATTAAATTATTTCCCTCAGGGCCTATGTCATCTTTGAAGATGCTGTGTGGAGGGTCTTTTTGAGGAAAGGAAGCAGTGAACATTGGTCTTGAAGAGACCCATGTTGTAGGAGAGAGGAAACACAGAGGCCGGCAAATCGTTCCATAGCCGAACTGTTGAACTCAAGAACGAGTTGTAGAAACGACCCGTTCTCATGTGACTAATGTCAACCGTGTACAAATGTTGGGCGCGTGTTTGGCGTATTTCCCGACTATGCACCGGTGCCGAGGGGATCAATGACGCTAGTTCTTCGGAGCATCTTCCATTGTAATACCGGTAGAATAAGGACAGCATTCCCAACTGACGCCTGTGCTCTAAAGATTGCAATCCGTCTGTTAAGATGGGAGAATCTATCAAATGGACCGCCCATTTCTGCACAGAGTCAAGATTTTTTTAGGTATTTTGGAGCTCCAGACCAGAGGTGGCTGCCAAATTCAACCGTGGGGCGCACTTGCGATTTGTACAGGGTTAGCAGTTGTGTACTATTAAAGTATCTGCGGGCCTTGTACAGTACGCCCGGTTTCTGAGAGGCTAACTTAACTCTTGTTTGGAACAGGTCATCCCAAGCAGTTTGCAACGATTGTTAACTTAGCAGGGATTGGTAACTTAGTGCCCAGCTTCATGGGGTGAGTTTTTTCCGGGTCATGGCGGTAGATGCATCTGCACATATAAATGTGGCAGACCGCATCACGAAAGACTGGTTGAGGGAAACGTTTGACTTCTCCAGTAGGACTCTGACAAAACATCGCCTTTCATCTGAGTGGGAAGAATGAATTCACACGTCCGTCACTCCTGGAGACACTGACCCCCAGATTCTTACCGACCCCTCTTACCTTGTTCCTTCCCATAACTTCATCTCCCTTCTTTCCTTAAAAGACCCTCCACACAGCAACCCCAAAGATGACATAGGCCTTGAGGAGAATTATTCTCCTGTGTGGAGCTAATGTAAAAAAGAATTGTTAACTTTGATTAAGTAAGTGGTTTGATTTAATTCAATTAAAATTTACCTTACTTGGGGCATACATACAAGCTGACGTCACCCTTCGATCGGTTGATCAGTGGGTTCAATCATACATATTGTAAAAGCAACTACCTAATTTCCACCTCAAAAATTCCATTAGGAAAACATGGGCTTGTTTGTACTGGAGTCGAAAACTCAATCCCAGGAAAAACGTGTCCAAATTTTAACCCTTTACGAAACGAACCAGGTACATGATTGATTATAATAGTCTCCAAGGTTAACATTGTAGTAAAGGTAATTTTATTTTCGCTTAGAGGCTATGAATTTAGTTCCTTCGGGGGCGACTTTGTGGAAAATCACATTAAAGGCTCGAAGGACAAAGAGAAGTAGGGAAATTCTGTAAATATTATTTCCAAATATTTATTTATAACCTGAAATGATGTCTGTTTTGTCCGGATGCGGATGTCGAAAGACCTTGTGTGTGTTTTGAAATAAAGCTGTGTGAAAGACCACTGTACAAGTAGAAAGAATGCACTTAAAGGAAAGGAAGGAAGGGACTTACTGCGGTAACTTGCGGAAAATTATAGATGCTTACGCGGCGAGTTGCGATTTACGACACTAATTGTTATGGTAACTTTAACAGGTACATATTGATGGGATAGGATGGGAAAATTATAGGGATAGCGAAAAGAATACGTGATAATCAAGCTACAAGCACAGAGTCTATGATATATGGAAATGTATGTAGGTAGGTGTAGCTATGAATTGTGGAAACGCCCAACCACAACCTAATAAGCATGACTAATTATTGAATTATATAACAATGGCTAAACAAAGTGTTTATCAACGTAATAAATTTGTAGTAGATATTTTCAGCAATGCCCTTTTGATGTACGAGTATGTACAGTTGTTTTCAGAATCGTAATGCTTTTTTTAACGATGTAGAAGGCTCTTATTGTAGCCATATTTGGTGACAAGGCTCCCTAGCACAGTCGATCGATAAGGATTGGTAGGATAGTTCCATGCCAACTCAGAATGAAACCAACTAAGAAACACCTCAGAATGGTCATTAAAAGCTATGAAAAAATAATTTCAAAATAGCCGGTAACCCTAATCTAATTTAACCAATTTAACATTTTTTTATCATCACTCTTAATGACCTTTCTGAAGTGGTTCTCAGTTGGTTTCATTCTGAGTTGGCCGGTCACCGATACGATAAATTTCGGTAACTTCTCGTCGTTCCCTAGGACAACTGCAGATCGTTAATGTACAAAAAACAGTTGACATCGAATATATTAAGAACTATCAATCCTTATCGATCCGCTTTGCTAGGGGGCCTGATCTGAACAGCAAGGTACTTTCCAACCTTTATTTTCTCCATAAGCTTCCCTTCCCCACAACAGCCTCACAACATTTACCGATTGGGGTTGCCACAGTTCCACTGGATCTGGATGGTTGGGACTCTTATGCGGTGTTCCCAAAAAAATATTATGCAAACAATAATTTATTGTATTACTCATGCTCAGTGGCGTGCACAGAGTTTTTGATCAGGGTAGGCAGTAGGAAAACCGCCAAATTGATTCAAATAAATAAAAAAGAAACTTGCCACAGATGGCTCCCTTCGTACAAGTTTTCGCTAGGTGTACTTGCTGCTGGCTGTAGATGACGTAGGTTTGTATTATCTAAGCCATTTTAAATATACAAATAATAATAATAATAAATAATCGCTTCATGTATGCGTATTATCACAAGCCAATCAATGGATATCCGAGGTGGCCTTGATAAAAGCAATTGGCGTTGTCTCACTTTCATACTTCAGATAACAACAGATGTCACTTTTTAATATTTCAATTTTTGAAACTGATAATTCGTGGTGGAAGTCCATTATAATAGATTATTTTATTTGTTTTATTATAATCTATTAACAGATGTCACTGTCGCCACTGATTGCCATTTGCTAATTTGTTCCAGAAAGCACTGCCTGATACTAACAAAAAAACCCCATAGAAGCAAATTCAAACGACAGTTCTACTCTATGCTACGTGCATTTCGTAAACATTGATATTATATCTTGTATTAAGTTAGCTCTAAGCAGAAATAATTCCTGCTTAGCCCGAATTTTAGTGAGGTAGTCGGAGGGCGCGTGTAGTTTTTAGTTACAGTTTATGTCACATTTTTAGTATGCCGTTTGATGTGGCGGTCGCGTAGTTTTGGTTACTCAGCTTTGTCGCGCTTATTTTTGAAAGTGTGTATTTATTTTTAGCAATAATTTAATAAATTATAATATTATTTACATGCTTACATTTTACAAATTCGCTAGGGTAGGCAGTGCTTATGTGCCTATATGGAGTGCACGCCCCTGCTCATGCTGTTTAAATACATCTATATCACGGACGTACAAAATATATGGACATGCCCCTTACGTGTTAAAAAAGGTGTTATTTCCCCCTCCCATTGGAACCATTTTTCGGAACCGGCTGGGCGTGTCCGGACCAGTGTCGTGCTCTCATCGTACATTTTACGCACGGACGCTGTATGTCTATGAAACACATACTTAGATATCGAGATACATAGCGACGCGAAACACAAAGCCGCTGTTTACTGGGTCAAGTAAATCATGAAACATTTGTAAAAGTGTCTACGGAAACAAAATATTCCACTATGAAAATACTCTGAACCTTACTTTGCGAATTTGGATTTTACACATCTGTTCATACCGTGGCATGCAATTCGCGCTCCCATATAAAAAGGTCTATTCATTCAAAAGCAGATTTTACTATCAAGAACTAAATAGTGATATTATAGTGCGAGGTGCCTATATACTGTTAGATTGATTTATTGGCGAATCACAAGTCTCTTTCCTCTCTTCGCCCCGCCATAGTTGGTTTTTACCCCTCATCTGTAAGTTCTCGTCTAGTTATTTGTATGTCTATGGTCTATATGAATTTAATTTTTGTTTGTTTGATACAGAAACTTGAAAGTAAAAATTAACCCACCTCCCGACATTCGATCGGGCTGAAACTCGACAGATAGATGCGATGTCGAAGAGAATTCTTTCTGTCAAATTGGTAGCAATTAAACATAATTCATAAGCACGCGGACACACGCACTTTCCTTAAATTAAAAAGTCGGTGGCAAAAATCGTTTTATTTTTATTTTTCATATGAATACCTCACCTAGTCTCAGCTGCTCCCATCTGAGAGTCAGTTAGACTATGGCACCCCCAATTGGGGTATGATATGAGGCTGAAGGTAGTGGGGAGGGGAAGGAGATAAGGAATAGGAAGGTGAGGAAGTACTTGGCCTTTCAGATCTGGTCTAAACTAAACACGGCTGATGCCATTTCAAGCAACGTTTTAATTATGAATGATGGTCTTACACCAGGGCGATACTAAGAGTATCTTCCAATCTGGAACGTGCCGCAAATATGCAGTATATTATTTTAAATGAATAAATTGTGAAATAACACAAAATTAATCAAATAAAAACTATTTGTCCACACCGGGATTCGATCCTGCGACCTTCGGATTGCGAGTCGGGTTCGTCAAATTTGGTACGGTTGGTAGTGCAATTGACTTCAATCCTCAGTCAAACGATGAAAGTTTTTATTATATTATTTTATATATAATGTTGGTTTTAACATTAAAAGACTTTGTTATTTTGGATAACATTTATTAGGATTTGTCGACATACTTGAAAAGACAGAGTACACCAAGGGACCTTCCGTTTCCGGATTTGACATAGACTTTAATACATAACAAAGACAATTTTGTCATAGACATTTTTATACATAACAATTTATTTTTAAAAACATCTGAAAATACAAGCATTATTTAAAAAAAAAACTTAAAACTTAACAAACTAACAACTTAACATAAATATTAGTATAAAAAATAATCTTAGTATTTATCAAACGATCATTAAAATACATATTGTTGTTTATTTATTTATTAACGCCCTTTTCAGGGGCGTTTACATATTATGGATAGTTAAAAATATACACTATTTATTAATCAATAAAGAAAAATAATAAGGACATAAAATGAAGGAAAAAAGCTCTCATTTCAATTTTTACTTTTCCATAGACTGCGCATAAGTCTTCTATAGATTTTAGTTAACATTAATATAATTTTATTTGAAATTTGATATATTTATTTCTTTGTTGGTAAATGTAGTGTTGAAATAATCAGAAAACGCAAACACAAATTTAGGTAACTTAAAGATTAATTAAAATCAGATCAATCAATTTTTCGGATTAGTTTGAATTTAAAAGCTTATTATATTTCCGTGTTGGCTTTGCAGGCTTTTTCTGGGAAGGACCGGTGGTCTGACGGCGTCAAAGGTAAATAATTGGATTTGAACCCTTGGCTCCCTCATAGTAAGGTAAACATCAACTTTGTGAACCTTGGGCGGGATCAATCATCATTTATGGCGTGATGAAAGAAATTTGAAACTTGCTTGCTCTTTTGGTTATGTTGTAAAAGTTTTTAAAGAAATGTAAGGATAATTTATAGTATCAAACTATAATATGTTAGAGTGTGCTTTTTAATGAAATATGATTGTAAAACCGTGAAAATTTAAAGTTTTCAATATATATTTTTTTAAGCACATGTAATAAATCTCTCGCTTGAACACAATGAATGTGCTTTATAATTGATTTTTGTTTGATTTATAATAAATATTTTCAAAATACACACCACATGAGTTAAACTAGACATTTTAATGAACGCAATAAAATATATTACAGATTGCCTTACCTATACATATTTTTTTACAATTTCAGCTCCACACAGAAGGCCCGGTAGAAAAAAACCCTCAGAGTCTATGTCATCTTTGGGGATGCTGGCATATTTTTAGAGAAAGGAAGGTGAGGAAGTTCTGGAAGGAAAAAGTATTATTAAATGTGTCCATGAGAGGCGGACTGCGTGGCAGTTGAGGGGGAGACTCGTTGATGGAGACCTTTTGACCTCTGCAGGAGGAGTCTCGCGGAGCATCGCCTTGCACCGCAGGAGGAGGGATGGATGAATCGACACACTGATCCCCAGATTTCTAGCTACTCCTAAAGCCTTTATCTTTCCCAGAACTTCCTTTCGTTAAAATACACTCCACACAGCATCTCCAAAGACGGCCAAGGCCCAGAATGTTAAAAAAATCATATTTGATTGAGTTTGCTATAGGAATGCGCTGATATTTTTATTTCGTACGTTTTTTATTTGTGTGGAATGGTCCCGATTGATAATATTATTGAAAGGCGTTCTGGCTAAGTTAAGAAATACAAATATTGAGATATGTAAAGATAAATCGATGTGGTGATCTTACACGGTTTTATTTAATTTTTAAGATGCTCTCTTCTAAAGTGTCTGACATCAACCACAAATAAATAAAATAAAACAAAACATGTGGTGCATCCGCAAACTTACAAATTACTGCTTCAGATGCAACTGTGAACACTTTGACGAAACTAGATGAAATAATGGTGTTAGCTGGAATTGGGTGACAATACGTGTAGGATAAACAAGGAATGCAAGAAAAAGGGATAACCACTCACTTACCAATGAATCTCTGCGTAGTAGCATTTTTTTTTTTACATTAACTCCACACAGGAGGCCCTGAGGAAAAAAATTTCCCTCAGGGCCTATGTCATCTTTGAGGATGCTGTGTGGAGGGTCTTTTTGAGGAAAGGAAGGAGTGAACATGGGTCTCTTCAAGACCCATGTTGTAGGAGGGAGGAATAGCATATAACATAATAACAATATATAGTTCCACCGCGATACCTTGGGATAATTATCGCCACAATAAAACTTATGAGTACGAAATGATATTTACTGATGTACTTCCGAGATTGTGTACGTAAAAAAATACCAACAACTTGCTTCCAAGGTAGTCCAAATATTCATCTGTTTTCAAAACAAATGCACTCGAATTTACACTATGTTTCTTGCAATTGTTCCAAATTACAAATACTTTTCCAGCAAGGTGATGATTATGGAGACGTTCGAACTAGATAAATTAGTAGGAACTAAGCTAATTTTTATTTCAAAACCATGTTTAATACAAATTCATCAGTAATCTGTATTCCGTACAACTCAATTACCGCAGTTACGAGCACGCCCATTAGGAAAAAAAGCAAATTGGAAAAGGGCATAAAAACACGCACATTAAAATCAAATCGGCGACTCCGGTATTTTAGGTTTTTTAACTGGCGGAATAAATTTGGTAAGGGTAGTTTATGTTTATCTTTATGGCTTTTGTTTATTTATCGACGGGATGAATTTTAAAAGCTTCCAATGAATACGGTTTCGAATGGAAGGGTTTATGATTAAAACAAAACATGGAAATTTTAATGCTTATTTTTGTTTGGCAATGTAAGAATAATAGCATTGTTTGATGTTTTAATTTTTTGTGTATTTTGTATTATACACGAAAGCATTTTTTAGAGTCAGAACGCAAATTAAATAACAACAGTCAATTTAATTATATCAGCCCGGAGCTTTAGCACCGTGAAATCGATAAATTTACGATATCGAAAAGCGTAACTTCCAATGATTTGATATCGATGTCCAGAGCACGGTTTCACAGTTGACAGCCGTACGGATATTCACAGGGAATAAATTAGGAATCGAAATACTCTGGCAACCCTGGAGGTGTTTTCTATGAATTAACATTACAAATATTTATACATAAAAGAAATTTAAAGAAATACAGGAATTTATAAAAAAATCTCATGTAGTGGTGAAGATTATGTAGCATCATTGGCCCCCGCGGTTGCAACTCACTGTGTGCACGACTTCTTTCAATTCTAAGAGCTTCGTTAGTAGTTCAATACGTTCATTAAATAAGCCAGTAATTTTGCATAACGAACAACATAATTCAAAAATATAGTAAATACGCCGAAACGTATGACATTCAGGAGGTCGGGCTAAAATTTATCAATCGTCTGTCGGAATATATGTTAACAATCGTAGACCGTGCTGATATGAGGGATTTGGTCAATATCGTATTGATATAATGGTAGACCTCTTGGTTCCCGATTACTTTTTAAACTCTCTTTTTTGTTACGTACAGTAAAATTTGTATATTTTATATAATATAGTCTCTGTTAGTAAGCCTTTGAAGTGAACTTTTTGTTTAAATTATTCAATTCTAAGGCGATTGAAATGTTAACCAGAATCTTTTAATTATTTATCATCACTAGTTTATTCATTAGTATCAATTTCCATAAACCATGCGATTGTGGTTTGACCGCATTTATATTTAAGACCCCTTGTTGTTTGGTTATTGATTAGAGATCAAACCATAATGCCTCGAACACCAATTAAAATATTTCAAAATTAATTATTTCGTATGTTTACAAATACTAACTTTCACATGGAATTATTAACATTTAAACCGTTTTTTGATAAAAAATGGTTTATTATAAAAAAATGATAACATTCCAATGTCACAAACAAATAGACAATATTTGAAAAACTCGTACTACAATAATTACCAAGAGGTAGTTCGTCACAAAAACGGCGCTATATAATTCATCCAAATATTATTATTATTATGCGTCCGTCACTTCTGGACACGTTGACTCCAGATGACCCACCCTTCGTACCTTTTTACATCCCAGAACTTGCTCTCCTACCTTTCCATAAAAAACCCTCCACACAGCATCCTCCAAGGTTCACAACCTGAGAGATTTTTTTCCTCAGAGCATCCTGTATGGATCTAATGTAAAAAAAGCCTTAAAATATATCCCAACTGAGGATAGGTACCATTGTTCCACTGGCTTCGGGTAAATTAACTCTTGTGAGTTTTTGAAACAAAAAATGATAACGAAATATATTTATTTTTAGTACAGTTACCCAACCCGCATCCCTCTTTAAGTCACTCCAAAGAAACATTCCACATAAACCGTGTTTCCACAAATTCCCAAAACTATCAAAAAAATAAATTTCCACCCTGATTCACTCGAAAATTGGAAATTGATCTCTCCCTTCCCAATATAAACCCTCTCCCTTAAAACTCACGCCACAACTCTACGCATTGTACTTTTATGTATTGCGGTCTAGAAGCAGATGTAGGAACTTTACACCACGTATTTTTTTAGTTTTGTTACTATAAATCTAAAATTCAATTATTTGTTAGGCCTTATATAAAACTACCAGACCCACCCGAGTTTCAAAACAGTTATTTTGATTTTTTGTTGGTCTTAATTTTGCTCTTCGTCTATTTCAACTTTAACTTATGGTAGAAGTGTTTATTGGCCACACTTCAAAAGCCAGATATCTATCGACCTTCACATTTTCCTTTTCCATTCGCCCTCTTAGTTATTCTGTCGCCTACGAACGGCCGGCGGTAGTCCAGCGGTAAGGCGCTTGACTCTAACTCCGAAGGTCGCGGGATCGAATCCCGGCGTGGCAAATAAATTTTATTTGATTAAATTGTGTTATTTAACAATTTATTAATTTAAAATAATATATAGTATATTTGCGGCACGTTCCAGAGTGGAAGATTCTCTCAGTATCGCCCTGGTGTAAGACCACCATTCAGAATTGAAACGTTGCTTGAAATGGCTTTAGCCGTGTTTGGTGACCAGATCTGAATAGCCAGGTACATTCCCACCTTCCTCTTCCCTATCTCCTTCCCCTCCCCACTACCTTCAGCCTCACAACATACCCCAATTGGGAATGCCATAGTCCCACTGGCTCCAGACGGGAGCAGTTGGGACTCTTGTGCGGTATTCACGTAAAAAAAAAAAAATACTGTCACTAGTCTATGGTCATCATTGACAATTGTCACGTATTATTTTGCTCCTTTAAAATAGTGAAATTTCGTGGAAAAGTTTATTTATAATACACAAAGCGATTGTTACAGTGGCATCACAATGTTGCAGTAATGTTGGAGAAAATGCTGTGTATGTGAGTGTTCTTTTTAATAAGAAAGGCAAATTATAAAAAGCCAAATCACTGTGATAATAACACTGCCGACATAGTATGATACACTTAGCTACTACTCAATAGATGGCAGTAGACAAACATAAAAAAATAAATTAATACTTAACTCTAGTTGATGGCGGTAAATACACCAAATTAAAGAAATACTACTTACCGATATTCATTAACAAATGGCAGTAGATACATAAAATATAAAATTATTTTTTATATTTATTTTAAAAAATTCGGACCCATTTACGAAATCTTTTATGACCCCAAGATCCCCAACTGAACAAGAGGACGATAATAATAATAACAGATATACGCAAAAACAATCTCAATAAATACTATGAAAAAAAGATTAAATACACGCTATACACGAAACAATAACAGAGACTTACTTCAAATTCCCATAACGCATACTACTTTTAGTCAACGAAGCTTCAGATACCTTGCATCAAGACTTTATAACATTCTTCCATATAGAGTAAAAAAATGTGATTCACAAAAAAATTTCAAAAATAACATAAAAATTTGGATAAAAAATAATGATAGGGCCTTTACCGGCGCGCTCACCCAAATTCGTAACTAAACCAATGTAATAAACTGATTGTTATTATTCAAAATTTATTGTTAATGCAACCAATCTATTGAATGATTATATTTTGATATAAGTGTAGGTATGTTAATAAGAAATATAAATTGACTTAAAAATTACTGCCTCAACACAGGCTAGCCTAGTGAGGTAGATTACGAAAAACCATAATTTATAACTATTTTCTATTCTTCAAGTAGGTAACTTCTGTTCATATTTATATTATTTATCTTCTGTTGCTAATCTTTTGTACTTACATAAACCATTGTAAATATTAACACTGAATATGTACGTTTCTTTTTTTTGTTATAAATCTTGCAAATTTTGTTGAATAAAGAATACGTGATGTGTAAGATTAAGAAAGGGACTCTCCGATGGTTTGGGCATGTAGAGCGAATGAACGAGGAAAGGAGTGTAAGGAGAATATATGATGCAAATGTGAATGGTAGAAGAAGTCGGGGACGCCCGAGGAAGACATGGCACGACCAAGTGAATCAGATACTTGAGTCGGGCCATGTGAAGAGTCGGAATAATAGAAGAGCATGTATGAGACGATGTATGAATGTGAACGAGGCAAAGAGTGTGTGCCAAGATCGAGTTGTGTGGCGGTCCGTCCTCTCTGCCTACCCCTGCGGGGAAACGGCGTGATGGTTAGTTAGTTAGTTAGTTAAGAAAAAAAAAAAAAAAAAAAATTATCCTTCAATTCGGAGATAAATTGATAGAGACAAATCAGGTGAGTAACGCACTTACTAACTCGAGAATCATAATTAATTCCATGAAGACAGTAAAGAAAAATTTCCATAAACCAAAAAGAAAAAATAAATGAAGGAATGGATAATTTATTTAACATTATAGCTCATTTAGTGGCAGAAAATAATGAAATGAAGGGCGAATTAAAAATTCTCCGGCCGCTCACAAAAATAGTTACCCAAAATTTTAATGAAATGAAAAAAATAATGCAGGAAAATAAATCACCTTTCAATAACATGAACACAAAAAATGAAGAAATTAAAAAAGACATAAGAAAAATAATAGTTCCTGAAAACATGCGGAAAAGGTAAAAAAAAACATGAGCCGATTGTAATCATAAAACCAAAAAAGAAAAATCAAGAAAATATTGAAACAAAAAACGAAATTAAAGGAAATATTGATCCAGTAAACTTTGGAGTAACTGGAATGAGAAATTTTAAGAATGAAGGGGTAATAGTGGAATTCAAAAATGCCACCGATATAAAAAAAAAATCAGGACGAGGTGACTGGACTGATAGGAGACAAATATGATGTGAAAATCTCACAAGAAAAAAAACCATCTGTTAAAATTATAGGCTTAACTGAAAAATACTCTTTTGAAGAGGTAGAAAGGAAAATAAAACGTCAAAATGAGTTTATTTTTGAAGAACACTCAAAAATAAAATTAACATTTGTAAAAGAAACAAAAAATAAAATAAATCAAACCAGCTACACCGTACGTTGATGGAAAGACATTCCACAAAATGCTAAAAGAAGAAAAAATAAATATTGGATGGGACAGATGCAGGGTTTTTGATAATTTAAATATCATGAGATGTTTTAAATGTAATTGTTTTAATCACAAGGCTATAGATTGCAGAAACCTAAAATCTTGTCCAAAATGTGCAAAGCATCGTGATTAAGGATTGCACCGATGAGAATATTCAATGTGTAAATTGTATGATGAAAAATAATAGATTGGGATTAAAAATAAATAGTAGTCACTCATCTATGAGCAACGAATGCCCAATTTATAAACGAAAATTAGAAGCCAAAATGAGCAGAATCGTACTGCTCTCTGAAGACGTTAACACAGCTCTTGAAACGTTTACTGCATCAATAACTGCCCACATTAATCAAGCGTCTTCCCCACCAAAACAGCCTCCAACAAAAAAAAGAAGCTAAACCTTGGATTACGAACGGTCTTATCTTCTGCATACGTAAAAGAGACAGACTTCATAAACAAGCACTAATTAGCCCAGACCCCAAAGTCCTACGTTTCTACAAAAAATATCGTAACATTTGCAATAACCTGATAATAATAACCAAACAAAAATATTATTAAAAAAAAAATTGAAGATTCAGGTTATGACAGTAAAGTAATCTGGAACGTAGTCAATGACATCTCAGAAAATAAAAAAAACCTCACTCAATATTCAATCTCTAGTTATTAATGGGAAAAATACCCAAGTCCACGAAGACCCAAAAACCGTAGCCGATCACGCCAACCATTATTTTAGTAACATCGGCATGAACTTAGCCAACAAAATTCTTAAAGCCACCAATAAAACCCAAAACCTTCTAACTTCACGAGTAAGACAGCAGAACTCTCTTCATCCCTCACTTATCCTAGCCCCCACATCCACTAAAGAAATTCTTGACACGATACTTTCCATAAAAACAAATAGTGCAGCGGGTATTGACAAAATTTCACCATACATACTAAAAAGTATCGCTCACTTTATTACCACACCGTTAAAACATATTGTAAATCTAAGCTTCAATAGCGCTCCTTCCCCACCAACTCAAACATGCAACGGTAATCCCAATATATATAAGAGTGGCGACAAAACAAATATCGAAAACTACAGACCCATTTCTTTGCTAAGTGTCTTATCAAACATCATTGAAAAAATTGTTAAAAGTAGACTTATCTCCCATCTTGAAACCCAGAAGATTCTCTCACACAATCAGTTTGGGTTCCAAAAAAAAATTAGTACAGAATCTGCAATCTTAGAATTGACTGAGAACATCACAAACAGCCTGAACGAAGGCGATTCCTGCCTAGCCATATTCTTAGACTTAGCCAAAGCATTCGACACCGTTTCCCACTCCATACTTCTAGAAAGATTGTCTCAAATAGGCATCCGGGATTCAACTCTTAACTGGTTCTCCTCATACCTAACTGGTAGATCACAAACCGTGAAAATTAACAACTTAGCCCTAAGTAACCCTTTACCAATCCAATTCGGAGTCCCACAAGGAAGTGTTCTAGGCCCAATTTTATTCCTGATATACATCAATAAACTCTGCAACCTACCCATAACGGGAAAAATAATATCCTTTGCAGATGATACTGTGCTTATAGCTCGGCATAAAAATTGGAAAGGAGCATTCGACATAGCTCAATACGACATAGGCCTTGTAGAGAATTGGTTAGATGACAATCTCCTCACCTTCAATGCTGGTAAAACCAAATTCTTAACCTTTAGTCTGTCTGCTGCAACCCAACCTACCAACAACCAGAAAATAACAATTCACTCTTGTCCGAGAACTTACTCTTCCTGTACTTGCCCAAATTTGGAAAAAGTATCCTACATAAAATACCTGGGGGTCCTAATTGATCATCATCTTCGTTGGGATCTGCACTTAGCCAGTCTAACTCCCCGAATTCGCAAGCTGTCTTATGTTTTTAGAACTCTTAGAAAAATCCTTACTCCCACAGTACTAAAAACAGTCTACTATGCTCTCTGCCAATCCCAATTAGTATATGGCATCATAATTTGGGGCGGCTGTGCTCATAAATTTATTGATCCCCTACAAAAAGCTCAAAAAACGATATTACGTGCTGTCAAAAAGCGACCGACAACATACCCCTCCACTCGACTATTCACCGAATGTAATGTCCTAAACATACGTCAACTTCATCTAAAATTTACCTTAACGTACTTCATGTTTAAATATAAGAAAAAAACCCTTTTACATCATAATTACACCACTAGAACAATAACCAACCGACACTACAACATACCTACACTACATACCACGTCAGCTCAAAGAAATTTCATATACCTAGCTCCTAAAATATTTAACCTTCTCCCTGAAAAAATTATTATTATCAAATTAAATTGAATAATTTAACAACAATTTTTTTAAATTAACATATAATTTTATAACCTTTACTTTCTTTGAATTTTATTATCGACCTAATTATTATTACATATCATTATTACAATTCTTTCGCAATTAAATTGCATAACTTAACAACTATTTTTTAAATTAATAAATAATTTTATAACTTTTACTTACATTGAATTTTATTATCGACCTAATTATTATTACATATTATTCTTACTATTCTTTCGCAATTAAATTGTATAATTTAACAACAATTTTTTAAAGTAACAAATAATTTTATAACTTTTACTCACATTGAATTTTATTATCGACCTAGTTATTATTACTATTAATACAATAATAATTATTAATTATTATAATATTACGGTGCTCCAGATTTTATGTCCGGGTTGAATCTTTCCCAAATGAAAGACTAAACCCTTCCACACACTTTTCCACAAATGAATATCTAGTAAATGAACGCAATGTAAGTGCACTATATAAGAATAAAACAATACAAGAACAATACGTCAATCCACCAGAAACATAATGGGAAAATATTTCACCGACTCCAGATATTTTCATATCAGAGGGTTCGGCTCTGATGAAATCCTAACTGGTCCGATAAATCCTACTGATCCCTCAATATAAATATTTAAAAAATCTTTCGTAATCCTACATGTATTTAAAATGACCGACTTTTGCATTTTTATGTACAAATTTTTTGACAAATCTAATACGCCTAAATTTTGAATGAGAGAGCTAGGTATAATGCCAGTAGCCGAAATAACAAATGGTAATATTTTTATAGTCTGAGAATGCCAAATTCTTTTAATTTCATTTCCTAAATCTGTATATTTTCTTATTTTTTCAGAAACAGTTTTCTGAATATTACAAGAATTTGGAATAGCGACATCAATGATATAAGTTATTTTCTTAATTTTGTCATGTAAAACTATATCGGGTCTATTATGACTAATTGTTCTGTCTGTCAGAATAGTTTTGTCATAATAAATTTTATAAAATTCATTTTCTAAAAATGAATTTGGTTCATATTCATAATATGGTACATTACGGCAGTCAATCAAGTTATGTTTAATTACCAAACTTTGGTGAATTATTTTTAAAACTTGATTGTGCCTAAATGTATACTCGGACGGCGCTAATACAGAACATCCCGATATAATATGTTCTATAGTTTCCGGAAAAGCCAAACATTTTCTACATAAATCATCAATTTGATTTGCATCTTTGATGATATGCTTCCTATAATTTTTAGTATTAATGACTCTATCTTGTATGGCAAGCATAAAGCCTTCTATTTCTGCGCTCAACTCTCCAATACTCAACCATTTGTTTGACGAAAATTTATCAACATATGTTTGGTTGAGATAATTGAAGTGTTTTGCGTGAAGAATTTTATTTGACCAGGAATCTAATAATTCCTGGTTGGTATTTATAAGAATGCTGGCATTCTCGTCGTATAAATTTAATGGTGAAATATTTCTATCTGCCTTGCAAATAATTTTGTGCATTTCTGAACTATCAGCTTTCCTATGGAAAAAATTTCTTAGCATTTCAACCTGATTATGTTTTAAAGATGTTATTTTGACTATACCTCTACCTCCTAAATTTCTGGGTAAATTAATTCGTTCTACAGCTGAATACAATTAATTAATTCGTTAAAATTATTCGGTAAATTAATTCGTTCTACAGCTGAATTACAATTTTATAAAACAATTACTATTATTATTATTAAAGAATATAATTATTATAACATTTAAAAACTATGAAATATAATATTTGCAACTTGATTTAATTTGTATAACATAAATTCTTACTTTACAACCATAACATGTATAATTTACTATTTGAAAACTTCACCCGCCATAACACAGGGACATCCCTAGCATGGCGGTTGAAATAACACAAAAATAATATACAATGTACAATATTCTTATATTAAATAAATAAATAAAATAAGGTAACAAAAATAAATTATCATTTTTAAAAACCAATGGAAAATAAATTAGGAGTATCGCGGGGATCAGTCCTTGGACCCCTATTGTTCATACTCTATATTAATGACATAGTGAAAATATTTTCAAAATGCAAAGTACGATTATTTGCCGATGATACACTTATATACTTAATTGAAGATAACTATGAAGAACTAATAAATATTTTAAATAATGAACTAAATGATGTATCAAGATGTCTAAAAATAAATAAGCTTAAATTAAATACAAAAAAAAACAAAATGTATGGTGATTGGATATAAGAAGACATTAAGTGAAAGCAAAATTAAAATTGATGGTGAAACTTTTGAAAATGTAACTGAAATGAAATACTTAGGAGTTATATTAGATTCCAAACAAAACTTCAATAGACATGCCGAATATACCTAAAAGAAAATTGGCAAAAAGATATCTTTTTTATGAAGAATTCGGGGTAAAATTTCCGGAAAAACCGCCATCACCATTTACAATTCAATTATTGCTCCACACTTCAACTATTGTTCAAGTATCATTTTCCTATGTTATGAAAGAGAACACAATAAGTTTCAAATTCTCCAAAACAGAGCAATGAGAATAATTTTCCGAAGAAATAGATTTTCAAAAATAAATAAAATGTTAAAGGAACTTATTTGGTTAACAGTGAAACAAATGCTGACCTTGAACACGTTGATATTAATTCACAAAATATTAAACAACATGTTACCAAAATACTTCTCAAATAAAATCGTATACAATAAGGACATTCACAGACATTACACAAGGACGTGCAAGGAAAAAAGATTAAACAAAAAGGACAAAACGAATTCGCAAAACAGTTTGCTATACAAAGGAATTAAGTAATATAACACACTACCAGAAACTCCAAAGTCCTCACCAATTAAAAAAATTCAAGATGTATTGTAGGAGCTACATAAAACAAGAAAAATATAGTGAATTTGAAATATTATAATTAATTAGCTGAAATATAAAATACTATAATTAATTAGAAATTTGTAATCTTAAATGTACAAATTAATAAAATTCAAATAAAAAAAAACCAATTGAAAAAAAAAAATCTTATAAAAAATGAAGTGTGTAAAATACATATATTTTATAAGGTTAACAATTATAACAATTTTTCATTATGGTGGCTTTATCAATAATGAATAAAGCAAACATTGATAGTTAATTGAATAAAAGTAGGCATTTATTTTGAAATAAATAAAATTAGAATATCTTAGTTTTTGAAAAACTGGCAAGAATAACTGATAATGTCTTCCTCAAAGACAACAAGCTAATTTTGTGGCATCATTTTAATTAAAAAATTCAAAGATTATTTAGTTTTAATCACGTTTATTGTTAAAAAATCAGACATCTTTTAAGCAATGCTTACGTCATCAGGGTTATTTTAAAACTAATTACAACAATAGACAAAGACTTAAGGGTGTCAGTGGAAAAGGCGGAAGTGGAAAAGGGGAGGGGGATAATAGGGCATAATTTACGAAGCGAACAAGTTTAATAATGAATCAATTAAAAATATTTTTTGATTATTTGTAATATTTGCACGCATATTTACGCTCTATCTAATTTCTAAGATTTCTGGTTTGTCTAAATTCGAAATGGAAACCATTAAAATCACAATTTAGTACATCAATTCCAATAATAAAGACAAAAGTGTGATTCGTCTCCAATAAATAAGTAATTGGTTTTGAAATAACCCTGATGAAGTAAACATTGCTTACGATGTTTCGTATTCGATTATTTTTAAACGACTTAGAAAAGGAGGAGGTTATCCATTCGACGGTATTTTATTTTATTTTATTTTTTTATGTTTGTTACCTCAGAACTTTCGATTGGGTGAACCGATATTGATGATTTTTTTAATAGAAAGCTGGTGCTTCCCGTTTAGTCCCATTTTAATTTGGTATAGTTCTGACAATGGGATCCATGAGAAAAACACATTTGTCTTAAATTTGCAATAAGTAGTGCGCGACAAATGGAGGAATAACTCAATATTACGCCAACAGATTTTGATGATTCTTTTTTTGAAGTAAAACTTCTTTACGCACGCTCGTCACTAAAAATCAAAAAATAAACAAAAATTTTAACAAAACAAAAAACGACTTAAAAAAATGCACTAAAAAGAAAAAAAATAATTTCGTACGATTGTTATTTTTGGAGTCGGTGTCAGCCAAGATCTCCACATCTCACCTATGTATAACTACCTACGTATGTAGTTACCTGGGCTGAGACCAACTCCAAAAATAACAATCGTACGAAATTATTTTTTAACTTTTTTGTGCATTTTTTGAAGTCGTTTTTTGTTTTGTTAAATTTTTTGTTTATTAACCATAAAGATGTTTAAAACCAAGTCATCCATCAATTTGGAATTCATAATTTGTTGGGAATTGTAATCTCGTCGATTGTACGGCTTAATTCGTCCCTTTACTCAAGTATTTATTGTGCCCTTAAGAGGCCCACGCCTTCCGCATCTCGGAGAACGGAAGCTCAAGCCCTTTCCGAAACGTCACTGGCAGGCGATAAATTTGAGGATGTATTCTGTAGCCGGAAGCCGGAAGCCACCTGGCGGCACAGCCTCCAAGGAGGCGGATGTTATGAGAGCCTACGGGGGTCGCTTTTCATGCATAATGGTGGAGAATTAGCCCAGATATAGCAGTGTGGGATAACTAAATTATGGAGGCCCAATGTTAGATGAATTCTAAGAATTGTGTTGCAAAAATAACATTGATCCGTTCGCAGAAGACCATAATACTTGTTTTCGTTGATTTTTTATAGAAAATAACAGAACCACTGTTATGTTTTGTAATTATCTATTATGGACCATTAACCAGCGGCCGAGAATTCAAATTTTCATCGAAAGATGGTCTTGCGATCGTACCCTTGCAACTGTTGTACGGGGCAGTTTCGATGAGAAAGATTACTTATTCTTCGTACCACCATTTAAAATAAAAGATAACTCAATATCGATTTTATTTCATTCAAAATTGGTTTTGATATATATCGACACTCAAAAATGTTCAAATGCGTGATGTTAAAACTATTAAATTTATGTAATTTTTCTGAAATATATCAGTCCTTAAGACCATAAATAAATAGACAAACTGAAGTATTTTTATCACTAAACAGGTGCGTGGATATTTTTAATGATTTTATTTGAACTAAAATTAAAATTCAGAAAAGTAGATTTCTCACATTATGTATTGATTTATTTTACTGCATAAATTTATGATTTGAAATGTGTGTTGTAAAAAACAAAATGTTATCACACTAAAAATAAACATATTATCTCAAATTTTGTCAATATATCTAGAATTTTATTTAAAAATGATAATTATATTTTCGGTTGTGTCTGGTTACTCCCTCTTGAGGTGGGGTGCTGCCTTATGTTGGACAGAGTTCTAATAAAGTTAATGAGATTTCTCTATATGGGTGAATGCGGCCACTAACCCTGGCTCTATCCAACGAACTTACTTGCTGGGACTTCACTCAGATACTCACCCACTAATTCAGACTGCTTCGTCTATGTGGAGAACTCAGCTATTTTGGAGCGCATGACCCTCTATGCTCCTGATGTCATCATAGATCATTCTATCTTCCTGCCTGTTTGACCAACCTGCCAATGATTCTCCCGATGGGAAGGATTATATTGCTCCTGCTCTTCCGATACCAATATATCTTGCATCAAAGAGGAGAGATTTAAACGGAAAATCTTATTGATTCTAGAGTCTCTCCTCATTGAAACGATCTTCCACACATCGTGATTTTTTTCTGAAATATATATTTTTAAATATTCGTAAACTTTTTTTTTCGCAAGTAATAATGTGCAATTTATTATATGTCAGGTCGAGAGGAAGAAGTAATGTGTTCAGTTAGTTAACAATTTATTTATTTATTTATTTACGGACAAATAGTCCATTAACAATATAACACTACCACGAATTAAAAAAAGGAGATGGCAATGAAAGGAGAGTACCTACATGTAAATGACAATTTACATATAATATAAAAGTTTTTATGGAAGATAACTACAAGTAGCTTGCAGATGGATTTAAAAGGCTTTAAAATAACACATTGCGTATCGACTGCCGAAAGTCATTTAGAATTACACCAAAAAATTCAATGCTTTGATTTGCATTGACAATTATCGATATTCTGGATACAGGAGAATGATAATCATAATTAGTAGAATGTTAATTGAGGAACAGCAATTTATTATTTTGGAGTCTATGGGAAAGGATGTTGAACTGGATGAGTTGTAACAAAGCAGGTGTACTACTGTCGATAATTTTGAATATGCAAATTAGGTCAGAGTACTTTCAATGTTTTTCTAAATAAGACATGTTTAAAGTTTGTTCAATTTCATCATAAGAGTACTCGCCTCCTTCAAGTCCTAACCTCCAAGCAATTCCTCGTAGGAAGCGATGTTGTATAATGAATACCTCACAAAATTAATGTAAGGCACTGTAAGTATCCGATACTGATGTCGTGAATTCATATTGCTAACGACTTGCCGCGCACACGTCGCTACTGACCACCCCTCAAAGCGTTAAAACTAGCTTTCATAACCACACTTACAATTGGTTAAAGCCATTTTCAGATTTGTTTGAAAATTTGTTGCATGGACGTGGGGTTTGGGTCACCATGACCCACTTATTCAACACCAGATATTTCATTAATATTATGGAAATAAAATGTTGCTCATAGGTCACTTTATCAAGGAAATAAAAATGATATTATAGCGACAAAACTGTACTAATTTTTTTTAAAGCAATGAACATACCAATTAATACAAGTTAAAAAAATATAGCTTCATCTAGCTTAATCAATTATTCATACTAAACACTTTTTTTTACTATTCCTTTGATTTAAATTGTAATTATTAATTAGTTTTGTAACTTAATTTAACTTTAAAAAAACCTATCGACTGTCCAGAAACGGGCGGGCGCGGCTGACAGTTTGATAGATTCTCCTAACTTAACAAACGGATTGCAATCTTTAGAGCACGGGCGTAAGGTGGGAATGCTGTCCTCATTCTACCGGTATTAGAAAGGTAGATGCTCCGAGGAACTAGCGACATTGATCCCCTTGGCACCGGTGCATACTCGGAAACAAGCCAAACACGTGCCCAACATTTGTACACGGTTGACATTAGCCACACGAGAAAGGGTCGTTTTTATGACTCGTTCTTGAGTTCAACAAGTCGGCTGTGGAACGATTTGCCGGGCTCTGTGTCTCCTCCCTCCTACAACATGGATCTCTTCAAGACCCATGTTCACTTCCTCTCCTCAAAAATACCCTCCACACAGCATCTTCAAAGATGACAAAGGCCCTGATGGAAATTATTTTCCTCAGGACCTCCTGTGTGGGGCTAATGTAAAAAAATAACAAAAAATTAATTCGCATCATCGTTATGAATGCAGTTGGCGCAAAACGGTATTACGGGGAAGGATCATATTTACCTTTTTCAGCTTTAGACTCGTATAACTCGCAGAGCTATCACCGTCCGACTGTTCTGTTTTCTCATTAAAAACGTTTTAAGAAAGTCAAAGCCTCAGGTTACTGAGAAGAGCGACAACATTGCACTCGTAGTTATAAAACCACAAGCAATTTAAAACATGGCGGGTCATGGTATGTTTAGAGTGAGTGGTAAGGATTTAGACAAAATGTCGGCAAAGAATGCCTTTTTAAATTTTTTTACATAAATACCTCATATGTGTCCCAGCTGCTCTTGTCTGGAGCCAGTGAGACTATGGCATCCCCAATTGGGGTATGTTGTAAGGCTGAAGGTAGTGGGGAGGGGAAGGTGATGAGTAAGAGGAAGGGGGAAATTACCTGGCTATTCAGATCTGGTCACCAAACTCGGCTAACGCCATTTCAAGTAATGTTTCAATTCTGAATGGTGGTCTTAAACCAAGACGATACTGAAAGTATCCTCCACTCTGGAACGTGCCGCAAATATAACAAACATTATTTTAAAGAGAAATAGCCCAAATCTTTCAAATAAAAATTGTTTGCCCAAGCCGGGATTCGATCCCGCGACCTTCGGATTCCGAGTAAAAAGCCTTACCACGCCTTTGTACGAACTTCCGCGCAGGTGTATGGCGGTGGTCGCCAAGATAACGTCGAGTATCGGTTACTTACGAATCTCTTTAGAAGAAGGGTCTTACTATACAATAATAAATTGTATGAAACTTTAGATACAGAAATATCTTTAAACGCGCATATTATGTATATACGTGTATGAATCTAGTAGATATGTATAATAATCAAAAGGGTTCCATAATAGTTAGGGATAACCACGTGAATACTTCGGATGAGATATAGTTTCTAATAACACTAATATTAAGTTGTATTTTAACCAAAAGCCTAACGCAATTCGCTGGCAGATATCGTTCTACAATAATTTGTTATTATATTATTCGAGTGATATAAAGGATAGAACCACTGAATAGGTAAATAGTTAGAAGTTTGCTTGGAACGTCTCTGCGTGCCTAAAGTTGTGTAATTTTTTTTGTAAATTGATCAAACAATTTCCAATATCGATATATTCTTTAATGAATAGATTTTTATTGGAATTTAAAATGTCAGTCAATGAGAAATTGAAAATCTCAGTCAATGATAAATTGAAAATCTCAGTCAATGATAAATTGAAAATCTCAGTCAATGATAAATTGAAAATCTCAGTCAATGATAAATTGAAAATCTCAGTCAATGATAAATTGAAAATCGCAGTCAATGAAAAATTGAATATCTCAGCCAATGAAAAATTTATTATCTCTTAGTCAATTAATCGATACATAAATTATATTAAAATTGGCAACAAATATTTTCTTTGAATCGAAATTGATCTTTCTTATTTTTATGTGAATGCCGCACAAGAGGCATCAGAGACAACCACGACTACTCCAATTATTGGGGTTGCAATAATATAATTTCTCAATGTACGCGGTACGAGGGAGAAAGATCCTGTATAAATGTGGTAGGATTTATTACAGAAAATGTCTTTGATTATCCTTGTTGATTTTCTTGATGGTCTATTGATGGTAGTTTGGGATAAAATATTTGGATAATCAACTGATGCACGTATAATTTTTTGTGGAAGTAATAAACCAAAAAGTTTACGGGTGGCTGTCAGAGAATGTTGATTATATTGCAAAATTCGGTCATTACACGTTTCAAATTGATCAGATAAACCTTCGCAATACGAAATTAAATGGGTTAATTTTCTTCGTTTGGATTCGATCCCATAAAATTTATATATTTTTTTAAATTATTGTGAGATTATTTATAACCCGGGAATTTTTGTCTTTTCTTAAAAAAGTGTGGAGTTCCTTTCCTGGAACTCTTTCTTTGATCATTTTGTGTTACATGGATTGTAATATATGTATTGTATAATTGGACAATAGTCGGTTGATAAAGAAAAAAAAATGTTCTGAAGTATAATACAAAAACATACGATTAAATTAATTTCCGCAAGCCAGGATTCACCCGCGTGACTTCCATATTCATAAGCGATGATCTTTAATAAATTTTATTGATAATTGACAGGTCTTAACTACGTGTATATACACGGCCTCCATGTTCGTGCGGTAAGGCTCACGAGTAGAAATCCAAAGGTTGCGGAGTCAAATCCCGGCGGGCGCAAGTCAATTTTATTCGATTGAATTGTGTTATATCACATAATAATAATTGAAAATAATTTAAGGTATGTTTATGGCACGTTCCAGAATGGAAGAAACTCTTAGCATCGCCTTGGTGTAAGACCACGATACAGAATTGAAACGTTGCTCAAAATGCCTTTTTCTATGATTGGTGACCAGGTCTGAATACCCAAGCACTTTCACATCTTCATCTTTCTCATCTCCTTCACCTTCCCACCACCCTAAGCCACACAACGAACACCGATTAACCCAACTTACTCCAAACGGGAGCAGTTGAAATGTTACGCGGCATTAACATAAAAAAAACGCTTCCAGAGATATTTCACTCGGTGGATAGAACCTATTACACTTGACGTAACCAAGCGCCACCGACCACTCAACCGCAAGTTGGTTTACGGAACTAACTAAAGTCTGTGATGTGAGGTTTTGCGAGAATAGAGCCTTAATATTATGTTCGGTGCCTCTGCAGGCATGAATTTAACCCATCGAATGCCAAGAAACCAATAATCGTGGTTCGCGGTACTCGCTCGAATTCCAACAACGACCTTAGAGTAAACCTTGTAGAGGAGTTACCAGTAGTTATGTGAACACCCTCGCATAACCTCGAAATAAAAAAATCATGTCTCTAATTTTCTCTAATTTAATAAATAAAAACCAAAAATTTTCTCTAAAACCGTAAGATTTGTAAGTAGGTACTTAAATACATATTAGGCGCAGTTTATGTCAAAAGTAGTTTAAACAAAAACGCAAATAACAACACAATGTTTCATTTAAAATAAAAGACTATCAGCATCGTTCCATTGGAAATGTATCTTATAAATTGGTTTTGATAAAATCTTTGATGTTAGATCTGTCTTGGCTGATGATCCAAGGCTGATATCCGGAATCAGTAGCAATATATTTCATTTCCAATTAGGGTATGTTGTGATGCTGTTGGGAGTGGGAGAGGAAGGAGATGATAAAAAGAACGATTGGAAATTACCTGGCTATTCAAATCTGATTAAAAAACACGAATAAGGCGATTTCAAGCAACGGTTAGATTCGGATGATAGAATAGATAAAATCTTCGACTTTTTTTGTTTTTGAAAAAAAAATCCAACCAATGCGAGTAATGAATGACTGAAAGGAAAACTCCAAAAATAACGTTCAAAATTGAAGAATACCAGTTGTCGTTTTAGTTTACGAAACTTAAATATAAGTAGATACTTATTAATGACACACTTAGTGAAAACATAGCAGATACACCTTAATAATTCATTGGCATTTTCGCGAGCATTGGTTACTTAGAACACGATTCGCAACCTGCCTAACTAAGAACTAATATCGACCTGACAAAACGTGATAACATTTGTGAACATTTGAATAAAATGAAATAACATGTATTGTGCAGGAGATAAAAAAAGAAAAGCTTTGGATAGAAACATTAGAATTATTAATATACTAGCTTTTACCCCCGGCTTCGCTCGCATATTTGTCCCCCCCCCCACTCCCACCCCCCCTCTCTCCCGCACTACCACTCCCCTCCCCCAATCAATCAACAATCAAATACGCTCCGTTTCGCATTCATAATATTAGAATAGCTGTTGGCTTAGGTCAAAATGAAGATAAGTACCTATTTTATATTTGTATCTACTTACACTAAATATTCATATTAGAATACTAATATTTGAATTTTCGCTATAAAAGAAATAATATTGACAGCCCACGTCAAACATTTACTTTGTAACACGCTTTGCCAATAAACGTATAAGAGATAATTTCATAACGCCACAGCTTATTCATAACGCCAGAGCTTACCAATATATATAGCCCCTGTTACTCGCAAATAAAGTAGCTTTCGATTAGTGAAAGAGTTTATAGATTCCATTCGATATTTGTTGCGTGAAAGAGTAAGGACCATCCAACCAACCATCCATACAAACTTTCGCATTTACACTACACTGAATCTAGAAAAACTTGCATTTCATGAATGATGTATTTCATCAAAACTATGTTATAAATATATATACAAATGTACGAAAGTTTTTGTGCAATATGTCGTTACTTTATTCACATGAAGCTAATTCGCAGCTAGGTATCTTACATTCTCTTCAATAATTTATATTTATTTCCAGTTCGTAGTATTTACTTTGTATTTTGTTATTATTGAATGTTATAGTTATTGACGTAAATAGTAAATAAATTCCTGAGCAGACAATCCACGGTAAAGTCTAGAATTCTAATGGTTAATTTAATGTATTTCCGATATTACCTACCAGATATTGAGAATAGCACATTTTCACCTTTGCGATTTAACTCTAACGATAAGTCAGCATTTGTATTATTTTATAGAAATAATCCGAACGAAATCCAAAAACCGTTACTCAATAAAGTATTAGTTTTTGTAACCTTATCGCCGGGGCTTAGCTGTTAATCTTTCCCTGACCATTCAACTAAAAAAATAATCAGTTGAAAAATAAAAGGTTGAATGATTTTATTTACGAATTTTATATGTCGAGATTCCTTTGTTAATAAATAATCGATAAAAGTGTTGAGTTAGGTATTTTGTTTAACAATTTCTTATTAACCTAATTATATTTATGTACGGAGGATATACTTAAAATGGTAAAAATAATGGCAGGTAATCTGAAATGCTCGAATCAGCCGTTATCGTCGGTGAATTTAGATATTGTGTCAGCTGTTATCCCAATGCAATGGCGAAATTTTTTTACAACAGTTTAAAAGCACCTTATTAAAATATTTCCATGTTTTATTGTGCCTTCGTGATCCCCGACAAGGTCTAGAAATAGGTTTCTAAAACATACCCATTTAGATTATAGTCTAATACATAAAAAAAACTATTTTAAAAGTGATGACTATTTAAAAAAAATCAAAAATTAACATGAATTCAATTCAATAATCTTATCATTAAGTTCTGTAAGTATTTTAGTTTTCTATTATTGTGACAGCTGCTTCGGCTGAAATGGCCATTTTCAAACTGTGGTTTACTGTACTCTGAGAATTATTTGTATGATTCCAAATTCAAATTTTGAAGGAGAAAATAAATTGATTTATACCGGTTAAACAGATTATAGATATATAATTAAGAAAAATTATTTATTCCCCATTATTTAGTATGTTCACAATACTTCAAGTCTAATCACAGTTGAAAGTGGCCTTATAAGCCAAAACAGCTGTCAATTTGATGAATTTAATTTAAATTAATGTATAAAAAATAAATGGATTTCTACTAATTAAACACAAAAACAATAAATATATGTAAATATATATAAGAATTTTTTCATAATTGTAATCTTTATTTATCAAGTTAAATATTATGTGGTTGTGCTATGCCTGTCTCACTAGGAATTCCTGTGTTGAGAGCAGGTTTAACACAAAAATAAGGATAACAACAACAATGTTATTTAGGTACATTTAAAGTAAAAGTACAAGGACAATCAGCATCGTACCAATAAGAAAGCATGCATTAGGAGGTTCTAAAAATATTGTTAATATATGATCTGTCTTTGCTAGTGATCCAAGACTTAGTATTTGATTTGTATTAGTGTGCTGTAATGGTCAGTGGAAGTATATTATCAAGTTTTGTTGCAAAGTACTTGAAGTTTCTTTGACTAAACGTTATTTTGGTGAAAGGGATTAAGAGATTTTCCCCTTTGGTTCGCGTATCACGAACAGTTTGGATATTATTAAAAACGGTTCTATGTTTAAATAGATAAGTTAGTATATTTTTTGCATAAAGTTGCCTAATGTCCAAAACACGGATTCATCTAAAGATTTCATCCGAACTGCTTGTGATCGGTAGTTTTAGAATAATAATTTTTATAATTAGTTTTTGGGCATTATCTCTGAACTTGTGTTAATTTTACTTTTCAACATTTTAATTCAGAAAATGCTATGCAATATGTTATTTCTGTCGCAAGCCGCGAATTTGAAAAACCAGCAAAAATTATTTTTTTAAATTATTCTATTAAAAGTATGTGTAGAAACAGACGTTCGTACGATAATAATCGGAAATAGATTGTGGTTATAAGCTAAGTATTCCTTTTCCCCAGTTACTTTTCCATTTATATTTCTCAATGCATGTTTTAATACTCCAACCACCATATTTATTAACCATTTTTTTTTAAATCCTACTTAGATTTTTTAAAAATATCTACTAAACCTTATCACATGACTGTTATCATAATGTAATCTAACTACAATAGCGCTATCTGCATCGAACTTTCCAGATTATTCGTAGTAATAGTTTTGAATATTTTTTTTCTTTACTTTATTCGTAAAATAATTGTTATTTACAGTTTTAACAAACTTTTCGACTAGGCATAAGCCCACATTGCCTTTCAATTACAATTAAAATATATATTTTGCGTGATGGTTAGGTACTTAGTAAATTGTGAAAAGTTTTTCCATTAAACCAACTTTTTAATGAATAAGTTAAACTTTTACTAATTCTCCCTTAAACTAGAAACTAGAACTCACGATAATTTAATGTTTTACTTTATTTTGAAATTTATTTTACTGTTGAAAAGTTATGTTTTCGGACTTAACTTCTTAAAGTTCTAAGTTCTTCCGTCGTAGAATAATTTAATAGTTCTACACGATAAAAGAAAAAATAGTCAATATGATGAAAAATTAGATTGTAGCCATTTATACAGGTTATCAAGAGACGTACAAAATTTACTTTAACCAGTTATTTCTTGCCTTATTTGGAGTAGAAAATTGGTATTATTAAGTTAGTAAATAAATTAGTTTTTTTACTTTTTGGCTTTCACCTTTAGAGGCTTCCACTTTATCAACTTTACAGGTAATCCGAATAAAACATTAAAACTACACAATAACTACGAAAACTAGAATATTTATAAGTTCATACAAAGTGGTTTTATTTTTATTTTTATGTGAACACCTCGCAAGTGTTCTAATGAGATTATGGCATCCCTAATTGAGGTATGTTGTGAGGCTGAAGGTAAAAGGGGAGGAAGGTGGGAAGTACCAGGCTACTCAGCTCTAGTCACCAAACACGACTAAAGCCATTTTAAGCGACGTTTCAATTCTGAATGGTGGTCTTAAACCAATGAGATACTGAGAGTATCTTCCACTCTGGAACGTGCCGCAAATAACTAAATATATTATTTTTAATGAATTAATTGTGAAATAACACAAATTAATCAACAAAAATTTATTTGACCATGCCGGGATTCAATCGCGCGACCTTATTTGCGAAATAATTACTAATAAAAAAAAAATGATGATATTATATTTCTTAATTAATCGCCCGCCCCGAGAACCAT
Organism: Limnephilus lunatus; assembly: GCA_917563855.2. Taxonomy (NCBI): domain Eukaryota; kingdom Metazoa; phylum Arthropoda; class Insecta; order Trichoptera; family Limnephilidae; genus Limnephilus; species Limnephilus lunatus. Next base: position 86,046,578 of record OU830594.1, read on the forward strand.
CGGATAGCCAATACCTCTGCCATCCACCACCTGGTAATCCATAGATAATAAAGAATCTCTTATGTGTGTTTGTGCAGCGAATACAAACCAGGATCCCTCAAGTCCATAAAAATGATTCTAATCGACAAGAATATCAAAAGACAAATGGTAAGTCAGTCTTTTACAAAATCCCAATCTTTACCAACTCCCATATTTGTGTTAACTTAAAACATATTTAAAATTATTGATCAAAGTCCACAAATTTATTAGCAAAATATAAGCGACCACAACAGCATTCCAGTCTGATATCTGTGATATAAATATTACATACTTTATGTAAAATAAATACAATAATAGTAATTTTATTCCACCAATCAGATTATGTCGTAATGAAACATTAAGGAACCTTTAAGAAGTTACATCATTCCGTCCATACCCATTGTCCAACCATTCAATATTAGAATTCCACCTGATTGCCAATTTAGATGTTTATTCGTATGAAATCTATTTTAAAGCCTTCTTCATCAAACGACCGTCGCGGGATGGCAATCCCAGGGAAGGATTTGCCCGCGTCTCCAATCTACCCGTAAGAGGGGATTCCCCCGCTGTACCCGCTGTTCCCACTCGCTTTCTTTCCCCATTTCCCGACGAATTGTTTAGATAAAGTAACGAGACTCATCACGTCCGATGCCTTCTTTGTGGAGATACAATCTTCCTTTCGTTTCGTTTGCTTTCCATACAAGAAAATAACGAAAAAAAAAACAATTCTCATTTTTTCATATCAAAGACTTGGAGGACTAAGTTGCCAATAATGATGAGAAATACTCAAGTTCTGTTTTGAGTAAATATCGCTTAGGAGTTCCGCTTTTTGGTATCTGAAGCCTACTGTATCCCTAGTTGAAAATGTTTAGGTGAATGAAAATAACAAGGAGGTATAGTTCTGTACTTCTTTTATTTTATTTTCCGTAAGTCCAGACAAGCCAAGATTCCTAACTCCCTGAGTCAGCGGAGATTTACATCGTAGTACACCAATTTGGGAATAATATGGGGAATACAAAACTACCATTTAAAACGAATGATTTTGTTATACTAACTATTACTACATTGTTCGACGTTTGAAAATGGCATTGACCGCGAAAAAAAGATGTCACAATAATAAAAAAATAAAACACTTTCACAAATTAATAATAACAAAGTGTTAATATCTCTAAAACGTAGAAGGTGTAAAACGCACTATTGGCGAGTTGCATCGTACAGATCCTGTGCATTGATTTTTCGCTTTAATAGAAAAAATATTTATTTTAATCTTTTCGAAAATTGTAATTCTTACAACCGATTAAAAGTGCTTTTCTTTTCTTTTCAAAGAGCGTATTCACCGTAGTAATTTATAACATGGCGGTCCATGATAAATGAAATTGCGCTTTTATTATAGTCAACAAATTAACCATTAAAATGCATTATTTTCCATTTTCCGTAGCTTAATTTCTTACTTCTTACTCTTATCTAACTACTACAGCACTACTAGTGCGATTAAGCATGTCCCTATTTTGTAAATGTTTACCGCAATATCATTAAATTTGATTTACATTATTAAAAAAAAAATTAAATGGAGTTCTACGAATTAGACACAATTAATAAAATGAACGAGAGATATAATTTTCGTAAATTTCGCTTAAGTAAATTTGCAATAATTCGTTTCTGAACTATGATTTATTAGCACAGGGACATTGTAATACATTTAAAATATTGAATGAAGCAATAATAAAGTTGGAATTATTTCATGAATTGCATAATTATGTTAAAAATTTCTTTTATTGCCTTATCCACTAGAGCGCTTTTTACCATAATATGGCACTATTTAAAATGCCTCGGATTGCTTTGCTGCCAATTTTGGCAAATTTTCCCGTATTTTTTAATTTTTTTATTATTATTTTTTTTACATTAAATCCACACAGGAGGTTCTGAGAAAAATAATTTACCTCAAAGCCTATGAAATCTTTGGGGATGCTGTGTGGAGGGTTTTTTTAGGAAAAGGAAGGATAGGAGGGTTCTGGGAAGGAAAAGGGTTTAAGGGGTGGGTAGGTTCAGTGTGTTTTCGTTATCCGCCTCCAAGTAGACAAACCTCACCCCACGAACCCGGGCACCCCTGCTAAATCACCGTGACCTATTGCAGAAGTGTAGGTTATCCAATAAAAGTTCCCGGGGCGGCGGTACCCATTACCGCCTCCCAAATTGGAAAATTTATTATATTATTTGTAAGTGATTAAGTAGAAGTATACGTTTTATTTATAAATCCCACGAATATGTGAAAATCGAAAAAAGATTGGTTAATTAAATGGCTACATAGAACTATAATCAGTTCGTAGTATGTCTTCATATTATAATTCGGAGTTATGTTTTTTTAATGTGGGCGGAAAATATTCAAAATGTGCAACAAAAAATCTCGAGCAATCGGAGAAAAAAGTTTTAAATTGCGCTGTCGCTCCAGTGGTTATCTCGGTATTCAACCCACATTTTCAGGGTTTAGATTCAGGGATCTAACCACTCAGTCACGGAACGCGGAATCAATAGTAATTTATTAGGATAATTTTTTTTCAATATTTATTTTTTTATGTTATACCTTACAATAGTGTCCCTGTCTATATAGTGTGAAGACATGGAAACTTTAATATTGCCACCCTGTAGCGTTAGGGCCAAGGTATGGTCTGTAGAAAAGGATTATATTAAGGAGGAAAAACAGATACCGGTAGCTCTTTCAACATACGCGCTGATGAACCCGATCTCATGAAACCAATATCAACTGTGAAAGAATAAATTTACATAAAAGTCCACTACTAAGATTGTTCCCCAATGATAAGAACACTCCCGTTCCCTTCCCAATTCTCCATCTACCCTTATGCCTTCTTCCTCTTTCACTTGAGGAATCCAGCCCATTTTATTAAATAATATATTATCTATAACACACATGTAACTTAATGTTAGCAGAGTATTATAATGCCCTGAAAAAGCTACGGTTATAGCGAAACCCGGTCGAAAAGTATATAAAATAAAAGTGGTGTTTACAAAGTTATTGTTTTATTTTCAAAAATACTAATTTCGGTGGCCTGTCAATCTTGCATAACTCTGATGAATCAATGAGATGAAATTTTCTTAAAAATTGGAAGTGATTGTGTTCAGAATCCAGACAAACAATGTAGGACCTACCTGCAATCTAATAATTTTAACAGAAAACTATTTAAAAATTGAAACCAATTAGTCAAGAAATCAGGCTACCTTATGATTTTTCACGGATCTTAATAAATCTTAAAAAATGATTAAAAAATACCTACGTACTTTTTTACTAACATTATTGACTTCAAATCTAACTCTTGCTTTATAAGTCGTAATTCGCGAGAATAAAACTCTGCAACGAAAGATATTTCGTTGTTGGTACTTTTTGTGACACATTCCGTAAATTATAAATGGCGCATTCAGTGAATGTCGTAAGAAATATTTTCTGTTCATTTTTCACCTCGAAAAATACAGCATTTTTCGTATTGAAAGTAGGTTCTAGCTATTAAACTGATGTCATGAATGCGATGAACACTAAACTTCTTCATAATTTTATTGCATAACTTCATTTTACGGAAGGACTTTAAGGTCACAAGACCAATCTCCAATTTTTCAAGTATCAAGTAAAATATAATTATAATGTTGCTAAAAGTTCTTTCCATAAATGCTGCTTCTTGTATTCTTTCCAAACTATGAATAATTAGCAGGCACACCATATTGTAGTACAATTATTGTTGATTATTAAGCACTTTACGCACTATAAAACAATTCATAACCACAATTTTTGAATTAATTTAGTTTAAACTTGCAACCATAACAGTTTTATCAAAATAAGTTTTGATATAATTATTTTAAATGATTTATTACATTATTCTTCAGATAGGGGACTAGAAATAGTATTTGAAGAGGATTCCTAAAATTATTCCCATCTAATTTATTTCACAAATTGCCATTTATAAAATAATCTCATTGTGAGGAAATCGAGCTAAAATATGGAGATAAAAAAAACATTATCCCTTTCCTGTGTAAAGTAGGGAGAGGACATAAAACGTAATTCATTATTTTTTATTTAAAACGTAATCCCATTTTCGGTGAAGTCAACATATTTCATCATAAGCTTTTTTAAAAATAATTGTTCCGCTTATCGCATTGTTTAATAATCAACTTATAAAAAACGGCCTTAAAAATTGATTAGAAATAAAAAACATGTAATAATTAATAAAATTGATACAATGAAAAACTCCTACCTTAGTTCGGCATGTGATTTAACTGCTAATTTTAATTCAACTTTATACACAATTTTTTTATAAAGAAAACTAGTCACTGTTTCAATAATTTGGCACTTAAAAATTAACAACAAATTCTTATCTCACATCATCACTTTTAAACAACACAAAATTAAACTTTTTAAAACAGTATTTCATACTTTTTAACTAAGTCTTTTCTCTGTATGTTTTTCTATTTCCACTTGAATTTTTCGCGGAAACTCTAAAGCTCGCGGTTTCAGAGCTTTTTCGTAATAATTATTACGATGATTTCGTGAAATTTCGTTGGAACCGGCGACGCAACTGCTCCTCGGAAAGACGAACGTCGACTGATTTAGTGGCGCGTCGGTTTTTGACGGAAACACCCGAACGCGAGGGGGATGCACGATGGGAAAAAAATTGGGGTGGAATTGGGGAGGGGAGGGGGTGATCATCGCCCGTTTACTTTTGCCCGTATCATCTGCTGTGCGTATCGCATACTCAAGGGGAAATAGCTGTTATTATTGTTTCATCAATGCAGATATAATATATACAGGGTGTTAAGGTACCTACTTGATTTACTTTAACAAGCGATTCCTGAAATAATTTGTAGTAAAAAACAGAAAAAAAAACTTTGGTCTGCGGTGACCTTTTTGATGCCTTTTTAATTTATTTTTTTCTTCAAAATCAAACAAAAAAATTTCTTCCGTATGTTGTCACTGGTCACAAGCCGAAAAACAAACCAATGTTTCAACCGCCGACAAAAATGTCACCGTAGACAAAAAAAAAAATCCATTTTTGACTCCAAATAATGTCAGGAATCACTGGGTAAAGTAAGTCAACTTAACAACCTGTATACACGGTGTATCAGCACGAACCAGAAAGCTTTTATCTAGCGATTTCTGTGTACATTTGGAGTAAAAAATGTAGATGTCATTTTGTTGTCCGTTGATATAATTTTTTTTTCTATTAAAACAATCAAAATATTTTTCCATCGCAAGTCAATTAAGTAGTCCGGTGAAGTCAAGCGAGTCACGTCATATGCGCTCCTTCTCGTTACGCCTGCATGGTAACACACGAAACAGCGGGCTTATCACGTGATACCACCGGGAAGTGCAGGGGTGGGATAAGTGTGATTGAAAAATACATTTTTGGATATATATACCTATATTTATTTTTTATTTTTAATAATATGTTTTACTTGATACATATTGATAATTTTACATCTTACGTTTTTTTAACTACCCTTCGATTGAAAGCATTTTCTTGTGTATGGAAGGGGAGTGTAAATCAATGTTGTTATTAGTTACTACTTAAATAATTCAATGTATATTAGCTTTTATTCATTATATATTAGCTTTGCCATTTTTTGACAGATGTTCGATGACCATAAGTTGAGTGATTTTTTTTCTGAGTTAATTATAAGAAAAGTTTATGTATTTTATGCCTATTTCATCTACACTCTTTAAATACCTAATCCATTGCTAACGAACGTGTTTCAAATTTTACAAGATTGTCAAACAATCTTATCTATATAGTAAACGGTTGTTTATTAACTATGTAAAATTAAAAACAAGTCTATTAGGAAGGCCTTGGAATTTAACGTTCCTCAAATACCTTTGAGCCTAAAACTAAGTGAATGAGACATGGCCATGTTAACTAGAAATAAACCTACTTATAAATAAGTCGTAACATTTAGGAAAAAACACTTTTAAAATATCCACATAAAAATATGATGTAAATTCAAAGAATCTTACCTGAAAAATACCATTAATATTTCTCAGAATACGTTTAGGAAATAGAAATTTTGCCGAAACTTTACGGTAAACTTTTATTAGTGAGGTCCTGTAATGCAAAATATGTATGTCATCATATCTTTTCTGATTGTTTCCATTCGTTTCGTAACCAAAAGGTATATAATAATGAAAATAATAATAATATTAAATAACAGATGAAGATGAAGTTGATGTCGATGACGATGATCATGTTGATGATAATGAGGATGATGATGATGATGATGGTGAAGATGATAATGATGACGATGACGACGACGATGACAACGATGACAATGACGATGAAAATGACGACGAGCTACGGAGTTTTGATAGTAATAATGATGATGATGACGATGACGATGACGATGACGATGACGATGACGATGACGATGACGATGATAACGGTGATGACGATGATGATGATGATGATGATGAAGACCATGATGATGATGATGATGATGAAGACCATGATGATGATGATGAAGACCATGATGATGATGATATGGAGTTTTGATAAATGTTCAGAATTATAATTTTTGATTTTATCTTCTTCTTTGTGTGTCCTATCAGGTCCCCCCCTTGGGGTATATTCCGTGTGTCATATATAGAGTTAAACACCTCAACAGGAATATTGTCAAGTCCGCACGCTTTTCTATCGTTTGAAGTCTTTATCGCATGAAGAATTTCTGATTTTAAAATCGATGGTCTCCATGCAATTGATCGTTAGGAATATTAATGACAGGTCTAATATCTTTGAATGTATCATGAATATACTTTTCCCATGTTTGTAAAATATCTTTTTCATGTAATTTAAATTTATTGGAATCGTCAACTAAACAAGATAGTGTAATTCTTCCAGAAGTTCACGTAATTTCCTTCAATTTTTTGTGAAATTTGAATTCATTGTGACTACGACTGTACGACTCTAGTTCTTCACACTGTGAATTCATCCATTCTTCTTTGGCTTTTTTAATTTCACGTCTAATCGTTTTTAGTAAGTTTTTGTATGGTGTCTCACTATGTTTGTGTTTATGTCTCTAATCCATTAAGTTAAAAATGTGGTCAATCATCCAATTTTTTTTTCTAATTTGCTTATCAGCTTTCAAATTTGTATCACAGGTTTCAAATAAAACTGATTTAAGGTTATCCCATTGTGTTTTAATTTCTATCGATGGATCACAAGGGAGCAGCCTAATATTATCGTTCAAAGTCTGAGATACCCTATTTCTGACCACTTCTTCGTGGAGTTTCGAGATATCCATTTTAATTTTGTTTTTGGGCTTTTGTATTTGTTTTAGGCATAAAACAATATAGGCAGTTAACAAAAAATAGTCAGAACCAATTTCCGCACCAGGGTACGTGGTGACTCTTTATAGAGTTCCTGAATCTAGGGTCTACTAACACATAGTCAATTTGGTTCCTGACAATATCATAGATTGTTCCATCCTGAGGTGATCTCCATTTTGAAGCCTTCTTTTCGGGAGTTTAAACCAGGTATTTAATACAACCATATTTTGATTTTATAATAAGGGAACAATATCGTTAAAATTATTTTGATACAATAGCAATACTGGAAAATATCTACTAGTCACATTATTAAAAAATATTTGCTCTGTATTCAACAACAACAAAAATAGCCAAAACCAATAAAACACTATGATAAAATATTCCAATATCCGAAAAATCTATTTGTTTATCCCGTATTCCCCGGATGGCAATTACACATTGCGGAAAATACCGCGATTTTGAAAATTTTCATTATGCTTTGAAAATAAACTCAACTTTGTTTGTGCGGCGACAACAAACTACGCCAAACTTCAACTCTAAAAAGCTACAATATTTTAACCTCCACTTCAGAGCAATAAAAAAATATTTGTATAACGGAAAAGTCAACGCGTATTACGATGAACGAGTCAAGAAGACGCCAAATGATGATCATTCTAAATGAAAAATATGTTGAAAAAAGTACGCAGGTTTCCTTGAATCTTATATTTTAAAAGAAAGTCGAACATTCCCAGGTTATGAATAACCAGACAATATTTCAATTCGTCCAACTCCAAAACTAAAAGCGATGAAAATTGTTTGTGTAACGATTGAGCAGTGGTTTAAATTCATGATGCCAGAGTATGAAACCAAGACATATATCACTCGGCTAATATCAAAAGGACGAGATGGCCAAAAACATATCAAGCTGACATCTTCCAGCCCTACCTCCTTCTCACCCCGGCCCAATTCAGCCTAACAAAATTCCCCGAATCGGATATGCCACAATCCCACTGGCTCCAGGTATTTGAGCTAGTCCTAGGTCGATCATGAATTACCCAATCATTGTAACTCATTTACGCGGTTCTGGTGAGGGAGCTGTTTACATTTTTTTTTAATATTCGACAGTCAGGACCTGGGTCGCGTGATCAAGAGGGCGATCATAGGGGTATGAATTTTGTAGACCGAGCATCTCGAATGTCGTTATCGAGACATTAGAGATGAAACCTAAATACCTGACCTGAAATCTAAAATAGGTTAGCATTTACCTATTATCTATCTGCGGCAAAAAAAAGTACCCAATTAAAATCTGGTTGACGGGTACTCGGGTCTCGGGTGTGATGGGTAATTTCGACTTTAATTTTCGACGTCGGCACGCGCGTCGATCTCTGCGGCATATTTTTTTTTATGTGCAAAAATACCCGATTAAGGAGCGGGTACTCTCGACCCGATCACTTCGCTGTCGTGTAAAAAGATCGATCAACTTAGCTTCAATTTGAGGCTTTTTGTATTAAACCTATTTTTTCCATTCAAACAGTTTGCATTCAAAACTGCAGTGTTTTTTTTTGATAATCGCCATATCTTTAATTTTTTTTTTACATTAGCTCCATGCATCCTGAGGAAAATTATTTTCCTCAGGGCCTGTGTCATCTTTTGGGATGCTGTGTGAGGGTCTTTTAGGAAAGGAAGGAGAGGAAGTTCTGGGAAGGAAAAGGGTATTAAGGGTGGGTAGGATCTAGGGGTCGGTCAGTGGGTTCAGGAGTGACGGACCTATGAATCCAACCTTTTCACTGCGATGCAAGGCGATTTTCCAAGAGAGTACAGTTAGAGATGTCAAAGGGACTCCCTCAACCGTTTTCTCCCGATTCGGCCTGCCACACAGCTGGTGGGCAGATGAATCCGCCGCCAAGACCCGGACAAACCTCATCTCATGAACCCGGGAACCCCTTCTAAGTTACCAAACGTAGCGAACAACTTGGGAAACCTATTTATCACTTAAGAATTCAATAAGGAATGCTCTTTGACCCGCAAAAATAAACAATTATAGCAAAACCACTAGTTTTACTGAAAGATTCCCAGGGGAACCAAAATCATATCCCGTTTTCCTCAGTTCTTTTACTATCTCACACACAAAACGAGATACAAATCTATAAAATGCAAATAATGTTTGGCGCATCGTTTGAATTTGTTAAATTGAGTAATATTTATTTTTTCATGCAATATTCTTGTTTACGGTGGTTAGTTAGCAATTATGCAAAAATGTGTCGGAAAATGGCAATAAAGATACGTTGTGAACTATATTGAGCTAATTTTTAATTGCCATTAACTGATGTTACTATTTTAACCAATTGTGCAACTTAGATTTGTCAATACAAATATCAATTGATTTTATTAGTGTAGCGTAACGAAAATGGTTCTAATTATTATGAATGGTTCTTTTTAAGCTTCCGATGATTGAATGCGATGGCCGTTAAAATAGTAAGCAGTTCTCAAAGGAATTCTGATATCAACCTTGAAATTCGGCTTGACGTAGAGCTGGCGAAGGAAGGACTAAGGAGACTTCTTGTACTATTTGGTTGTGTAGACCGGATGGATAGGGAAAATAGAGTGAATGTCCATGACTTTTAATGAAGGATCGAACGCAATGGTCCAGTGTATAATAATTATCAATAAATAATATTATTATGAGATGTGGTATGTATATATTCAGAATACCTAGTTTTAACCGAATTCTACAAGCAGGGTTCATGTAAAGAAATTGGCTCTCAAAAGAAATCTAAATCGTTATACCTCTTGCTGATATTTGGCTCTCAAAATAAATCGACATCGTTGTACTGCTGACATTTGACTCTCAAAAGAAATCTATATAATTTTACTGCTGATATTTGACTCTCAGTTTACAGACTGGAATTTACCGGCAACTATAACATTATAACACAGTCGCAACAAAAAAATCAAAAGTAATGAAGCATGTCGTCGATAATGTTGTTGTGGAACCAAACAAAACTATTATAAAATAATCCTTAGACTACCTCTAATTACAGACTCGAACTTTATCTTTAATATTATGAAAGTGTTTGACGACGCAAAAACAATCCTCAATCATCAATTTTACCATTACTAATTTCGTTACATTCGTTTTCTCCGCCTTTTTTGTCACGAGCTTTGCTCTTAAAAAAGGTGTAAACGTAATGAATAATTTATTCTTGAAATAAAAACTTTATAATGTATATAACCATGTCTTTTATCTTTTATCTTTTATCTTTTATCTTTTATCTTTTATCTTTTATCTTTTATCTTTTATCTTTTATCTTTTATCTTTTATCTTTTATCTTTTATCTTTTATCTTTTATCTTTTATCTTTTATCTTTTATCTTTTATCTTTTATCTTTTATCTTTTATCTTTTATCTTTTATCTTTTATCTTTTATCTTTTATCTTTTATCTTTTATCTTTTATCTTTTATCTTTTATCTTTTATCTTTTATCTTTTATCTTTTATCTTTTATCTTTTATCTTTTATCTTTTATCTTTTATCTTTTATCTTTTATCTTTTATCTTTTATCTTTTATCTTTTATTTGTTTTTGTTTTTGTTTTTAAGCGCTCTAGGGAAAAATATCTGAATTTGATTTTAAGATATCATTATTTGTCTTCTTTTTCTTATGAGTACAAAATTATATACTGTTAGGAATACATAATTAACACCTTTTCCTGCTATAAATAACATGTTATGTTAGTAAACAATGTAATATGAATTTAAATTTGTCAATTTGACTGGCCTAAAACAGGATCCATTCCTAGTTGGCTAGTCAAAGTTTCCACATATGTTTTATTGTTCAATTTTATGTGAAATAAAGTTATTATTATTATTATTATTATTATGTAAAATTTGAAAAACAAATATATTTGAAAAAAAAAATCTGTGCACAAATATACATAAATACTATGAAAAAATATTAAATACACGCTATACTCGAAACAATAACAGAGACTACAAATTCCCATAACGCATACTACTTTTGGTAAACGAAGCTTCAGATACCTTGCCACAAGACTTTATAACATTCTTCCATATAGAGTAAAAAAAATGTAATTCACAAAAAAATTTCAAAAATAACATAAAAATTTGGATAAAAAACAATTATAAGGCATCACCCAAATTCGAAATTAAACCAATTTACTGATTGTTATTATTTAAAATTTATTGTTAATGCAACCAATCTATTGTATGATTATATTTTAATATAAGTGTAGGTATGTTAATAAGAAATATAAATTGACTTAAAAATTACTGCCTCAACACAGGCTAGCCTAGTGAGGCGGATTACGAAAAACCTAAATTTATAGCTATTTTCGTTTCTTCAAGTAGGTACTTACTGTTTATATGTATATTATTTTCTGTTGTTAATCTTTTGTACTTACATAACCCATTGTAAATATTAACACTGAAAATGTTCTTTTTTATGTCATAAATCTTGCAAATTTTGTTTAATAAATATATATTATTATTAAACCTGAAGTATTGCAGTAAGGCACATAACTGGCAGACAAAGGCAGAAATAAGACTAAATGCAGTGGAATTGTGTGAGTGTAGTAACACCGTGTATGCCCTCGTATGAAAGGCAAGCAACGGTGTGAACACGATTAAGAAAAGGTCGCTTATTTTAGAAATGCATTGCACAACAATGGAGAAAGGAGTGAATTTAAATATTAAAAAAAAAGACGTGGAAGCCTCGAGAAGACATACCACGTTAGACGAATCAAATGATTGACTAGAGGCAAGGCAAATGTACCAGAGTAGTACCGATATTATATGAAACAATATTTGAACATGAAAAATATAAAAATCGTGTTTCAATACTAATTGCATTGCATTTCATTCTATTTCTAACAAATGGCTTGTTTGGTTAGTTACAAATTGTTTTACAAACTTCATGTTCAGATTTCCCTTCGCGTTCGAATGTTGCCTATTTTGAAGGTGTACTAAACAAAAACAAAGGAGTTGATTTTGACAGGTGAATTGTGGAGAGAAAACATAGTTTAGGGGTAAAACGTTGGGATTTAGAGAAATGTTTGGGATTGGTTTGTGGCAAGTGTAATGTATTGTGTTCTGAAAATTATAGAATTACAAACGTAACTCAAGTATACACACAGAAGCAGTTAGAAAAACTGGGATTATTACTATTTTAATAAATCCCGCAAAAGTACATCAGACGTATGACATATCTGACATGGTTTTCATTTTCATGCATTTCCTACATATAATCCGTGTTGTGGCGGCGGACGTCCAAATGCAGAGAGATTTTGCTTATTAGAAGTAATTTTATACAGTGTATTTAAGGGTGTATGTAAGGGTGTATTCAGAACAGAACTGTCAAATTTTATATTCACGTATATATTTTTTTGAATGCACAATAATTGTAAATGTTGCAGACGTACAAGCTGGTACATTGGTTAAGCACCATAATACATAATTTATTTTAGTTAAAGTTAGTTTATAATTACGTATGAGTTTTACCTCAGAGATTGTGTTCATACCTATGATTTTGTAATGTGCACTAATATGGAAGATACTTACTCGAATGCACGGCAAATGGCAGTTAGTCTATTTTGTACGTAAAATAATTCAAAACAAAAATTGTTCTCCGCCTCTGTATCGGTGTTCATAATTATTTGTTCATGTTATTCAGAGAAAGTGGTGTTCTGAGGGGAAAGATTGGATTTAAAAAATTCTTCTAACACAACAAAATTAATAGATAAATGCGCCACTTGATAGATAAATAATTTGGTTAGCTCATATTATATGGATATACGAGGATATAAATTGCCCACACTGCTGCAGGAAGGCATTTCCTTCAGGTGAGCGCACGTTTCATCATATGTTTAAGCAGTTCTTGACCATAATATATTATGTGACAACGCCGCCAACATAATTAATTATTTATTGTATTTCTAAGGGTATACAGCCCGCCTTTGTAGGGGCTATTTATGAACTCCATCATACATTTATAATTGACTAATACTGATATTTTTTGTATTACCTACAAGCATGTTCTATAAATGTTCTGTTCGTGTCTCAAATAAATACGTACAATTCTAAAGTAAAGCCTGAAATAAGCAATTAGGTGCTCACTTCATAACTTACGTAATGGCTTTTACCAAAAACCCCATTAGGTTTCATACAAAATTCAAGCTCTACTTTACATTAAAGCTCATTCGTAATATTATGAAATTTTTAGGAGGACATTTTGTCATTCGTTAAAATGCTAATGGCAGATTTGACCAGTGCCGGATTTGTTATAGGGATATATGGATCGTGTAACCAAAATCATTCATTTGCACCGATTGACCGGTTTATTATATATATATGATATATAGGATGTAATAGCACGTACCGAAGGATTTTAACATGCGATTTCTGAGTATATCTGAAGCACAACAAGCAGATGTCGTTTTGCTGAGATATTTTTTATATTAAAAATAAAAAATATATTTATCATTCGCATCTCGCCACAGATTCCAGTCTTACACGACTCAAACGGGCTGTTTTGTGTGTTATCGTGCTGCTGACACGAGACAGAGTGGGTGACTTGGCTATTTCCGATTACTCAGTTGCTACGTGTGATGGAAAAATATTTTTATTTGTCACGGTATCAATAATTCGAATAAAAAAAATATAAAAATATTTGCTAAAAATTTCTGTTTACAACTTAAAAAAGCATATTTGTAAGATGATAATATTATGTATTTTTTAGACCTTATTTTTTAACTTGCCTCTGCTTAATTTTCTCTGGGTCTTCTACTGCCCCCAGTGAAAGTCTCAAACGCCCACAAAGTGGCATTATCACCAAGGTTGAGAACCTATGGCCTAGGATATTTTCGAGGTCTAGGGGTAATGCTCTCGTCTAGCAATCTGAAGGTCACAGGTTTCAAAGCGCAAGTAATTTTCATTTGATTAATATGTATAATTTCACAATTTATTAATTAAAAATAATACAAATTATAATTGCGGCACGTTCCAGAGCAGAATATATTCTCAGTATCACCCTAATGTAAGACCACCATTCAGATTTAAAAGTTACTTGAAATGGCTTTAGGCTTATTTGGCAAGATCTGAAAGCTAGGAACTTCTCCACTTTCCTTTTACCCATCTCCTTCCCCTCCTAGCTAACTTCAGCCTCACAAAATACTCAAATTGGGGATGTCATAGACTCACTGGCTCCAGGCGGTTGGATGCAGTTTAGACTCTCTTTCTGTATTTACATAAAAAAAGGATGTTCATGTTCATTTCCAAATCCGTTTTTTATACTTAGGTAATATCTAGGTAAGTTTTATGTGGTTATAGCTAAAAAATAAAATTGTTTAAAGCATTTCACTTGCGGATCTCACATGTAGGCAAAACTGCATTATAAAAAATGAAATATATGTGCATCTGAGTGCATTCGCGCGGACCGGTTTTTCCCTCAGATAATAACAACAAATACTGCGATTGGAAAATGCAAACCTGCATACTTTTCATTACTCCCGCGGCCAGTCTACGCAAATAAGTTCAATAAATTTGATACAAAACTGCAAAATACATGCTACACTAACATAACGAATCCTGGGGCTCTGCTGGTTCCGACAGGCTTGGCAGCAAAGGGATTTAAAGTGGATATTTGCAATGTCGAAATGGTTCTGGAGTGATGGAATAACCCTGCGGCATTCAGTGGCCCAGTGCTTAATGAAGCACATTCGGTTTTATCAATTATAATAATAATGTTTTATTCCAGGATGCAGGGAGGATTATGCAATCCCACACATCCCTTATATATTTACACAACAGATTTTAGTAAGTAGAAAAATCAAGTACTACATAGAAAAGGCAAAAAAATATGGTAATAAAAATAAAATAAATAATCAATTATTATGTAGGGCGTGGTCTGGTGTGAGCTCGGGCCCAGCGCTCGCTCAGGAGTGGCGCTTGATGTCGGAAGATTGTTGTCACCACTCAGTTGTCGGAGATCATTAGCCGCATCCTCCAGTGACCCGATGTGTCATCAGATCGGCGAATCCATTCAGTCCTAGCATAGTAAACATTATCGATGCGCTTCTGTACCTTTTGTATCCGAACATATTTCTGCATATATATATTCTTATAGGTTAGGAAGGTTCCGGAAGTATCGGCGTCTAATTAATTAGTATAATTTCAGACGTAGTCAGGTTAATCCAAAATGAATAATTATTTATGAATTCTAAAGCGCGCGTCGGTTCAGCTTTAGTTTAATGAAGCCGGCCAATAATTTATCCTGATATGAAACCATTGGTTTTGAAACATGTCAATCATTCTGATTACACAATTACACATCAACAATCTGGGAGGCGGTTGTGAGTACCGTCGCCCCTTGAACCGTTTATTGGATAACCAACAACCCTGCCGGTTCCATGACAGTTGATCCGCCAACAGTTGGCCCCCCGATAGACTTATATGTAATGTGCAGTCGGTTTAGGGAAAATACGGTATCCCTACTTACACAAAATATAACTGACTCCGACTGTACCGCCGAATAACAAAAGTATAAAACATATTTTTTATTCAAATGCTTAACGATAAAACTACTGGTCTGAATTTTATATATACCAGCGTATAAGACAAATTGACACTGTATATATTCGTTTGATATTCATACCAACTTATTATTAAAGGTATTTTTGAGGTCAATTAATGGTAAATAATGCGCATAACATTATAATTTTATAGTAAATATCATTTCGGGGGAAAAATTATCAGCGGATCAATTGTCGGGTGACCTACCTGTCATACGCTACGTTTGATGATTTAGCAGGGGTGCCCGGGTTCATGGGATTAGGTTTGTCTAATTATTTTGTCCACCTAACGCATTGCGGGCCCGATCGGGAGAAGCTTGTTGAGGGAGACCTTACTTAGACCTCTCCAATCGGACTCTCTAAAACCTATCGCCTTGCACCCAGTGGGTTGGATGGATTCATACGTCCGACACTCCTAGACACATTGAGTCCCAGATTCCTACCCAGAATTTACAATCCTTAATTTCCCTAAAAAGGCCTTGCACATACCATCCCTAAAGATGACACAGGCCCCGAGGAATATTTTTTCTACCATTTCAACTAGATAATTGGAAATATAGTTAATGTAGAGTTAAAAATTGCAATACTTTTATCTTCAGGCACGAAAAAACTGGAAAAGAAGCTTTCCTCAAACATGTATAAGTAAGAAGTTAAAAAAATTTATAAAATTCAAAATTAAAAGAACAGAGTCCCTTTATATTGCAACAAAACGGTTGCCTCTCTTTGTATCTCGTTCATATAATTTAAAATTATAAAAAAAATATGGTAATTATTCCTATCTAGAGAGTAACTGCAAAAAATCTAATAATTTGGATTCATTTTTGCACAATTTAAATGTTGATTTCTCGAATTTGATATTTATTTACACACGCCCAAGCTATTTATATTATTAAATAACACTACTTTTATGGAAGATTAAAAAAAATAACAAATAATTGTAATTATGTTTAATTATACTGCTATAATAGTGAGTTATCATTCAAATAGAATTTATGAATAAAAAATACATTACATGAATCGCCTGTAAAATATCACATGTCGTAACTGGAATTTTGCGGCGAATGAAAAAAAAACATGGCGGCCGCGCAAGCGCAAGTAATGATATTTTTTTACATTAGCTCCACAGAGAACAGAGGAGGCCCTGAGTAAAATAATTTCCGTCAGGATCTATGTCATCTTAGAGGATGCGGTGTGGAGGGTCTTTTTAAGAAAAGGAGGGATAAGAATTCTGGGAAGGAAAAAAGCACGAGGGGTGTGTAGGAATCTGGGGATCAGTATGTCCAGAAGTGACGGATGTATAAATCCATCCCTCCCACTGGGGTGTAAGGCAATGGGCCGAGAGAGTCTGACTGGAGAGGTCAAAAGGCTCCCTCAACCAGTATCTCCCGATCCAGCCTGCTACAAAGTAGGAGGGCAAATGCCTCCGCCATTAGACAAACCTTGTCCCATGAACCCGAGCACCCCTGCTAAGTCACCAAATGTAACAAACTACTTGAGGTAACCTATTGCAGAGTTGTTGTTATCCAATAAATGGTTTCCGGGGCGGCGGTATCAAAACCCGACTCCCAAATTGTGAACGTTTAGTAACCTTAACACAATTATTAGTAACGTTTCAAAAATAAAATGTACCGGCTTTATACACTTTATACAGCCAGAAACAAAAACACTGTTTAACGGTCGTGAAGCGTTTTTTTAAGTAAGGCTGTTGTTGGGTTTTCTGGAGCTTAGTCTCAAACCAATTATAAATTAATTATTCTTTAATACAAGTTAATTAATTTGGTTCACATATGGCGCTAGTATCGCTAATGTATAATTATTAGAAATTAAAATTACGAGAAAATTTTTTACTAAAAATTCTGCCTCGATACAGGTTCGCCTAGTGAGGCAGACTATGCACAACTTAAAATATATATTATGTTACTTCTATATAACAGTTCTTACCCCCATATCTTTTTTCGTATTTTGATACTGCTTTATTGGCATCAATTATTATTCTAAAATTATTCTTATAACAATGTTATTAACTTATAGATATTAACTTACTAATGCATCATTTATTACCTTATGTTTTTAACTTTGTAAGTAACATGTTTTTGTCATTAAAATTATGTTATTAATACTACTGTGTAAAAGAAAAGGAAGAAAATAAAAAGGGAAAATGTACTATGATATTATAGGGGAGAGTAGGGTTTATCGTACCACTTTGCTCTTAACTGTCAATACATTATGATGGAATTGTATTAGAGAAGTGAAATTAGGTTCAAATGAAAGCCTGTTTTATTGGGTACCATGTATATTTAAATCATATTTTTCATGCATCTGTAAATTTTTCAAATTAAAGGTTTTATAAAAAATGATTTTCGATACGATTTGGCCAACCGGTATGGTAAATCGTACCACCGGTACATAAATCGTACCTAAAATATTATGTCAATTTACATTAAAGAAAATATGATCGTCGCAAATGTCTGGGTTATTGGTGCAAGCTTCATTCACCCATTTATGGCATTGAACACACTGGATCTAGTCTCCTTTGGGTCCGGCCTTGTCAAAATAATTTCCAAAACATAGATGGCACACGTTTTCTCCATCATCATCATCAATATCCGTGTCCGAATCATCCAAAACGACAATAGTATTAGAATCTTCACTATCGCTACTACTGCAATTTCTAGGCTTCTTTCGTCGACTACACTTCTTACCCTTATTGGTTTTTTTCAGTTTTTTTAATAATCCTTTTTGTCCTTTTCTCAATTTTTAATTTGGGAATTTTGACAGTTGAGCGTCTACCAGCAGCAACTTCTAAATCATTGCTGGCGTTTTATAAAACTGTAAAACCACGATTTACCTGCCATTTTTTTGGTTTTGCTGAAAGTATGTGGAATACAATTCTTCTCAGCAACTTGGTAAGCTAATCGACGCTAATATCACTTATGGTTAAACCAAACAAATGAGCCCCAAGTTTTAACAAATTAACAAATGCTCTACAAGTATACTTTCGAGCTGATTTTGAAAAATCGTTGGTCTTCCCCTTTGTAAAACCAAGTTATTTGCAAATACATTGTAGGTTTAGAAACTTTTAACACTCGTGAAGCCTCGTTTGGTTCCATTACGTTGTTCTTGATGGCCAAAATCGCTGCTTTCAAATCTGCGTTAGACCACTGATAATACTTCATTTAAAATTAAAAAAAAAAAACTAGAAAACAACGTATTATAAATAGTACCGGTACGATTTATCAAACCACTGGCGGTACGATTAAGCGAACTCTGAGTTTCTATGAAATAATGACTGCAGAACATGTAACAATACACTTGACAAATGTGATTTTGTAATAGCAAATTATAGAATATAAACATGTTAGCTGAAGATAATTTGAGAAAAAACAAGCATATCTTTGAACACGATATCACCTTCGGTAGGATCCAAAAAAATTAGATCAAGATTGTGAAAAAGCAAAAAAACTGTTCTGCAGACAGACGCATGATCCAACACTAATTAAAAATGACGGGAAAACTATGACACTTCAAAGGGTTCACGGAGTGTTGTCAGGCTTAAAAAAAAGTGACCAGTAGCGGAAATAATCAGGTGGTACGATTTATCAACCGGTACGATATACCCTACTCTCCCCTATTATGTATTCATATATTTTTTGGATGAAATAAATAAATAAAAAAATAAAAATTTAAATGTACTCTATTTCCCTTTCCAATGGACAAAAAAATTATAAAATCTTGTTACTTAAAATTACCACTTCTCATTCATTCCTTGCATTGAAAACTTATAGTAGTTAAATATACTTTTGTCCGTTGGGTGGAGAATCTCATTATGTGTCGATAACATGTAAATTTAAAAATATCAATAAATCGATGGATTCAATTTCTTGAAAGGGTGCTATATTTAAAACGATCATCTACTACTTTCTCAAGTCCTAACTTTTTACAGCTGCAATTAGTGTAAAAAGACGAATAATAACACTGTGTGAATAATAAATGTCAAAAACTCAAAAAGTTATCGTGGTATCCCGAAATTTCTGTGGCATTCAGTCCTCTCTTTCCCATACCAGCAGGAAAAAGACGTGAAAGTTTAAAAGGCATAAAATAATGAAATATTTTTGTAAATTATTTAATTAACGTATTATTTATCATCCTTGTTGTTTACAAACCCTTCTCCCTTTTATCTGACAGTTCCGAAGATTAACGATACCCTTTTTTATAAAATTTACTGGAGGTAATAATTTAAGTACTTATCAACGGTGTTAATATGGCTGAAAAATTACGAAAAATAACAAGATATACAATATTGAATGTGTGTGCCAAATTAAAATCGGACGTATTTTATTGCCGTAAATTTTTTTTACTATTCTCGATAATTGTGCAGAGCTTTTGTTACAGCTTGCCGGTAAACAAAGACTTTTCGTACAGGAAGAAATGCAAACATTCAGAATAAAAATTATAAAGTCACGGTCTGCGGACATTTTTTTTTGTTGAAGATAGAAAAAATTTCCTGGGAAATGAAAACAAAAAATGTTACATAAGCTGACAATATTAAAAAAAATCTTCTCCGACCACCACTAAGCGAGAATGCTGATTTATAATTATTTTTTTAATTTTATGAATAAAATCTCTAATTATAATATTTAATTAAATGAAGACAATATTAGCAAAACTCAATCGAAAATCTGGAGACAGAAAAATCAGAAAAAGATATTATAAGATATTTAAAAATGAATCGCATAAATGTATGTACGCGCATAACTTCCGAACGACTGCATAAAATTGATTCATTCTTTTTTTTTTGGTTCGTTATTGTCAGAAAACGGTTTATATAAAACTGCTGGTGAGCTCTGGCATTATGAAATTTGTATAAAAAAATCAATAGGTGGCACGCGCTGTTTGAAAACTGAATGTACCGGGACTGAATATATGGAATGCGGGAGGGGGGGAGTGGAACTCGGGTAGAAGGTACGCGGGAGGGGGAGAAGGGAATCAGGGAGGAGGAAGAGGAAGAATGGAGTGGGGAGAGGGAAGGTGAAGGAGGCGGAGTTGAAACGCGAGAGGGGAAGGGGACGGGGTGAGGAAGGGGAGGTGGAAGGGGAACTGGACAAATGGGAAAGAACACGTAGGGAGAAACAATTTCTTAAATGGCATAGCAACGTACGCCGAGAACCAGCTAGTAAAAAATATAAAGTAAAAAATTTACATTGAAAATTAACACTCTTCAAAATAAAAGTCAATACTAATTTTAAAGGAATCCATGTGACCATTAATCCAGCGGCGTGAAATTCGGCTGATGAATAGAAAATATATTGCAAAGTAGATTACTTTCCTGTTTGAGCGTTACAATATTGTTATAACATTAAACATTGAAGTTCATGAAACATTAGACTGAGGTATATAATAAATGGAATTCGCAGTAATATGGCTTATTTCTAAAAGATCTGACAAGATGAAAGGGAAACAAAAGAAAACAAATAAATGTAACGCCTTATATTGTGAATAATTGCCAAGGACTTTGTTATTTTTCTTTCTTTTCTTGGCTTTACTTTATTTTATACCAATGGGAATAAGGTGTAATATAACCATTGACACAACACACTCTAGGAAAGTCTCTGCGTATCGTCAATACGGCGTTACATCCTATGGTGGGATTTAGCCTGGCCCTCAATTATTCTCGGCCGCGGTCCCTCGCTACTTGCCTCCAGTCCTCTTTATTATGCTCTTCTGTCTCTAGAAATATTACTGCTAGTCATCTGAACATGAACAAACCCAAATACCAACGACTTATGCAAGATAAGTTTGTGATGATAATACTTTTTTCAAGAATCTAAGCAATTTATTATTATTAACATAACGTATTTCGAAAAATAATAAAAAAGAAAATAGACAAATCATAAGAAAAGTAACAAAATAGTAATATTTACATAAAATAAAAATTAAAACGCGTGAAAAAACATGAAAAATGAATAAGAATATGGAACACAAAAATTCTGGGAGGCAAAAGGTAGAAGTGGTGGGTAGACATCTATGTAAGGGTTAACGTGATGAGAAGTGACGAACTTATGAATCCATCCCTCCCACTAAAGGTTTCCCTCAAATAGTCCGTCCCGATCTGGCCCGCCGCACAGTAGGTGAGCAAACGCATCCGCCACCATGATCTAGACAAATCTCACCCCATGGTAAGTCACCAAACGTAGCGTACCACTCTGGCAGGGGTACGTAGGGTTCCCTCTATGGCAGGGGTGTTGGTTATCCAATAAATGGTTTTGGGCGGAAGTAACCATACCCGCCTCCCAATATGAGAATACATGTATCAACAGGTCTCAATAATTTGGTGACCGGATAACGCATAATGAAATTAACCCGAAACTCCTTTGAAAAGTCATTAGAAGTGATGAAAAAAAAATAGTTAAATAGGTTACGTTAGGTTAGGTAATTGGATATTTTAAATTTTTTTTTTGTGCTTATAATGACTTTTCAAAGAGGTGTTGAGTTGACTTGATTCTGAGTTGGCTTGGAACTCAAGGTCTTTTTCATACTTGGAACCAATATAACAACGCCCTGCTGAAAAAGTTCGTTCACTTAAAATGTTTCGTGGATCTAATTTATCTTAGTGTTATCCACACCAATGGTTTTATGTTGTATGGGAAGGACTTAAGTGCGTTAAACTTGGTGACAGGAGGATACGCCAAAAGGCCATCACCTTAATTGTGGAAATTGTGGAAACGCAAGGAATTCCCCAACTGCGGGAGGGTATTCCGTGCTACCCGCTTTATTGGTTTTGTTTTGTCTTTATGGAAATTTATGGTAGGGGGTGTCAATAAATAAACCAATGTAACACGTGTTTTGGAGATTTTGTTCGGAGAACAGTGATTTCTGATATTTACGAGAGTTTTTTTCTGTTGCTTGTATGTTGGCTAAATTAGTTTTTAGACTTTCAGTTTTTAACATATAAAATAAGGAAATAAAAGCATTCTTTGAAGATTTACTGATTTTGGGAAGGATTTGAACATACTTCTTTCGCCTACGTTCACACCAATAAGTACATCTGCTACAGATAAATGTAATGCATCACAACACACCACTTAACATCCATATTTATATTTATTTATTATATTATATTATTTATTATATTATTAATCAGATTTCTTTTCCTAATTTGCAATATATTTACATATTCCCTAATTATATAAATATCATCCATATACTCCTATAAGATCATAAGCTCACCCTTTATTGTGTTTTTCTATTTTTTATCATGCATATTTAAATATTTAGCTTCTCCTAACTATTTTTTTCTTAGTTTTTATTTATGTTTTAATTTAGCTTCTCTTAACTATTTTTTTCTTAGTTTTTCTTGTCAGCGAAAAAAAAAATTTATCAGCGAAAACATGTTTTTAGGCTTACTGTTTTATTTTAGCACTCTTTATTTTTATGTATCTTTGTAAAGCTGTTTGTTTTCCAATAAAGATATTATTATTATTATTATGTTATTCATTAAATAAATAATGTATCTTTATTTTAAAATTTATGAGTAAACCCTCAACTTGTAATATTGATGACAATATTAGCGAAACTCAATCGAAAATCTGGAGACAGGAAACTCTGAAAAAGATATTGGCACCTCTGGGACTCGAACCCAGAAGATAATGAAGATAATGATGGTAGTTCTTAGTCGAAGTATGATACAGTTAAAAGTGACCGAATTGAATACAGAAACCTTAGCTCAGTTGGTTGAGCTGTTGCCATGAAAGCAGAAAGTTCCAGAGGTGCCAATATTCTGTCTTCAGATTTTCGATTGAGTTTCGCTAATATTGCCTTCACTTAATTAGAAAATTATGTTGATTCGAAGTTAATATAACTTTAAAACTTTAAATGGTCAAATGCTTGACAAAAATAATAATACTATTTTAAAATTCAGGATGTTTCTTTTTGTGCGAATACCGCACAAGTGTCTCAAATTCTCCCAACCATCTGGAGCTAGTGTGATTATGACATCTCCAATTAGGGTTTGTGTAGCTGAAGGCAGTGGGAGAGGCAAAGGGACAGCATAAGGTGGGGAAGTACCTGGCTATTGAGACCTACTCGCTAAACACGACTAAATCTATTTTAAGCAACGTTTCAATTCTGAATGGTGGTCTTACACCAGGGCGGCACTGAGAATATCTTCCACTATGGAAGTTTGGTGCAATCGCACACGTCTTAAGGCGGAATGTAATGATAAATTATTTCGAAATAACGAAAATTTTATTTCGTAATACGATAAGTATAATGTTTTTATTGGGAAAAAAAAATATTTCGTATTTTTAAAATTTACAGGGGGTTAGCATTTATCAAAAATAAATCAGAAATCAGACCCTTTTCTGACCGCTCTTCCATATGTTTTACAAAATATTTTCAAATGATGAAGACCCTTAAAAATACTCTGGAGGTTTTTCTTTAAACCGACATACGTAAATTTAAAAAAAAATCAAGAATAGGGTTTTGGTTTAATTTTTTCATAAACCCTAAATTCAATGTTTTTTAAAATTCAAATTACAAAACGTAGGTTAAGTTTATTAGAAAAAACGAAATGACAACAACATATTAAAATCTTTCTCCATTTTTTAAAGATAATTTTATAATTTTAAACTACAATTTAACAATGACATAGGGGATTTTAAATTACTAGCAAATGCCCACTGTCGTGTGGCGCCGTTTTATCTTTCGGCTTACGGGACAATTTTAAACTAAAAGCTTTGTTCAAATTATTTCAAAAGATGGCAGTAATCAAACGCGGTGAGAATCTAAGATATTATTATGGGAGGTAAAAAAATCATAAAATTCGTGTGACGTAATTTAGGATAGCCCCTTATGAGGTATTCACAAAAAAAAAATAAAAACTACTTTATTTATTTTTGTTATGTAGACCTATCACTAGGTATTTATGGGGTCTACATACATTACAATCTGAATTCTGAAATGTGGTATTTCAACAGGGTCATTTAGGTACCTTACCGTACACAATTCTTGCCATTGCCACGTGGTGTGTTTGTGTTGTAAAAAAATGTTATTTTATGAATTTCTAGTACCTACGTCAAATGCGTTGAGTACCAATACCATATTTACGGCATATTCCAGAGTGGAAGATACCAGTATCGCCCTGGTGTAAGACCACCGAACACAATTGAAACTTTACTTGATTTGGCTTTAGCCGTGTTCGGTGACCAGATCTGAATGGTCAGGTACTTCCCTACCTTCCTTTTCCCCATCTCCTTCCCCTCCCCACCTCACTGGCTTCAGACGGGATCAGTTGGTACTCTTGTGCAGTATTCACATAAATGTTTTTTTTAAGTCTACAAAACGGTCAAGGTATAATTTGGGAGGCGGCTATGGGAGGCGGGTAGGAAATGAAGGAGAGGAAGTTCTGGGAAAGAAAAAGGTATGTGGGGTTGGTAGGAATCTGGGGGCAGTATTTCCAGGAGTGAGGACGTTTGAATCCATCCCTCCCGCTGCGGTTCAAGGCGATGTTCCAAGAGATTCCGGCTGGGGAGGATAAAAGGCCTCCCTCAACCATTCTCTCCTGATCTGGCCTGCCATGCAGCTGGTGGGCAGACGCATCCGTCGCCAAGACCCGGACTAACTACACCCAGACAAACCATGAACCCGGGCACCTCTGCTTATCCAATAAATGGTTCCCGGGGCAGCAGAACTAGCAGACCCGGCCACACGTTGTTGTGACTAACGAAACACAACACCATTACCCAACCTTTACAAAATCCACACCACCCGCTTGCCAGAAACGGAAAGCGATACAATACACTGTTGCCAATTAATAAAATCATCGCCTTCCCTTCTGTCCATGAGTTTAGTCTTATATTATAAATAATGTCGGACTCTCCGACTTTCGAGTTAGCTTAGTGGTAAAGCGTTTGATTTCGGACACTGGGAGGTAAGGTTCGAGCCTTGGTCAAACCAAGTTTTTTTTTTTTTTTTTTTTCAATTTAAAAACTAAAATAGATGGCTACGTTCCATTGACGGTATACTTGGTCGAAGCTACGTTCCGATTATTTTTTAAATACATTCCTTTGAGAAATAGTTCAATTTTACTTGAAATTGCTTCAGCCGTGTTTGACCAGATCTGAATAGCCCGGTACTCTATACAGGAAAGGAAGGAGAGGAGGTTCTGGGAAGGAAAAAGGTACGTGGGGTGGGTAGGAATCTGGGGGTAGTGTGTCCAGGAGCGATGGACGTATCCTACTACGGTGCATGGCGATGTTCCGAGAGATTCCGACTCGAGAGGATAAAAGATCTCCCTCAACAACACCACTACAACACGGGCATGTGCCTAGTGTGATGGCCAAAAAATTACCCATTTACTGTAATATATAAACTTTACTGAATAAAGAACATTAAAAAAATAAAAAAAATCATTCTCTCCCGATCCGGCCTGCCGTGCAATAGGTGAGCAGACACATCCGTCGCCAACACCCGACAAACCGCACCCCATGAACCCGGGCACCCCTGCTGAGTCACCAAACGTAGCGTAACACTTGGGGTGACTTATGGCAGAGGTTTTGGTTATCCAATAAATGGTTCCCGGGGCGCGGCAGCCACACCCGCCTCCCAAATTTATTGGATAACCAACAAAAAAGGTTTGCTAGGTTTGGTGAGCAGGAGTGCACGGGTTCTTGGGGTGAGGTTTGTTTAAGTCTTGGCGGCGAAGGCTTTAGCCCATCCACTGCATGGCGGGCCGGATTGGGAGTGACAGGTTGAGGGAGACCTTTTGACCCGTCGCCTTGCACCGCAGTGAAAGGGATGGATTCGCACGTTCGTCACTCCTAATCCCCCCAGAACGTCCCCTCCTTCCTTTCCCTAAAAATACCCTATTCACGGCACCCTCAAGATGACATAGGCCCTAAGAGCATTTTTTTCCTGAGGCCTCCTGTATCGAGATAATGCAAAAAAAGGAACAAGCACAAATCATTCTGTGATCCACGTGATCTTGAGATTTTGGGTGACGATAAATTGGCCAAGCGTCAGAAATGTCACTAGCTACAGCTGACGTGCGACGCGACGTTGCCATAATGACTTCAGGTAGTTTTTTCTCAAAACTTTACTGTATTGACACGTGCATAGTACCCTTGGCCGGCTAGCCGCCGCCCGAATTATTTGATGCAACCAGATGCGACATGTTGAATAATAAAATAAATAATATTTATTTTTCTAGTGGCATCTTTCGGATTTTAACGAAACTTTTTGAAAACAAAATAATCTCAAAATGAATGATAAAGACCATTCTGACCGCTGGAGTGCTCTGTTGCAGTTTAGTACGGATATTATACCTATTCCTTCTTCGCGTTAAGTTAAACACATTGTTAGGATGACATACAGAGTGTCGAGGGACGTAGTTGACTTAGGTACTTTAACCAGTGATTCCTGAGATTATTTGAAGTAAAAAATGTTAATTCAAATTTGGTCTCCGACGACATTTTTCATGTTTTTTTTTACGAAGGGGATATGATCGAATTAGTTCAACCTTTAGAGAAAAGCCCCTGCGGCTAAGGTCATCAATACAAATATCTTTTTCAGATTATTTATTTCCAATTTTTGTTTTACATTTGCTAATATATGATCTTCTATGATTAAATGTTACAGTCTAAGGTTTTAGTAATTAATTTAAAACATAATTTTTTTTTATTTATATCTCTCCAACCCCCACCCTTCCATTTTTTATCGCAATTTTAGTAGTTTTGTATGAAAAAATTTAACCGTCATTCGAATTTTAAACAGAACGAAATTATTTATGTTGTTGAAAGACAGATGGCGCTACGTCCACCTAATAAGACTTTCATCTACACATAGAAACAATTGGGCAGAACAACGTTTTCTGGGTCGGCTAGTATTTTTATAATATTCGTAATTCAATATTTTAAATGCTTATTTATATCTGCGGATCACAAAAAATAAATATTTGTGCAGAGTTCGCCTTGCGGTGTTCATTTTAGTAATTTCTGAATGTCTCCCAAATTTTTATTTTGTTGGCGGCGATCCCGAAGCATAAATATACAAGTTTTACAAATACTTTCAGCTTCAAATCTTGCACTCATTATAATATCCCGTGATAATTCATGAGTCTGAGCTAGTGCAAGTTATAACACTTAATTCAGCGAGAAAATTAGTCGTTTGCCGAGGAATTATGTTCAGTGGTTACCGGAGTGCTGATAAGGACACTTGTGGGTATGCTAGAAGGGTGAATGCAGGAATTTCAATTAGCCGAAGTGCGGTGGTTGCTAATAAAAAGTTTTGATAAGACTGAAATGGTTTGAAAATGTATAGCGGATGGACTGAGAAAAAAGTGAAGAATATATTAGTTTCAGGTGGAATGAATACCAATTCAGAGGCGCCTCAGAAAGAGTGTCTGATAAAATGAATCAAATATTTTATTATCGTAAAGCTGGCAAGCGAGCGGTGTGGATTTTATACATATTTATGCAATTAACAGATGGCGTTTGTTATAAATTTTGGATAATAGCATTGTCAGCAGATGGCGTTGTGTTTCGTTAGCTACAAGAACCTGTGGCCAGGTCTGCTAGTAATTTAATAATCACATATAACAGTGTGTTGCCCAATTATTTAACCTACCTCAACATACCTTTTTATGTGAATAACGCAAGAGTTGGAACTGCTAACACCGCCTGGAGCCAATGATACTACGACATCCCCAACTTGGGTATGTTGTGAAGTTAGTTGAGGTGGTTGGAGATAGGTAGGAGGAAGGTGGGGGTATTATCCAGCTATTAAAATCTAATCACCAAAAACGTTCAAAGCATAGACATGTGAATATTAATAGACCAGAACATAAAGGCGAGGGGTAGAAACCAACTATAGCGGGACGAAGGGCGGGAAGATGGCTTTGGTGATACGTGATTCGTCAAAACTCAATCTGACAGTATATAGGCATGTCGCACTATAAAATCATCATTTAGTTCTTAAAACTAAACTCTGCTTTTGAATGAATAGACCTTTTTACATTGGAGCGCGAATTGCTCGCCGCGCAATGAACAAATTTGAAGTTCAAATACGTCAAAGTAAGGTCACCTATAAGGTCGAGTACAATATTTTGCTTCTGTATTTAGTTAATACACTTTTACGAATGTTTCATAATTTACTTACCCCAGTAAACAGTGACGGGCACACGCCATGTATCTCGGGGTGATAGTGTATGTATGGGTGGTTTGGTATATTTATGGTGTATGTTCAAAAACGATAATATATTATGTGATCTGAATTAGCTTAAAATAGTGTAAAATAATGCTTGCTTATGGAATGTAATACCACAAATGGGTTTATTCTCTTTTTCTCTTCTATCTTTACACGTTTTTATAGCACAAGCCACCATTTTTACCGTGTTATTTACGATGAGAGCTCGACACTGGTCCGGACAAGAATGATGACGTCACATTTTTAGATTCACGCGGGGCTCTCGCAAGCCCAGCTGGTTCTGAAAAATGGTTCCAATGGGAGGGGAAAATAATACGCCTTTTATCCCTTAGGGCATGTCCATGTATTTTGTACGTCCGTGGTTCAAAGCCATTTCAAGCAACGTTTTAATTCTGAATAACACCATGGCGTATTGAGTGTATCTTACATTCGTGGAACGTGCCGCAAGTATACTTTAATTAAATTTAATTTTTAAATAGACATTTTTAAATATTTAATTAAATAAATAGACAAATAACACAAATTAATCGTAAAGCATTTATTTGGAGATTTGAACCCGCCACCTCCGTCTTGCTAGTCAAGGCAGGTTAGTCTCGACTACGGAGGCCGTCAAAGAATTATTAAACCTTTTGAAAACTAAATTACGACCGACTAGGATACGACCAACTACAATAGCAGTGCAGTGAAATCATGACTACACCTACAAATGTACTGCACTATGTGAGTATAGAGCTAGGTTTTAGAAGTTTTTAACGCGTTTTGTTACTGTCCATGAAAATTCGAAAGCAAAAAAGTTGATATTGTAGAAGCCTGTCAAATATAATTTTCAACATTATATTTGGTTTTCAGAAATTTACAAAATACTACCCGTCTTCAAGGGGTTAAGTAAAAGCCTTTGGGGCCGGTATAAATAAATAAATATTAATTTCCATAGATAGTGATATTAATGTTACTTTCTCTCTCAATATTTGTATTTATGAACATACCTGCTTTAAAGCAGACATAATATTATTTTAATTTGGTAGCAAAAACAAATAAATTATTTCAATCGGAAAAACGTAGAAGCAATCACCGAATTCTGGTACATATATTTACAAACAAATAATGTACTTATTAATATTTGTATTTATGAACATACCTGCTTTAAAGCAGACATAATATTATTTTAATTTGGTAGCAAAAACAAATAAATTATTTCAATCGGAAAAACGTAGAAGCAATCACCGAATTCTGGTACATATATTTACAAACAAATAATGTACTTATTAAATAAGTGATATAACTTTTCAAAAAGTAAAATATTATATATATTTTTTATTAGAATAACGATAATAACTTTTGAAGGTTATTCCCATAAATGTGAAGTATCACTGAAGAAGAAGTGAATGCCAATAAATCTAAATGAAAATCTGAATATAATAAATAACATTGACGGAATTAACCTTATATTAATAAAAAAAATACATAGGTATGTTTATTTAGATTTTCATAAAAAAGTAAAGAGGTTAAATTGGGAGGCGGGTATGGTAACGCCGTCCCGGGAATCATTTGTTGGATAACCAACACCTCTGCCATAGATTACCCCAAGTGGTTCGCTAAGTTTGGTGACTAAGCAGGGGTGCCCGGGTTCATGGGGTTTGTCCGGGTCTTAGTGGCTGATGCATCTGCCCACCAGCTAGAGAATGGTTGATAAAGTCCCTTTGACTTCTTCAGCCGTAGGGGAGACTGAGGGGATTTTAAACAAAGGTGATTTGAAACAGTACCGATTTCTCGGAACTTAAAACCGTTAGCGATTTGGCAACGTCGCTTTTCAACCATTTACGTCCGCCTGCTGACGTGTCACTTCGCGTCGGTGGTGTTAATCGCGCGTTTGTGGAGTTATGCGTGCCATGTGATAAAAATCGTGAAATGTAAGTTTTTAAGGTTTTTTTTACTATGCCATATTTTGAAAAGGGTTTTGTATTTTGGTTTAAGTTATATGTGTTTCGAAAGCTCATTAACTAATTTTTTTTTATATATGTTTAGTACAATTGATTTTTGTGTATTTGCTTCTTGATTGTGGATTGAATAAAAATTGGGAGGTTTTTTCTTACTGAGGAGGTTTGAAGCAGGTTTTTACATTTCTCCTCGTTTTTAATTTTATATCAGACAGCATTCAATAAATAACGGGTAAAAAAATAAAATATTTTTGTGGTTGATTTAATTTGTTTATTTTGTTTCAGAATGTCTACTGATTACAAAAAAAAGACTGACAGAGATATGGGGAGGCTCGAAATATATGATCTCGCAGCAGAAGAAGTAACTTTGATTTTTGATTGACGTTTTTTATTTTCATAATGTTTTTATTTTTGTCAGTTTGTTTTGTATCTACTTGAAAAGTTTAATTTTAATAAATTTTTATTTTACAGCCCTTAATACTTCTTAAAAATCATATGTTTCAACTCTCCTCGACCCCTGTTTCATCTTACATCGGTATGAGGGGAGTTGAAACAAGTTGACTTGTTACGGTTGAATCGGTTTTTTAACACAATATTTAACGCTTACAATTTCTTAATGTTAGTCATTCACAAGTGTAAAGAACGACCTATCGATTGGTACTAATATCATACGATTTCT